>JARLTB010000147.1:12447500-13047500 GCA_030141615.1 Unio pictorum | reverse complement strand
CAACAATTTGAAGTCTGGAATTCAGACAAAGTCTTTCAAAAAAATTCACTCCTGTCTATAATAGGCTTAGTATACAATTTCCTTAAAATATGATGTGGCATTAGTGCTGTGACTTAAAACTTTCAGAATTTAGAATAGTTGACAAATAGATATGAAAGCTGCTGTGGTGCAGTGGTTAGCATGCTTAACTTGTGACTGAAAGGATACAGGTTCAAATACTGTCATTGTCTCAGCTATGTACCCTGGTGTCACTATGGGCATTGTACTTTACTTCTATTGAATTGGCACTTTTGTTGGCATGCCATAAAACACCAAATCAAACAAAAACGAACCAAGTCATTCATCAGATTTCATTGCAGCATCTAATGCAAAACTTCTCATTACATGTAAACTCAATAAAAAAAATGACTCTTAAACCATTCAGCATCAGCACTTATACAATGGGTACAGGTAATGAAATGCATGCATCTTGCATATTGATTGGTAAAATGATTTTCTACATGATGATCCAGCATGCACACTATTTCTCTGATAGAATAGGCATTAAAAAGTCAAATTTACAAATTGTTGTTGCGGGCTTAACACCATTTTTCAGCACATGAAACACTATACAATTCAACAGTTTATCTGGTACAGGAAGAATACTTAAAGAACCACGCCAAATGGGAAATTACCAGCATGTTTTCTCACATACCAACATAGGCTAAGACAGAGAGTCAAACACACAAGAGACAAAGGTGAAATATCAGTGATCTATTAAGGCAAGCATCGTAGACCAATCGGGCACCTAGAGCATTCAAATTTACAAGTCCTATTAGTCCAGTTTTAAGGTATAACATTATAAGGACTGGGAATGAAAATTCCAATTCTGATCCACTAGCCAAGCAAGGATGATGATGGAAAAATGGTCTCAACATTTGAATTTCTGTTATCTTTTATGTAAAATTATGCTACATAAACATTTAATGAAATTTCACATGCCCAACAATGTTTTAGTCATTGATTAATAGAGATGTTGTCTAATGCAAAATCAGGAGGAGCTTCTCAGAGAAAAAAAGAATCAGAAGGCCCGAAATTAATTTTTGAAGTAAAATAAATAATTGGTAACTCCAAGATTTCTTTCATTTAAAAAAAAAACTAGCCATCTCTCCAATTTTAGTACAATGCAAAAAATATCTGCACTTACCGAGAAATATTCCCTGAAATATGAATGTATCAAGACTTCATGTATCTCCAGATGGATGGAGCCTGGACCTATGATAATTAGACCTGACCAAAAGTCAAGGAGACAGTCATTTGTCTCTTCACGCACTGCATCATTGTCGTCTGCCAATTTGCTGTAAAACATTTGTAAAACATAATGTGTTATCTGCACAAGATCAACTGAAGGAATTAATATATTTGTGCCTGTATAGATATAGTATGAACTGTACACCATTCAAGTCAAATCAATGAAGTCAATATATAATATAAATAGTGATACAAGTGACCTTTTTCTTTTCTTAAATTGTGTTTTCTGTGGAATATAAGTAACAGTGTCTACTGGTTGTACAACTTTGTCAATTCCAGAATTTTAAGCTCATAATAAACTTGGGAAGCTGCTCCTCCATAATGAACCCTACCTATAACATAAAACCCTACCTATAACATAAAGCCCTACCTATAACATAAAACCCTACCTATAACATAAAACCCTACCTATAACATAAAGCCCTACCTATAACATAAAACCCTACCTATAAAATAAAGCCCTACCTATAACATAAAGCCCTACCTATAACATAAAGCTCTAACTATAACATGAAGTCTGTATGCATTATAATATTTCCATTGATCAATATTTCATCATATATTGTTATTTACACTGTATTAAGACTGTTTTAATAGAAAATTTAACAAATTATATTACTTCTTAAAAACAAACCTGCAAATGTTTTTGATGCTGATCCCAAATTTCTTAAAAAGTAACCACCATTTTCAATTCAAATATGAGTGATATATCAAAGTTTTATTTACCACTTTTTATTGCAAACAAGGACCTATTATTACCTTGTCCTGTGTTATGAGTGAGTTTTTTTAGGTATCCAGACATGGTAAAATGAGTTTGCAGTGTGAATATATGTATACAAATACATCTACCTAGTAATTTCATTTGTCCATCTGGAGCACTGTATGCTAACATGGTTCTCATGAAAAAGTCAAATTTCATAAAGTAGCTACAATGGACTGAAGATCTACCCAAATCATTTATACATAAATACAAATCACACTGGCAAATTTCATTTGTTTAGCTCATGCAGTAACTACCGGTAATTGTGCTAACAAGGTACACTACTCCACTTTAGCTCATGAGGATAACTCATAAAACCACAGGAACTTGAGCCACTGACCCATAGTAAGTTACTAGGAAGCTTTTATACAATCATATCCATGTTGGTCAAGTCTGAGATTCTAAAATCCATGAGGACAGGTGTGAGATGTCAGTAATGGTGAAAATGGTGCCAATCAAATGCTGGCCATGATGATGACATTTTTGAAAGTCTTCATATTACCACTTGTCAAGAATTTATGGCCATATTGTATGGTATCTGATTGATCCTAAATGCAAACGATGCCAATCTCTTATTCATGATGGTCACTATGACAGCCATCTTGAAAATTCTGTGTTTGCTCATGCTTTTGAATGGATGGTCATATTTTGTAATTAACCTCATTACAGCAAACATTATTAGTCAGTACTTTATCCTAGTAATTTGCAAATTAAGTCATGAACAGTCAGGAAACCAACTGATAGGTATAATTGGTGAATGACAAGCTTATTTAAACACCAACAGGTTTCATAATGGAGAAGCAAGATCAAAAGATAGTATTGACTCACAAATAACTCCGAGTCAGGCTCAAAACTAAGCAGAAATTTCAGTATTATGGTTGCATTAAGTTAATCCCATTAATGGGCTTAAATGAAAACATTCATGGACAGTGGATGATATGGTAATAAGCCATGTACACCTGGTTCACACAGCAATGTCAACCAGGTGTATTGATGTCTAGAACAATCCTCAAGACCCAGGCAGAGAACTTGTCAAAACTTCTGATAATGACCCGCTTATCCAGGTGAGCCATGAATGGATATCAAATCCATTCCAGTGCTTACACATGATATAACAAAATTCTGTTGTCAGGAGAAACACATTCAGCCAGTACATTCAGTAAATAATCAGGCAGCTTGCAATTATCCAAAGTAACATGAAGGGAAATTCAACCACAAGGGATATGTAGAAAAAGATATTGTTTAAAGTTGTGATGAATCTGGTCTCTGTTATCAAATGGTGCCAGAAAGAAAGAAAAAAAACTTTAGCTAAACAAAAAAAATACCAAAATGTAGGGATTCAAGCATATCAAAGACAAAATGACACTTTTGTTTTGTTTGAATAATACAAGGTCTTATTGGTGTCCAAAGAAACAGTGTCATTGCTTGGATGACTACAATGGGATATAAGGATTTGTTTTTCAAGATGTCTGTTTCAACCATCACAACGCATCTGTGATCTGCATGTAGAGACTTAGAGAAGACAATTGTACAGCCAACACAACCCCTGCTGATTTTTTCATAACAGGCGTGGAACATTCAATGGCTTTGAGATGATGTTACTTGTAAAGAAATGGAGAGGTGGATATGTGCTGACAATAGCTATCCCACAGTTGGATACATTTCAGACAAATATTTTATCAGTTCAGTAACATAAAAATTTGCAGTGGAAGACAATTCCAACTGCAATGCATCTAGTGCCCAGAGTGATGCTGTTTTCTATTTTGGGTTTTTCCTCCACCAAATGGCTGCCATGTATAAACTAGAGTGTGTTGAAAAATACTACTAAACCCACATAAACAACCAACCAACCAACCTTCCCTCTCTGAGCAAGAAGAACTTGAATCTTTCTATGTTGCCATAACAGGGCTGGAGACCTAAAGTCTTAATGCAGAAAAAAATCAAGAATGGCTATACAAAGTCCTCATTGTTATTATCATTATTATTATTATAATGCCTAATCTTCAGAAGCTCTAAGCACTTTATAACATATATGACTTACAAAAAATTAAAAAAAATTAATAAAGCAAACAAACACCATGAAATTAGAAAATGTAAAAACATACTGAAAATATTGAAGATAGATATTAATAATACACAAATTTACAAACCACATTTTATTACATAACCATTCCCTACTTGAAAATGTTGAGTATTATCCTGAGAGCTCTTGTTGCCAAATAACATAACCATTCACTACCTGAAAATGTTGAGTATTATCCTGAGAGCTCTTGTTGCCAAATAACATAAGCATTCCCTACCTGATAATGTTTTGTATTATCCTGAGAGATCTTGGTGCCAAATAACATAACCATTCCCTACCTGATAATGTTGAGTATTATCCTGAGAGCTCTTCTTGCCAAATAACATAACCATTCCCTACCTGACAATGTTGAGTATTATCCTGAGAGCTCTTCCTGCCAAATAACATAACAATTTCCTACCTGATAGTGTTGAGTATTATCCTGAGCTGAGAACTCTTGTTTCCCAATAATATAACCATTCCCTACCTGAAAATGATGAGTATTATCCTAAGAGTTCTTGGTGCTAAATAACATAAGCATTCCCTACTTGATAATGTTGAGTATTATCCTGAGAGCTCTTGTTGATAAATAACATTAACCATTCCCTACCTGAAAATGTTGAGTATTATCCTGCGAGCTCTTGTTGCCAAATAACATAACCATTTCCTACCTGATAGTGTTGAGTATTATCCTGAGCTGAGAGCTCTTGTTGCCAAATAACATAACCATTCCCTACCTGAAAATGATGAATATTATCCTGAGAGCTCTTGGTGCCAAATAACATAACCATTCCTTACTTGATAATGTTGAGTATTATCCTGAGAGCTCTTGTTGCCAAATAACATTAACCATTCCCTACCTGAAAATGTTGAGTATTATCCTGAAAGCTCTTGTTGCCAAATAACATAACCATTCCTACCTGATAGTGTTGAGTACTGTCCTGAGCTGAGAGCTCTTGTTGCCAAATAACATAACTGTTCTTTACCTGAAAATGTTGAGTATTATCCTGAGAGCTCTTGGTGCCAAATAACATAAACATTCCCTACCTGATAATGATGAGTATTATCCTGAGAGCTCTTGTTGCCAAATAACATTCACCATTCCCTACCTGAAAATGTTGAGTATTATCCTGAGAGCTCTTGGTGCCAAATAACATAAGCATTCCCTACCTGATAATGTTGAGTATTATCCTGAGAGCTCTTGTTGCCAAATAACATTAACCATTCCCTACCTGAAAATGTTGAGTATTATCCTGAGAGCTCTTGGTGCCAAATAACATAAGCATTCCCTACCTGATAATGTTGAGTATTATCCTGAGAGTTCTTGTTGCCAAATAACATAACCATTCCCTACCTGAAAATGTTGAGTATTATCCTGAGAGCTCTTGTTGCCAAATAACATCCAGGTGATCCTCTAGATGGTAGTCCTTTAACACAAACTTTCTCTTTGAGTATCTTCAGTGCATTCTTCGCTTCGGCCAGACTGCATGTTTCATACCACTTGTCTTGGTAGTCCACAAGTAAGTGATCTGGGTTGTCTTGATCTCTTTCATATGTTTCTCTTACATTCAAAAAGTTGAGGGATTTGTAATGGTCTACTATTGATGGAATTCTCTCTATATAAGGGGAAAAAATATAGATGTTTATTTAAGACTGGAGCATTATGGTGTACTAGAGAAATCAAATTTTTTATCATTATTACAAATCTGTGTATACATATATCTTATAAATCTGTGCAAAAGAAGTCTTTATTTATTTGAAAAATGAAAGAGTAAACAAAAATAAATAATGATACATGTAGTAAAATGTATAGTGCCTAATCTTTAGAAGCTCTAAGCATTTTACAACATCTATAATGATATGACTACAACAAGAACAAAAAAACAAAAAACAAAAATCACCATGAAATGAGAAAACATAAAAAAATCTTGAAAATAATTAAAGTAAGAAATATTATTAGATCTTTAAGTTTGTTCTTGCAGTCAAAAAAAGGTGTTTTCTAAGAGCACTCTTGAAAGGAATCACTGTGTCTTTGTGTTTAATTTCAATGGGCAATTCATTCCATGTTGCGGGGCCCCGAGTGGCCAAGTGGTCTAAAGCACTCTCCATTACAGATCACTGCCATCTCACCTTTGTCTATGTGGGTTCCAGTCTAATATTAGGCTAATGTAGTTATGTGAGAAAGCTTGCCAGTAGCTTCTCGTGGGTCGGTGGTTTTTACCAGGGCTTTTCCCGGGTTCTTCCTCCACCATTAATGATGGCCGCCATATATAACCTATCATGTGCTGAAAAAATGGCATTAAACCCTACAATAACAACAACATCATTCCACGATGATGGGCCCTGGTATGCTAAAGAATGTTATCTATATGACTTAATTTTTTTCTAGTGAGAATGAGTATACAGTTATCAGAATAGGAGCATAGGTATCTTGATGGTGTGTACAAATTGGTGAGGCCAGGTAGGTATGTTGGAATGGAGTCTGTCAGTGAAGCGCAGCACAGAGAACAAATTTTGTATTTGATTCTGTATTAAATAAGATAGCCAGTGTAGGGTACAGACCAGCAGGGAGGTGTACTCTGATCGTGGTACTCTAAGAATCATCCAAGCAGCTGAGTTTTGAACTTTTTGAAGTTTTTGGAGCAGATATTGAGATGAACCAGACAGAATTGAGTTACAATAGTCCAGTCTTGAAAGTGCTAATGAACACACAAGTGTTTTAGTGGCATCAGCTAAAAGATATTTGCAAATGGAGCATGATTTCTCTTAGGTATGAAAAATAGTAAATTCATGATTTTTCTTGGGTATCAATTTTCATGTCTTTTAGGCTGCTCAAACCTCAAATTTAAAGGCTAAAAACAACAATGTTCCTACTGTGAAATCAACAACACCTTTTCCACAAACAAAAATAAGATTTTTTAAATAAAATCATGAATATTGACACTTGAATGCATTCACAGTATACATAGCTCATAAAGATCTAACTTTATATATGTTCCCTTTGATTTCTGTCAATAGATGAATGAATGGATGAACTGCAAAACAAGAATGATATAATGCAAAGATCTTTATATCACAACTTTTGGGCAGTGTGGTTGTAGTGATGTAATTTGAATCCTGAATACTTTATAAATGTACAATCACACATGTATACATCACAACTTTTTGATATTTCAGTTCAATCACTGGTGCCATATCTGAAGCATCAATCAGAATTAAATGATGGTTTGATTCCATGTTTTATGGCACAGCAATACAAGGCTATTGGAAGAAAATGTCTTGCTCAAGGACAGAGCACAGTTACCCTTGCTGATCCAATAGTAATTGAATCCAGTCCAACCAGTGAGTTACCATGGCTCCATCCTCCACTAGTCACCTCTAATGATGTTTGATGATAGTACATGCCTGATAATAGTTAGTTGTAAGTCAGGCATACTACTTGTCAGATAATAGTACTGGTAGTTATATTACTCTACTTGCCAGATAATAGTAGTTGTAAGTCAGGCATACTACTTGCCAGATAATAGTAGTTGTAAGTTAGGCATAATACATGCCAGATAATAGTACGATAGTTGTAAGTCAGGCATATTACTTGCCAGATAATAGTAGCTGTAAGTCAGGCATGCTACATGCCAGATAACAGTAGTTGTAAGTCAGGCATATTACTTGCCAGATAATAGTAGTTGTAAATCAGGCAAACTATGTGCCAGATAACAGTACGTATCTTACAAATACTATCTGTCTTACTGACAAATGTTCTAGTAATGATGACTGATGTACAGTACTACCTATCTTACCTGACAAATGTGCCAGAAGGATGATTACATGTGCAATGTTGCTGTATTTAAAGTATAAAAGTTTTTTTAAATATTTTTACATAGCTAAGGTTGTAAGTAATTCAATATCACTTACAAATGTATCAAAGGAGTAGCGATGATATTTTGCGCCCGGAGACGAACTATAAAATTGGTGCCCCAGCGATCTTGTGACCGATTTATTACCCTTGTTTACTTATTATAATGTAACATTGTAAGCCTCATTTTGGCGCCCCTGTACCTTGGCGCCCAGGGACATATGTACCCCCCTGCCCCCCCCCCTCTAGCTACGCCTCTGAAATGTATAGATTGGTGTACATTTTATTAAAGCACTCTTAGTTAATTCTGTTCCCAAGTGAGGCTGATTATATAAAACAAAATGAGAAAAAATATTCTGGCACTAATTTGTCCATAATTAAAAGTTAAATTAACACTGAAAAAAGTCATCAGATTTGCAAAGTCTGAAGATTACACACTACTCTTATCAAATACATGAGAAGTTTATGTTAATAAGTGAATTTACTTTCATTATTGTAAACTTAGTGACAGAAAGTCTTTGTGATATGTTTATTCAAGGCAGGTTAAAAATCCCTAAAACTTTCTGGAGTCTTGTATGTTTTTTAATGACCTGATCATTTTCTTTCAATGGACTGTAACAGCGATTATTAAAATTTGTTTTAACATTACTTAATAACAGGATGTTACATAACCACGCAATTTGTCATCCAATTTCTCCCAGACTTTACAGTCATACAGCACATTTAGGTAACAAGTGACATCATACTGATGTCATAAATTAATCTGCATGCCATTTCTAACTCTGCAGTAAGCAGTCTGATTTTACAAAAGAGAACATTATTAATGGAAAACAGCTTAATCCATTTTCTTCATTGTATGCACAAATGAAACACCTTAGTAAACAATACCTGTCCACAAAGAACAAGTTTCAATGTTGTCAAAAAAGAATTTTAAAATTAAATTTAATGAGATTCAATAAATTATTCCAATAATTTCATTCTTGAAATGCATTAGTTTCTTTCATTGGGTTTGATGGGTTATTACATGCCAAGGCAAAAGGATGTAAAGTGCCTTGATTACTAATGGTCTGATCTAATGGCAATATTTACACACCAAGTTAGCCAATCTGGTCTGATCTAATGGCAATATTTACACACCAAGTTAGCCAATCTGGTCTGATCTAATGGCAATATTTACACACCAAGCTAGCCAATCTGGTCTGATCTAATGGCAATATTTACACACCAAGCTAGCCAATCTGGTCTGATCTAATGGCAATATTTACACACCAAGCTAGCCAATCTGGTCTGATCTAATGGCAATATTTACACACCAAGCTAGCCAATCTGGTCTGATCTAATGGCAATATTTACACACCAAGCTAGCCAATCTGGTCTGATCTAATGGCAATATTTACACACCAAGCTAGCCAATCTGGTCTGATCTAATGGCAATATTTACACACCAAGCTAGCCAATCTGGTCTGATGTAATGGCAATATTTACCCTTCTGGTCATAAGTCATGCATGCTGTCAACAAGTTGCTTATCGTAAACTAGACAGACAAAAAAAAACTGACATGTGAGAGCTAAAAGAACAATTAATATCCCCATTTACTTTCTTCAATTTCCATAGATGGTTCTGCTAACTTTATGCCACGCCTTGCCATCACATCAGCTATCTGAAAAATATGAAAATGCTGCAGTCAGTAGGCAGAAAAAAAGTGCTGAGTATGATTCATATCCATCTGTTATCAATGATATCAAAGTAAAGACAGATAAGAATTGATGTTATCTGCTATCTGCTTGAATCCATATTGAAAAAACAGCACATACCCTGATTAGTCCACTTCAACCAGACTCTCATTTGCTTCTACAGTTCTGGGCAAGAATCTGGTTGAGCAAGATTAATCCTCTTTAGCCAGACTCTCGCCTGTTCTGAGAGATATGTGATGGGTAAGAATCTGGTTGAGCGACACTTAATGACCATTTTGTGATGTTAGATTTGAATCAGTGCTAAACTATACAGTTCAATGAGAATTTAAATGTGCAATCATGGTCAAGCTGAATACAAAAAGAACAGTACAGGAAATATTACTCATGAAAGTGAGAGACATAGTGTTTTTCCTAGGTTTAGGTTTACAGAAAATTATACAGTTTTATTTTGCATCTAGAACATGGCATTAAGATTGTCTCATCTGAAAAAGATGAATAATTTATTCATACTTTATGATAAAAATCACTCACTTTCACTTAGACTTTATGCTTGACTGTTGGAGTTTTATTATATACATGTATCTATGAAATATAATTTATTCATATTTTATGATACAAATCACTCAAATGCACTCAGACTGTATGCTTGATTGTTGGAGTTTTATCAAATACATAATTTATTCATATTTTATGATTCAAATCACTCAAATTCACTCAGACTGTATGCTTGATTGTTGGAGTTTTATCAAATACATAATTTATTCATATTTTATGATTCAAATCACTCAAATTCACTCAGACTGTATGCTTGATTGTTAGAGTTTTATCAAATACATGTACCTTATGTATGAAATATAATTTTAATTTCAGATAAGCAAATGATGACAGTTCCCTCTGCAGAAAATGCCAAATCTTATGAGATTATGTTTCTATTCCTTACCGGTTGCTCTCTGAAATTCTTAATGATAAATTTAAGCAAATTTAGCCAAATACCTGTAATATGAACATAAAATTACAATACATGATGCATGCAAAAGGGGATATATCCTGTAATTTCCAAACCAATATCATGGTACATACAACACAATATAATGGTACATACAACACAACATTATGGTACATACAACACAACATTATGGTACATACATCATGAACATATGCTGCAGGGAACCAGTGAAACTACATTCATGTCAGGTCAGATGTGATATGTAACAATTTATTCAGAGAATGTTATCTTAAAATAAAATGCAATTATTTCAGAATTGCAAAAGATTTCACTAAAAAAGACACTATTTATTAAGAATTATTCCAAACATGATTATAAAATGAGTATATGACCATTTAACATGCCTAAACCCAGTCAATGTCCATCTCTTTGTGAAGTTTCCAGAGATATCTCAATAACACGTGCCCTCACTAATACTGTGTGTGTGCATGTATGCGTGTGTGCGTGTGTGTGTGTGTAGAACTGACCTATGGATGAGAAACCTAAAAAGATTCATACTTCCTCTCTCTCTCATACAAATAATCAAGTTTTTTCTGAATAGAAAAGCAAAAGTCAAGAGTAAGTATACTGTTGAAAAAAATTGCTAAGATGTGATGCTTTTTAAAACATTTTATACTATTTAAACCATTATGGTGGCAAAAATTAGTAAATACTAATGGCTAATTAATTAGTTGAATTGGGCAAAATTAGTAAATACTAATGGCTAATTAATTAGTTGAATTGGGCAAAATTAGTAAATACTAATGGCTAATTAATTTGTTGAATTGGGCAAAAATTAGTGTATGTTGAGCCATAATCATTATAGCATTTCCATTCGATTATCTAAGTTAAAAATCCTGCTAACTGTGTTTACATTACTAATAATTATCATTATTAAACTAATAATAGCAACTATGCTTGCCAGAGTTCAGATAATTTCTGTTCTAAAAATGAACAAATGTTAAGTGATAAATAAATTTTTGATAATAAAGACATAACGTTAACTTAACATAAAAAATAGGGCTGCCATTTAATGGATGTCAAAATGTTGAGCATAAGTTTCTTTATTTTAGATGCCATATTCTATAAAACAAGCATGACAGAAAACTAATTTAGAAAACAATATAGGTCCAATCTTGATTTAGTGGAGCCCAGGCATTGAGCTATCCAAGTTGTGTTAGCGCTTACAGTACAATTAGATTCAGTGCAAGCTCAGGACAATCAGAATAAATTCTGGGTAATTTTGAGATAAGGGCATTGGGGGGGGGGTAAGAAAAAGTTTTCAATAAGTAATTGTTTATGGTCAGTGCATAAAAAAAGCATGTTACTTAAAAAAAATTACCAGCTCTGACTAAAATTCCACTAGTCATGACTCTAATTCCATGTGTCCTTTGGGCTCAAATTTTTATTATTGTTGTGACACTACATTAAAATTGCTGTACTTTAATATGAATATGTTTTCAAAATTGAATTAAACTGACTCATGTGTTTATTTACCTCTCAAAATATTTCATGCAAAGCAAATGTTGCCATCAGGTCCTGGTGTTAACTAGTGTCAAACTGCTTCATTTCCCAAAGAATTTTGTTCGACACCAGTACAGGGCAATTCTCTTTACAAAAAATCAACTGCCCCAACTCAAAATCCATTGCTGCAAGAATACCATATTTTTTAGCATTATTTGGATACAGACCTCCCCCACCCACTCCAGAAAATAAAATGGTTTCCCCTTTTATCTGTGACACTGGTCACTGAACACTTGTTCACATTTGGCTGAAAAATGGATCACAACCAATGACGTTTTAAACAGTTTTACAATTTCCACACACTCATTTGGAAAATTCCCAATAACGGCTATGCTCTTGCAAGGTCTATAATGGCTTTGGTTTACAAACAGTTCATCCTGATCTGCATGAATTATTAATAATTGAGAACTCGGAAGTAATTTTATTTTAATAAAGCTGCAAATATCTCCATGTATCTCAATTATTATAATTTTCCCTTATTCACAGAATAAATAAATAAATTCACAGAATAAATATCTTAGAGTTTAAAACTTTTGACAAAATAACACTGGCACAAGTAACTACTGTTGATCACATGTGACTTCTAATTGTCACACGATATGAGGAGACTAATAATGTAGATAGGGAATAACTCAAGCCTATCATCCATGTTTACTATTGGCTTCCACTGTTATAATTAAACTGTTTCCCTCACCTTCCTTTTCCATGCATTGTCTTCAGATGTGATGAATTCAGTCTAATTGGGAATAATGAAATGTACCTTTTTGCTACAATGTTCATGTATTATCAAAGACTCTCTAATGATGTATTCCTTAATCCTTCTTTTTAACACTCAGCCTTTTCCACCACTATAGTCATTCTCACAATCACTACATTTTATATTATAAACCACACATTTTTTCAAAAAATTTTGTATTGTTCTTCATATAAATAAGTTGTTCTTTTAATGAGTTGTATGGTTTATGAAATATATGAATCCCATATTGTCCATTTGAATCCAAGTTTCTTGATCAAAGTTGAAGTGAAGTCAGTCGGACACTGAACTTATTTATTATCAACCAGTAGATGCAGCAGCTTCAAGTTTATAATTATCACGCATGATAGAACTGTGTATGAATAAAAATAACATTTAGCATCTCTTTTTCTACTAAACAGATTTAAATATATGTAATGATCGCAGTTCCATTTGAGTTGAAAACATCATATTGGCGGCTTTGATAAATTGATTATCCCCTGGCTCAGCTCAATTGTCAATCACATAGATATTGCTTAAAATATTTATAATTTAACCAGCAATGTATTACCAAGGCAGCATGAGCAAGAGACATCATATTACTTTTCATTCTGTGAGTGCTAATTACAGATAACCAGTGTAATACATAGAACAGATACTATTGTTCCTCATTCATACAGGTCACATGCTTCATCAGTACTCAAAGAAATTTGTTTTTAAATGCAGGCCCACGGTGGGAGAAATAAACTCACAAGCCCTGACTGAAATTCCTCAAGCCCAGACTCCAATTTTGACATGCCCAAAATTTCACCTTTACTAGCATTATCAGTCCTAACATTGCAATAGCTACAATTCAAATATAAATTCAAAGGTGTCAAAGGTAATGTATGTGTCATTAGTATTGATCACTACACTCACTAGGGACTGGGTGGTCCTGATATTTTCTGCTAGATTCTTTAAGTGAATCCTGGTTAGAACCATGTTTATGTGTTGTTTGCAGTATGTGGAAAGAATTAATAGCCCCCTCCCCTCCCCCATATAATTTTTGCTCATGGCATGCTTCATGAAGTAAAACTCCAAGTACCAAGAGTTTTGAAATTACTTTTGTTGACTTGGCTGATAGCTAATTACTTCCTAAATTGGCTTAAATAATGCATTACTCCTAAACACTATTCCAACTATTTAAATGATCATGTTTTAAATTATATACATGCAGTAAAATCCAACTTCAAGGAAACATTATTGCTCTTCACAAATTTATCAAAACTATAATACATATGGCTTAAATATTATCATTCAAGGCAACAGTATGTAGTAACTTTATTTCTTGTACTATCATCTTTTTGATTTATCAATAATGGGTCATACAACTTCCTGATACAAATTAGCACAAAGGTCTCCCCCACTGCAGCCTTCAACACATCTCACTAGCTACTGTCAGCCAATTAAGTAATATGTGAAATGGCCGTTTATACCTGAACTCTCTGCTTTTAACTGCTACTATTTAAACTGCCAATTGTCTTAGGGATAGTTTTACATCATTTTCAGTCATGATTGTTTATCTATTGTACAAGCAACATGTAACAGGCATATTCTGAAAGAGATGATTTTTTTTTGCTGTTGAAGATAACTGAAAATTATGTTTTCTTAAAACGTGTCCATGTCAAGGGGTTTCGGAGTACAAAATTATATTATTAGCATCACACACTATGCTTCCATCTGATTAAAATCAGATATCATTTTCTCATAGGACAGTTGTGGCCTCATTTAGATTGCACTGTTTAATTCTGCATCTTGAAAATACATTTACACATTTCATCAGTCTGATCAAAGTTTCCTCATGCAAAGTAATATTTTTGTTCGACAAGCCAGATGGGCACATCACTTAGATTTCAGGACGGGTCCGATTTAAAATTTTAGAGGCCCCACATATCTCGCTATCAGATTCTTTATGCACTTTTCATGTTGTACACAGAAAGTTTATATTTTTTGATACATTTAAGCAGGAGCAGACACTCTTCACCATTTTATTGGATGACTCAATGTTTCTTTCAGGCAAATTATACTGAGGCTAACCAATTTTCTGAGCTCAAATTATTTGCACTGTCCTAACAATCTGTTCTAAATAGGGTTCATATAGATTTCTGAATAATAAATTCAAAGACGTTTCCCAAACTTTCAAAGACTACAAACATAAAATTCCAAGACCTATTTTCATGAACATTTTGTATAAAAGTTATGTTATATGAGAAAACAATGAATGCAAAATATTAAAATATTGTTTAATGATAATATGAAACTGAATGGGTCATCAAAAGAAAGAAACCAGGAAAGCTTGACTGCATCTGAATCTAACAATCTTGGACAATTTTTTTTGTGTGGTGATTATGGAAATAAATTAAAAGGTTTGAGTTTGTTTCAATTTTCAAAGACTTTTAAAGACCTCAGGGTAATCTGCTCAATTTTTCCAAACTTTCATGCTCTTGAAAATGCTACCTCATTTTTCCCAAACTGTCACAGACCTTCAAAGACTGTATGAATTAACCCTGTCTAAAAGCAAATTCTTTTACCGCAAAGATATGCATGTCTGTTGATAATCACGAAAGACTGGCAGGAACTGTTTTCCTATTACTGCAAACTTAGACGTGATGCAAAATAGGACTGCAGAGCAGCATGTTGTATATAAGGAAATGAACTAGGATAAAACAAATTTCAGAAGAGTGCTGGTAAAGAAATTTAAAACAGATTTTAAATTGTGTATCTTTGAGAATGGGGTGCCAAATTAATTATTATAACTATTTCTTTAACTTTTTAACTTGTTCTCAGTTATTCCAAACATGTGAAATAAATAAACTTTTAAGAAATCTCAATCTAATATCTAAGTGATGTTCATAGTCACCAATCAAATTCGCAGTGGGTTTTCTTGGTTTTTTGGTTGTTTTTTTTTTTTTTTTTAGCGCAATACCTATTTTTTTTTTTTTTACCGTGATGTTAGATGAAAATTAATTATCACTCTCTTGAATAAAACTGACAACCAAAGAATTTCTACTTTCTACATGTGTGTGTGTGTGTGTGTGTGTGTGTGTGTGTGTGTGTGTGTGTGTGTGTGTGTGTGTCAGTCTGTTTGTGTGTATCAGTGTATGTCTGTGTTTTTAATAAAACACCTGAGACTGAACGTGTGAAATATGACGTTGGTCGTTTGCATAGGCAGATAATTTCAAGGACTTTCTAAAGCATCGTGTTACAACTGCATGTTTCACTTTGTTAATATTTATTTGGCTGAATAAATTACAATACTTATCTCTTTTGAGTACCTACAATATTGTGGAAGATTGTATTATTCACTCTAGATGTTATCGATCTCTGTCCATCGTCAAGACTAGCACGTGATGTAAACCATCATGTTTGGTCAGGAAACTATGATTAAAACAGATACCGGGCTACGGAGCCAAAAACAGAGACCGTAATCGAAAGTCGGCTAATTCTGAATTTTGCAAGAATAACATATAGAATCTTATTCCACCGGATCGGAATATCTGCATATTACTCGTTAACTTTTCGTTGTCTTATAATTGCAATTGAATAAATATTGCGTTGAACTCACTTTGTTGATATTAGTTTGCAAAATTGTGTCATGTATCGACATGAGATAATCACACCGTACCCAATGAAAACATATAATTGATACATTTTTCTCGGTATACCCAAAACTACACAAAGAAAAACAAAACATTTAAACTTAATTGAAGTCTTAACGTTAAAAGCATTTGTAACACAAATTATTAATTGCAGAAATGCATATCTTTCACATATGCCGTTTATTTATTTATTTCTTATTACTTAAAAATCGAAATGTAATGAAATGTCAATTTGGTTGGAAGAGAACAGGTAAAGGAGAAAATAGATTACTGCCTCTCTTCAGTATAGATTGATAACGCATTAAAATAATTTCGGATCTCGCTCAGTTTAATGCTGGTATCAAAGAAAATAGAAAGATATGCACCAAAAATATTTCCTATGAAACAATCGTCTGTGTCAAATAATCAGTTTATATAACTCAATTCAAACTTGTGACAAACTAGCCAACTGATTTTTACAGTGATCTATGAACTGTTGTCATGTCTCTTTTAATCATTTACTTTACATTACATAATCAAAATATTTGCATAAACAACGACACACATCGAAATGAAATATCTGCGACTGAGGGCTTAAACTGTGCAACAAGACCACGGAAACCCAACAAGCAATTGTTTTCCAAAATCGACAAATCATTTTAATAAAATATAAAATCAAACAATGTGAAAATAATTCAAATTAACTCACAGTGTAAATTCTTATAATATCCTAAATTGTACTATCAGATAGATTCTAAACCAGAAACTGCTAAAGGAATTCTGAATGACAGTTATAATGTGTTTATGTGATAACATGCTAGAACCCACTAAAGAAACACACTTCTAAAAAAAATTTAAAAAATATTTCACGGTAATCTCTTGATAGCAGAAAATCACTTGTGTCCTTGAAAGTTTCAAATAATCCGACATAATTATTTAAATATTCAAGTCCTTGAATAAATTCCAATATTTCATTGGTACTGACCGTTGAAAATAAAGATTTTCCACTGCTAAATCCAACGAACAAATATTATAAATAAATCACTATTTCTTCTCAAAGACTCTTACAGAACTGGTATATACTAAATAATAGTAAGTGGTGCGTGTATTCTCATTATACAATCTCTATATACGCACCAAATAAACAGAATCTGATTCACTAAAAGATATTCGAACAATTAAATAGTATTATTTTGAAATACGTCAATCAAGCTTTGATCTTCTCTAACTATTGTACTTTGCTATAACACTAGCCGGCCGCTGGATTATAAAATTTCAAATGTAAATATCATAAACCTAAATGACTTAAACAAAATCTATGTTATACATATAATGGATGATAGATAATGCCACAATTATTTATTTCATCACTATATTCTTGGCCAACCACATCTCAAATGAAATGAAGAACTCGAAAGAGCAGCTGGAGTTGGAAACCATTTCATCAAAGATGAGATCAATCTTGGGGGATGTTGAGGACTGTGACACGTGTGTAGAATGCCATCCAGGGCATGGTAGCTCTTCAATTGAAACCACAAGGAAGAAGTAAAAGAAACAGGGTAAAGGAGACAAGGCGATGGACAACAGAGAAAGGTCTCGTAAGTAGTTGCTGACCAGGAAAACAGCACCAAGGACAGCGACTGACGCCAGCTGTGGCATTCTGAAATTACGAAAATTTAAAATGTTAGTCGTATATAATAAATTTTGAGATATCACAATATCCTATATTGTAATAATTACACCGAACAATACGGGAAATGATAATTACATATTAGTAACAAAGATTTTCAGCACTATTGTGTTTAGATAACATTGAAAAATGACAAAATGCTTTGGTACCAGAAAGCAAAAGAGAACAACAACGCAACTTACGTTCATTATTGCACATACATAAAATATTTAAAAAAAAAAAAAAGAAAGGTGAATGAAGATTATTCGTATCAAACTATTCCGGATAATCAATTAAGTTAAAATAAAAACTCCACATAAATGAAACGGAGCAAGTACATAAACTGAAAAAGCTATAGCGCTTGAATAAAACAAACATCGCCTATCCCCCCACCCCCGGATCCCAAAACCAACACAACAACAACAAGCAACCAGAAGAAGAAAAATCAAACAAAACAAACAAATTCAATGAAGCCTAAAATGGAGTTTATCTTCCTGGTGCACAGCTTTCACTTATATTAAAATCCATCAACACATATTGCTTCATGGTAATATATAACAAATCTAGTCGGAAAACGTCGTCAGTTTTCAGTTTTATCATGCTTATGCTATGACAGGGTCAGTACTAAAACTGATACTTTTTACTGTTTAACCTTAGCATATAACAGCCTACCAATTTTTTAAAAAGAAAATAATATTAAGCATACATTTTAACTGAGAAGTTGATATTTTATATTTGCTGCACAATTATTTTATCAAAGAAATAAACTGTCTTTCTTCTCCGCTCCCAATTTAACGATCTAACTATTGGCAGCATAATCTACAGGCAGTGGAGTGTAAGTAACTTAGTATATGAAACCTCTGTTGATGTTTTCTTGACAGTTTAATGAATAAACAAATCAAAAGACAACATAAATTCATCAAGATGTTCATTGTACAGTTTAATGAATAATGAAATCAAAAGACAACATAAATTTATCAAGATGTTCATTGTACAGTTTAATGAATAAATAAATCAAAAGACAACATAAATTCATCAAGATGTTCATTGGACAGTTTAATGAATAAATAAATCAAAAGACAACATAAATTCATCAAGATGTTCATTGGACAGTTTCATGAATAAACAAATCAAAAGACAACATAATTTCATCAAGATTTCATTTGGGACAGTTTAATGAATAAACAAATCAAAAGACAACATAAATTCATCAAGATGTTCATTGGACAGTTTAATGGATAAACAAATCAAAATACAACATAAATTCATCAAGATGTTCATTGGACAGTTTAAAGAGTAACCAAATCAAAAGACAACATAAGTCATCAAGATGTTCATTGGATAGTTTAATGAATAAACAAATCAAAAGGCAACATAATTTCATCAAGATGTTCATTGGACAGTTTCATGAATAAACAAATCAAAAGACAACATAAATTCATCAAGATGTTTGTAACGGGGTAGTCGGTATCAAGCGTTATTGGTACAATATTGCCCAAGCCCACTGGTCAGAGGTATTGCGCAACTTGGAAAAAAAAACAACACCCGAAACCGTCTCCCGCTAATACTCGTTATCTAAGGAATGACCTCCACAGTGTGATTTGCCCGGTTATAGAATGGATATGGTAATCTGAGTCGATATCTTGAACAAAGACAACACACGAACCCCCGTAAAGATAAATGAAGAATTTAATCAAAAGAATCAAGAGAAGAAAGACACAGTAAATTACAATTTGCTTTCCCTTTGAATACTCTTAGTTCAGAAGCACTCTAAAACTGAAGTTTAAAATAATAGATACATTAACTGAATTTCAAACAATAATAAAATAGACAAATTTAGCCGTTAACGGCTGATAGCAAATTTCATCACGAAATCGAGTGTTTATTAACATTGGACCGCTCGGTAAATTCACATGACCTGTTCGACGACTGTTTTTCCTTCTGCTTGCGTCTCGACTTTAACTTGCCCTCTGGGTGAATGTGGGATTCTCACAACTCTGACTTCTAAATTCTTTTCCCTCCTTTGGATCTCGACCTCCTCGCTATTTCTCTCTCTCCAAACAAACTATTTTCCTTTGAAAAGAAAAGGGTAAACGCCCTAAGTATCTCGTTAGGTTTTAAGAGTTGAGATTGTCCGTCCGTCTTTCTGGTTCGAACGATCAGATCTTACTATCAGTGATAACCTTTATACGGTTAGCAAATACTACACAAGTCTTAAGATCAATACATCTATACCGCTAATTATCGACATCAGAATTTGGGGAAGTCACATATGTTCCCGTAAATCATTACGTAAAGTGAGGCAATAAATCATAGCATACAATCAATATTCACTAATATGATAAATTCAAATTAATGTAGCACTTTCCAATCATAAATGTACACAGCGGGTTTTTCAACAACACCCATTAACCTACCTATGTATATAAGGTGAAAATTCTAATTCAGAATTCAAAAGTACATTACTAAATCAATGTAATAACCGAACTATCCATACAAAATATCAACACGTCATGCATCCGTAACGACGAAACATCATATAAATTACATCATGATAAATGTGAACGATTCCTACAAAATATCAACACATCATGCATCCGTAACGAAGAAACGTCATATAAATTACATCATGATAAATGTGAATTTGAGTTAAATACCTTGTGTTTTTGGCGTCTTACAAATCGTTCCTGGATTATCAATTTTCCCTGGAACCACGATTTTACGGACGTCTTTCCCTAAAGCACCGCCCGGAGTCTCTACTTCGTATTTTTACTTCTGGTTTCCTCTCTCTCAGAGAACTTCAAGACTGCCTAAAAGTCATTTGATTCGTAGTATATATTCCCCCCAAAATTCAGGGGTCGACCCTCCCCTCCTTCCACATTTGACCAATCGGAATAAATGCTATTCCTACAGACATATGGGAAACTGCTTAACAATGTGCCAAAAATGCCACCTGGGTTGTAATAACACCCTACCATTGGTCTCAAATCACTTTTGACAGCTTTACATGTGAATTTCTCTTTTCTAGCGTGCCATAGCACTAGTTCGTTTTTACTATAAACATACTACCAGTGTGACCCGAGTTAGGAAAACATTTCTCCGTGCAAACTCTACCCCAAGATAACAGTTAATTGTTGGCTAAACTAAGAAGTAATTAATGGATTTCACTGATGAAAAATTTGGCACTTCACAATGTTCTTTGGACAATTTAATGAATAAACAAATCAAAAGACAACATAAATTCATCAAGATGTCCATTTGAAAATTTAATGAATAAACAAAATCAAAAGACAACATAAATTCATCAAGACGTTCATTGGACGGTTTAATGAATAAATAAATCAAAAGACAACATAAATTCATCAAGATGTTCATTGGACAGTTTAATGAATAAACAAATCAAAAGACAACATAAATTCATCAAGATGTTCATTGTACAGTTTAATGGATAAACAAATCAAAAGACAACATAAATTCATCAAGATGTTCATTGTACAGTTTAATGAATAAATAAATCAAAAGACAACATAAATTCATCAAGATGTTCATTGGACAATTTAATGGGTCAACAAATAAAAAGACAATGTCATATAATGTTATCTGAGATATTATATGACCAGTATGCATTTGTTCATTGTATGTGACAGTCAAAATATACATGTATCAGCTTACCGCAAACAAAAGCAATTTCCTTCTGCATTGTTATTGAGTCTCTGGAGTTACTAATTACTATTTATATAACCGATAAGGTGATGTCATGTTTTCAGGGATTTTTGCCGAACTTTAATGATAAAACGTCAGACTCCCGTCACAGGTGCTCGACTCGAGCTTGATGTGAAAGAAAAATAAGACAATAATTTAATGGAAAAAAAATCATACAGAGTGACAAAAATACCTTAGATTACGTCCATGACCCATTTTGACATAGGACCCTCTCTATCATACTATATAAACAGTATATAGTATGATAGACAGGGTCCTATGTCAGAATGGGTAATGGGGGTAATCTAAGGTTTTTTGTCACTCTGTATGTTTGGCGTTTATTTTCTCACATCAAGCTCGCGTCACGCACCTGTGAATCCGGTGCATAGAAACACCGGAACGCACCGAAACGCCAGAACGCACCGAAACGCCGGAACGCAAGAGAAACACCGGAACGCAATATCGTAATATAACATAGCTTATAAAAAATTAAATTTGCGACATTTTTTATATATTTTTTTTATTAAAAAAACATTTTTAATTAATAGGGACTAATACAATTGTTACATAATTATAATGCTTAATTTATTACTAATAAATACATATTAGTAATGATTTATTAATAATGCCGAGATGAATGAACGTCGTAAAATTCAGCAATTTAAACAGTCATACAGTGGAAGTGTGACTATTAAGATTTATGCGCGGACAATTATTTTAATGAACTAAATATAAAGATAAATGCAAAAATGGCATGGAAATGATTTCAGTATTTATTTTGTAATTCACCTCACAACAAAATTATTTGACCCGTGATTCAGAGTAGTTACATTTTCCATATCGATTGTTCAATGATAATAATAAGAAGAAAAAAGTACATACAGTTTTCCTTTTATGACAGCTTTTCTACAATACCCATATGTAACACTGTTTCAACATTCATGCCTATCCCACTTTTTGTACATGTTTGGTTCTACACTGGAGAAACATAGGCGTGGACATTATGAATAAAGGTGTGCATATTAATATTAATGTTTGCGTATATAATGCAATAAAAATGAGCATCATTGAGGCCTGCTGAACCCAAATCTTTATAAAATTATGACAGAGATATTATTTATTCGCTTTAGGGATCATCCATAAATGACGTCACGCGATTTTGGCCGATTTTTGACCACCCACCTCATCACAAAAAGTCAGACCCCTCAATTTTTTATTTCGTATCTTATTTTTCTTCCTTTTAGTAAATGCTTTCAATGACATTAAGTTTCAAACTTTTTTAAGGTAGTTTGCATTTAAAGAAATATTGCCGTCATGTATACAAGATAATAAATAAATATTTTCCTCAAAATCTTTAACAACTACTTAATTATTTCAAATAATAAACAAAATTGAGCTATACGCTTAGTTTCCTACAAACTATCAATCAACATAAATAATAACACTATTTTCATTGCGTTTTCACAAAAAATAAGTATAATGTATTGGAGGCCGTGTGCGTCTTTTTATTCATATTCACTCAAATATATTGACATACACTATAATATACTCAAAGACACTCAAATACGTCATTTTTAATATTAAGAGTCTTAGGATTTTACTCATTACCATTTAACAAAAATGAACATTACATCAACCTTACTACATGTATCATACAAATCGTGGACCGAAAGAACAGGCCGAACATATAATATGCTTAGTACGTAATGTAGCATACTGTCCAGTAGACTCAAGAAGGGCAACATTTCCGCTTTTTGTAAGATGGTTGACGTTTTAATGCTGTGTAGTTCCCTTTAAATTGTTTTAACAGTTAATTTTTAACAAAGTTGCAAAAAGGTTGCATAATTTTAATTTGTTAAGTTTTTAAATTAAGCAGAAAAAACACTAATTTTATTACATATTTCATTTACATGCATAAAAATATATACAAATAACAAAATATTAAACAAAATTTGTCTTACTTGTTTAGTGTTTAGCAGGACTGGAATGCAAATGACCCTGTGGATCTACAACCAGGAAAGTGGCCACTGTATATTCATCAAATACTGAATAAAAATCATACACCAGATTAAAGTAGATTGTAGACTGGAATTCAAAGCCACTGACAAAATATGTATCTCATTTAAATGACTTGGTGGATGGATATTTCAAAGACTTGAGAAGTGCATTAATCGGGACTGGTGAATACAGACGCGCTGAGTTACAGGCAATTTCAAATTTCGAAGACGGTCTGGGTGACACATTCTATCCCAAAAAGAGATAAACTCTATACAACATTTAGACAGTTTCTTTCTTACAGACAGCAAATACGTGACATCATCAGATGGACATTCATAAATCGTGATGGGAGGACACACGGAAATAAACCAGGAAAACAAAAAGAAAAATAAACGAACGAACAAAAGACTAAGACGAGTTAATAGCATAACTTTAGTTATGTTACATTGCAACCAATGACTTCATGTTGCAAAATAATTTCTCCGATCCTATATAAAATCTTGTATGTACTATTCGTGTATTTTGATTTAGTCCGCTAATTCAAACAGATTTGAAACTAGTAGCTTTGCATGTCCACATTTCTTATTCATATTTTTATAAGGTTTAAATTTAATAATAATATGAATTATATCATAAATTGATGGTCGGTTATGTGATGCTACAGCATTTATATATATATATATATATATATATATATATATATATATATATATATATATATATATATATATATATATATGCCGAATATTTGGAAACCTTTAAATAAAAATCAATTTAATTTTAATTATTTTTTTGTCAAAAACTGTATCATTAAAGGTTATAGTAAATATATAATATATTGTAGGCAAATACTTTTGATACTTCGCACATTTCCCTTTCACTCTGTGTATCATCATCATCAGTCTCTTGGCTAGTGTGGTTCTTGAGACTGTGCTGCTGAACACCTGACCAGTTCCCTCCACTTGTCTCGATCGTGTGCCAATGCCTGTGTCTCCGCAAAACTTTTCCTGGTCTATTATGTGATGTTTTCAGTCCACTTTTTTCTCTGTCTACCTCTCCTCCCACCCTGGACACTGCCTTGCAGTACTGTTGTGGATAGACTGTTGACTCTAGTGACATGGCCATACCATTTCAGCTTTCTCTTTTTAACAGTAGTGAGGCGGTCTTCATAATGGCCTACTTTGAGACTGATGGTGTTATCCACTTCTTCATTTGTGATGTGGTCCATGTAAGAGATGCCAAGGATGGTTCTGTAGCATCTCACTTCAAGTGCCTGGATTCTTCATTGTAATTCTGCTGCAAAGGTCCAGGCCTCACATGAATACAGAAAGACTGAGATGACTAGTGCTCTCAATAGTCTGATTTTAGTTTTCAGACAGATGTTCTTGTCTCACCAGATGGGTCTTAGCTTTGACATAGCTGCTGTTGTTTGTGCTGCTGGTGACAAAATGTCTGCTCTTTGGTGATTATGGAACCAAGATATTTGAACTGGCCCACTGTTTCCAGTTCCTGTCCTCTGACATTAATCTTGGCTGAGATTTGTTTGCCACTATTTTTCATCAGCTTTGTCATCTCGGCGCTTATTACCATGTCAAA
Organism: Unio pictorum; assembly: GCA_030141615.1. NCBI lineage: Eukaryota > Metazoa > Mollusca > Bivalvia > Unionida > Unionidae > Unio > Unio pictorum. The sequence goes on along the minus strand of JARLTB010000147.1, from coordinate 13,022,017 downwards.
TCTGGAAGACGTTTCATCCAGGTTCTTCACTAAGGTGGCAAGCTCGTCTTCACTGCTTGCCAGCCCATCAATGTCATCTGAAACGCTTAGGTTGATGTTATAACTGTCCATTCAGGTGTATTAAGAAAAACCGTATGGTAACCTTTCCCCCTTCAGAACTTGTTTTTTAAAAGGGCATCCGGTACTGACTTGTTTTCCATCCTTTTGGGATTTGCACACGCACATTAAATATATGGCACAAGTGTAAGTCCTTGTTTTATAAGAAAAATAATAACTGTGTGGACATCGTTTCATTCCATATTAAATTTCACATTGCATACTTTTAATGTTTGCCCACGCTTACATTGCCATTGCATTTTTATTTGCACATTTCTTTAAGAAATTAACATGTGAAATATATTATTTTTTCTATAGGAAAAACTACTGATAATTACCATGAAGCCATGTCTGTTGTTTACTTTGTGCATTGAGTCTTCTTAGCACATACAACCAGGTGATTTTCATAGCAATAACAAGTAATTTAATGTGATATTCAGCAATTCTGTATTACAGAATAATGCAGCATTGGGGAGATAGAGGACTGCGACAGTGGAGGATGGCAACCACGGATTGTAACCACATGTTAGAGAGTTTGAGCACAGGACAGGGTTGCACCTGCCACCAAGGGAGGTAAAGCACTGCAACATATCTCATGCTTCTGACAGTGTGTTGCTCCCTCCTATTATGGAGGTGGAGCACTGCACCCATTATGCATTAATCTATTGAAGACGAGATCTTCTCCTATTGTTACTCATCGGTGTCATGATACAAGGACAGTGTATGGACTGAGTTTCCTCCTCTCCCATCTGATCCTATGCATGATTCAGACTCTTCCCCTGTATGATTCAGGCTAACGATGAGGATCACATTGATGTCCCATCTCCTCTTCCCAATTAAAACAATGGTCTAGTTTGCCTCCATGGACTACTGGACCTTGCCATCACATTAGAGGTGATGCTGCTGCTCGTGTCCCACCATTACCTCCCCACCAGGCGGCTTCACTCGGAAAGCTAAAGGTGTAACATCATCCAGGGTAGACAGACTTTCTCGTCTCCCCTCTAGAACTTATAGTGAACTATGGACCGTGGTGAATAATAATAATAATAATAATAATAATAATAATAATAATAATAATAATGCTTTATTTATAGAGGGTGACTCATTAGTCAAGGACTATTCTCCCTTGAGGCCCTCTTAATGAAAGTGTAACAAATGCACATTGTGTGAAGAAGCAATAATTAGTGCTTATATTAGCATGTTTCGTATTAAAATACTAAATTCCATTATCTGTTAGAAACACATGCATGCTCCTGATATCTCTTCTTAAATACTCTAATATTTTCAGCCGATTTTACATGTAGTGGAAGCTTATTCCACAGAACTGTACCAGAGTATTGAAAACTCTTTTTGAATTGCTCTGTTCTTGGTTTTGGTACTAGAAGGTTTCCATGCGAGATTGATCTCAACTGGTATTGTGTGGAAAAAGGCCTGAATAAGTCCTGAAGATACTCTGTTGCAGTTCCATGTAGACATTTATATAAAAGAACTGCCTTGTGAAAATCTATCCTGTCATATATTGTGAACCATTTGAGTTCTGTAAATAACGCTTTTGAGGGATGGTCAACAGATGTATCTAAAATTACACGTGCTGCTCGTTTCTGAAGTTTATAAATCCTGTCAAGCTCAGATTTAGCACAGTTTCTCCATACATTAGAACAGTAATCCATTGTTGGAAGAATATACGTCTTGTAGTATAGATTGCGAGTTTCCATAGGTAAATATTTCTTGATTCTACTGAGAAGGGCAATTTTGGATGACAGTGTTTTACAAAGCTTATCAATATGGTCATTCCATAATAAATTATTATCTATGGACACACCTACAAGCCTTTCATGATTGACATTTTCTAATGGATGATTATTTATTGCAAGAGATAGTTTTGGGTTCCCTGACTTGTGTAGCTTTTCTGTCGTCCCCAGAATCATACATTTTGTTTTACCTTCATTAATTACCATCCTATTTTGTTGTGCCCAGTTTTGGACTCTAATAAGATCTGAGTTTAATCTTGTTTGGATAACTTCAGTATCAGAACTAGATGTATACAAGGTTGCATCATCTGCAAACAATTCTGTATTGGTGGATTCATTATTTAATGGTAGATCATTGACATAGATAAGGAAGAGGAGAGGGCCTAAAACTGAGCCTTGAGGGACTCCTGAATGAATAGTGCGAGTTTGAGAGCTAATATTGCCAATGCTTACTTGTTGAGACCTTTGGTTTAGGTATGATCTAAACCAGTTTAAAGAAGGATTGTCAAACCTGTAACAGTTCAACTTTTGTAGCAGAATTTCATGATCAACAAGATCAAAAGCTTTCTTGAAGTCAAGGAAAACAATCCCAGTCATATGCCCATTATCCATTTCCTTCAGCCAAAGATCAATTAATTTGGTAAGTTCTGTTTGGCATGAGTGGTACTTTCTAAATCCTGATTGTGCTTTATGAAATAGAGAGTCTGTTTCAAAAAATTTATAGACCTGAATGGCTACATGCTTTTCAAACAGTTTTGACAATACAGGTAGAATTGATATTGGTCTGTAATTTCCTGGATCCTCTTTATCTCCTTTCTTAAAGATAGGTGTTACCTTTGCACATTTCAATTTTTCTGGAAAATTACCACTCATTATACTTAAATTTATGATATGCGTTAATGACTTTGTTATTACTGGTGCAGCAATTTTAAGGATTCGTGGACTAATACCATCCAATCCAGGGGATTTATTAATATTCAACTTAATAAGCATATCAAAAACGTCTGCTTCACTGACATTAGCTATTGAAAAATAATTATCTTCAGGAATTTTAGCTCTTATAAATAACTGTAGAGCATCAAGTTCAATTGGGATGTTAGTCTGGTTCTGAATACTGTTACTGGAGATGGTTATGAAGAAATTGTTGAACATATCCACAATGTCTTGCACAGATGTTGCTATATCATCATTTTGCTTAAGTCTAGGGGGAAGACAACTGTTCTTGGGTGGGTTGAGCTCTTTTAGATGATTCCACAATGTTTTGGTACTCTTACTTTCATTAATAGCCTGTTTATAGTAGTTCTCTTTTGCCTTAGTTATCAGATGCTTAGTTTTATTCCTCCACTTTCTATAGCTTTTCATGTCTTTTTTCTTGTGGAAATTATCTCTTAGGTACCTAGCCTCATTGATCTCAGGGGTAATCCACTTGGGTGTAATTTGGTGTTTAACCCTTTTTGTTTTAATTGGGGCATGCTTGTCTACTTAGGCTTCATTGAACATCAGATACCATTTATCTAAAGCAGTGTTGACATCAGCTATATTGCAGACTGATTGAAAGGGTTTGCATACTAAATCATTTAAGAACATTTCCTCATCAAACTGTTTAAAGTCCCTGTATTGTATTTCAATGTGTTGCCCATTTTTAGATGATTTTGGAACATTTCTAGTTATACAGACTGGGTAGTGGTCACTCAGTGCATACACTGGCACGTTTATTTCACTTATGTTTTCAGGTTTATTAGTATAGACATGATCAATGATAGTAGCACTTTTATCTGTTACAGTAGTTGGGCTCTTAATTAATTGAGTAAAGTTGTAAGTTTCAAAGTTATGTATCCATGTTAATGGTGGAGTTTTCATGTAGTCAATGTTAAAATCACCTAATATGATAATTTCTAAATCTTCCTTTAGTAATGCTTTTTGAATCTGAGTCTCAAATATATGAATCCAATCAGCTGTGGAACTAGGTGGCCTGTAAACTGAACATAAGAGTATTGGCTTTGATTGGGCAAGGGTTACTTCGATCCAGATACTCTCTACCCCAATAGTCTCTAGATCAACACGTCTGTTATAACTAATGGAACCGTCTACATAGAGAAGAATACCCCCACCACCCATGGAGTCTCTTTCTTTTCTTTCAAAGTGGAAGCCCTGTATTTGGAGAGCCAAATCATCAGTATCATCGGAAAGAAAGGTTTCACATAGACCTAGAATACTGACTGATCTAGTTTGCTATAATATTAACTTTATCTCATCCAGTTTTAGGAGGATGTGTTGAATATTTAGGTTGATTACATGCAGACCTCTTTTGAGGTGCCCAAAGGTATGACAATTTTTATCAGAGGATTGATTTTCAGACAAGGCAGTATGCCATGTATTGTTTGTAGACTTGACAGATTTCTGTACATTGCCTTGTTTCTTTACATCAACACATGAAGAAGATAACATATAAGATCCATCTGTCGTACAATGACCACATGTAGTGGAGACGGGAGAATATTCAAAATGAGACTGATTTACATGCATACAAGAAGACATTGACATATTAAACACTTGGGGAACCTCAGAGGGAGAAGTAACTTGAACAGTATCGCATAGGTGTTTACAAGTTAATAAGCTGCACTTTGTACACAAATCAGATAGTGTCTGAAACCTGTTCACAGAATTATAATTATTACATTGAAAAGTATACACATATTCTAATGCATTTTGTTTTTGGATGTGTGTTGCATAGGCCTGTACCTCATAGCCTTCTACCTATTGGTATGCGCACAACTTTTGCTTATGTCCTAGTTTGTTACAAAGATGGCAATGAATCTGTTTTCCATGCAGACACCACTGTGTTACATGACAGTGCTCTCCACAATACAAGCAGTTTTCTCACTCATGCCTAACCCCTTTTATAAGTCTTATGTACTGGTCTATATTCCTAAGGAGCAAGGCAGTACCTCTGTTGGACAAGTGGATTTGGTCTCGCTGGTATAATTGTTGGTTCACACGATTGTCTTTGAAGAAGGTTCTGTATTGCTCCTATGCCTCCTCCATCATCAAATAACCAAGCCATTCTCTGATACAGAATGTACTAGACTATGCTGATGGCGATGCCCTCTCTATCCTTGTTGACTCAAATGAGTACGATACAGAATGACATTCTTTCAGGCACAACCCTTCCTCTCAGTTAAAGGATGAAGAATATCTCTGGTTCTTTTATTTGGCGGTTAACCCATTTTACTCTCGCACCTGTGCTCCAAACCATCTTACACATAGCCCAACATTATCCTTTCCATTATTGGAAAAGATCACAGGGTATCGATACAACCAGAACTCTTATTTCTCCCACATTCATCCATGATTGATGAAATAGCTCTTATGTCATTATTAAGCAAAAAAATTATTTGACAACGTCGAGAGTGTTCTGTTTCTCCTTCAAGGCTGAGGACCCTTGTCTCTTCTGCCAGCTATAGTGCACATTCCCCGAAGTGACCTACTAAACCTTCCCAATTGGATGCTGATACGGCAAAATAGGTATTCTATGGGAGGATGGACATGCTTTCCAATCAAAATAATTGATGCCATGGATCAGAAAAACAGGTTACTTGTAACCGTAGCTTCGCTTGCCGACATATTCTCAGCTCAGGTAGCCGCAGGCTCTAAAACAGGAAGTTCGCTGACCCTACATCCTTTACAAGAGGAGGAAAGGAGAGGACGGGGGGGGGGGGGGACAGCAATAAAAATTTAAGGCCTATTTTATAGTGCATCTGTCTCCAGAACATCCCAGTCAGGGCTTCGTCTAGCATTTCAAACTATGGGTTTGGGTTCCTCTGGATCTGGTACATTGAATCCTGGTACTCCTAGAAATGCTATTAGCAAAAACCACGTTATTTGCTCTCCTTTGTTTATCACTATTGGGGACCTTTAATGTCTAGCCGATTTGGTTCATTTTAGGATGTCTCCATATGTGCCATCTCCTTCTGCTGGCCTAGTTGTTAAAGCATCCACCTCGGATGTTGGAGGTTGCAGGTTCAATCTCTGGCCGAGTCATACCAAAGACTTCTTAAAAAAGGTAGTAACAGCTGCATTGCTATGAGCTCAGCATTAAGAGGTTAGTGTTAGAAATGCTCAGCCTGGTGTCAGGATAATGTGACTAATTGAGACATCATGCTACATGTCTGCGACACGATGCCCCAGTGCTAAACATCACCATAAACTGAATAACTGCAGATAACGTAGTGATATGATGGCAAAATTGTTAAAGCTAATTATAAATCCAAATTACACACACACACACACACATTCTCAATTAGCTCCAATCATTCTAAGACTGGAATGTCTCCAGCATTTGACAGATTCCAGTTAAGGTGCTTGTTGAGAGCCTGAGGGCATTATTCTCCAGAACTCTTGGTCAAGGGGCTGAATTGTTCCTCCACATCAACAACCTAGAAATGACAGCATTATTTCTAGCATTGCAAGGGTGCACATAATAAGAGGTTGATGTGTCATGATCTCATACAACTAGTTCATCATACCATATTCACAACATCAGGGTGATACACATCCTCCTTCTCAGGAACCTCTTTATCTGAGAAGCCTTGGAGGATAATGCAATCTGTGTTTGTCACATTCCAGTGGAGATAAATGTATTAACAGAGAGCCTGTCCAGAATAGGCTGAGCTGTCCTCACAAAACAATCACTTCACTGCAAAGTAACAAAATACCTATTCATTATCTGGAGAAGACCAATAGTGAACTTGTTTGTCACCAGGCTCAACTACAAACTTACTTTTTATATCTCTCCTGTCCAGGACTGGAATGTTTGTGTAGTAGATGCATTCAGCTTTCAGTGGAATCACCTATTCGGTGACATTTGACTGCTGCCAAAAAGTAAACACTTACCAAAATGTTATTCAGATTTCCAACACCGGAGTGTTCAATATTGTGTTTCTACAAGGAACTGTAGGAAAGCACAAAATAATAATAATAATAATGAGGACTTTGTATAGCGCCTAATCTTTAGAAGCTCTAAGCGCTTTACACCATCTATAATGATATGACTACACTACAGAAAAACAAATGACAAAAACAATGAAATTGGAAAACATAAAAACATGCTGAAAACATATAAGATACAAAACATTATTAGGTCTCTAAGTTTGTCCCTGCAGTCGAAAAAAGTGAGTTTTAAGAGCACTCTTAAAAGGGACTACTGTGTCTTTGTGTCTAATTTCAATGACTAATTCGTTCCACATCGCCGGGCCCTGGTATACAAAAGAACGTTGTCCACATGATTTCTTTTTCACAGTGGGAACAATGAGTATATGATTGTCAAAAGAAGAGCATAAAGTATCTTGCTGGTGTATACACATGGGTGAGGCCAGATAGGTATTTTGAACTGGAGTCTGTCATTGACACATAGCACGGAGAACAAATTTTGTGTTTGATTCTGTATCAAATTGATAGCCAGTGTAGGGTACAGAGCAGTGGAGAGGTGTGCTCTGATCATGGTACTCTTAAGATGATCCGTGCAGCTGTGTTTTGAACTTTTTGAAGTTTCTGGAGTAGATATTGTGATGAAGCAGACAGAATTGAGTTACAATAGTCCAGTCTTAAAAGTATTAATGAACACACAAGTGTTTTAGTGGCATCAACTGAAAGATATTTACAAATGGAACTGATGTGTCTCAGTTCAAGATATGCAGCCTTGCATATGTTCATGACATGTTGGTGCAATGTGAGAGTACTGTCTAAAGTAACACGTAGGTTTCATACTGACTGAGAATTTAATGTTGGTGTTGCTTATATTTATTGTCTGAGGTAAAGGATGTGAATGAGAAATTCTTTGTGTTGTGATCAGAATAGCCTCAGTTTTGTCATCATTCATCTGCAGCTTGTTACATGTCATCCATGATTTCACATCAGAAATGCACCTCTCTACTCCATGGATGGTAGCATCAACTTCAGTTGGGTGGCTAGACTTGTATATTTGGGTGTTATCAGCATACAAGCAATCTATCAGAACAAGTTTTCAGTCTGAATTTTCATTTGCATCAATCTGTCCAGGAGAGTTCCTACATCCAAATTCTATGATGCCAGCTGGTGAATCTTCTGTGATTGGTGCAGTAGGAAACACAATCCTATCCACCCTGTGGCATCCATTGTTGATTTTCTTTTTCTTCTTTTTAAGACCAAAATATGTTCATCAATCAATATCAAGGGCAATTGAGCTGCCATCTCCAACATGCTTAAATTCTCAATTAAACCAGTTCAGATTTGCACCTTATTGATCTTATTAGGTATTTTTAGCCCCAGAGACCTGTTTCCCATTATTCTCTTACACCTTGATGAAATCTTTCTTGTCTTTTATGGTCATTAGCCAAAGTGTCATTTGAATCATTGAGTAAAGCGTCCTTCAAGAACTCACACTCAGAACTGTGACTTCTCCAAGAAGTGAGATTCATACCATGTATATTCCAGCATTAGCTGTGTACAGTTTAGTGTGAAATGTGCTTCCATTTCCTTTCATTGCCAATTGAGATTACTAAAAATCAACTAACTTTGGTAGTTACCTTACCTTAGAGATATCCAATTTCAGTCAAAGCTTTTTATAAAGATGAGATTTAGAGACAACATTACATGACCTTGACATTGAAATTAGTAGCTCTTGTATTCTCCCTAGTGGGTAATGCAAAACCAGTGGTTCTTTCAGTGGTTCTTTCTGGGGGTTTTCCTGGGTTCTTCCTCCACCATTAATACTGGCCACCATGTATAGCCTATCGTGTGCTAAAAAATGTCATTAAACCCTACAACAACAAACTTTGTATGATTCTAATTTACCTATTTGACATTAGTAGATAAAAGCTGGATCAAAATCAGATCACAAATAGAGACACCAGAATAGTAACTAGCTCAGTCTTTCTCATCCCCTCTTTAGTATGCATGGATCTAAATCAGGGGTCTCAAACTCAAGCCACCCCAAGGACTGTATAATGGCAGTTTTAATGGCTCACCTTTCTTATCTCTCATGACTCTGTATGATGCCAATATTTTGCAGGCCTTAGGAAACTACACATGTCCTGCTTACCTGAGACACCTGATCTAAATTATAAATAATTTATTGATAAATATTCCAAGTTTTATCTAAATAAGAGCACAAATTTAACCTTTACAGTGGTAAAAAGAACAGCCAATCAGATTCAAAGATCACATCAGTATTTTATGCAAGGAACTTGTTTGTTATCAAACTAACAAGTGCAAGATGTTGATGATATAAACCTGTATTTCATAGTTTGGTGAAAATCAGGTCAAAAATATGGTTCTAGGGTTAGACCATGTTTGATTCAAATCAGATCAGAAATATGGATACCAGAGTGATAACAAGTAATTATTAATGAATAGCTGACTCATACTGGATGATGGTCAATGCATGACAGATGCATGGACATACTGTAAGCCCCTTGACCCTTTGGCCAGGTAAGCTTAAAATGATGGAAGCAAAGTGATTTGTAAATATGTAATATCTTCAGGTGATGACAATGATATTAACTGAGTTTCATTGGAGTCAATCAAAAACTGCAGGAGTAGTTGCCCCAAAAAGAGTATCATAAACAGCTACAATGCAAAAGGGCAATAACTCTAACAACAACAATTAAATGTAGCAAAGTGATTTGACATGTGCATCTTTAGGTGATGACTATAGTATTTACGAAGCCTCATGTCAATACATGAAACTAGTTCCACTAACAAAAGCCAGATAGAAGGATTTATGGAAGTATGCATGGACATACAAGAGGATTTACTATGTACCCCCATTTCTATAAAGAGAGTGGCTCCACCTGTGTAGAAAGGGAGATAATAATGGCTACTATTTCACTGTAAAATATTATGATTACTAACTACTAAGAATAGATGAAACTGTGATATCAGCACTGTCTTTTATTTACAAGTCTAATTCATGAATTTCTGGTTGGAATAAACAGAAGACCAAATCATCATAGTGACTATTAAAGCATCTAATTCAGCAGACAAGAACATCTTTCCACTTCAGCAGTGTTTATAATGTGTTTTTGTGATAACACTATAGAACCCACTAAAGAAATACACTTCTAAAAAAAATTTCAAAATTATTTCACGGTAACTCTTGAAAGCATAATATCTCGTGTGTCCTTGAAAGTTTCACATAAGTCGATATAATCATTTAAATATTACATGTAACTTAATGTAAGTGCTGGATAGTTTGATAGATGTAAACCATGTACTGCTTGAAATAGGTTTTATTTTGGGATGCATCACTTTTCTATTACCTATGGGAAATTTCACCTTCAGTCACACAAATTCAACATACACAAGGTTTCTCAGGAATGCAATATACACATAAATTGATGGGTTTAATATATGTCGAAAATCAATAAGAAACTGAACAACAAATGCTAGAATGATATATTTATTAATAAAGAAGAAAAATTTCTAGACGGGTTAAAGAAACTGTCAGAATACTGAACACAATCTACTTTCAGTTGAAACTTTCTACAAGGATAACTTAATGTATTCTAATTAAAACAGCTTTACACTAGAGATAATGTATTCAAAACCTCACTTATGGTCCTTATGTCACATCTATAACAAATATCTGAATTCTTTCAAAGTTGGAAGAAAAATGTGAAAGGTTTAGCTGTCACAGCATGACAAGTCATGGATGAATATCCATGATGTTTCTTTTACACTCATGGCTTCTTGCAACAATATATCCTGATTCTTTTCATACTCAAAAATGTCATTAACAACACAATGTTTAAAGCACCAACATATAAATGAAAGTGTCCATTATTATTGATTATTAACTAACTGTTTTGAAAGAGAAACGTTTACTCATTCATATGTTATTGTATCTCAGCCTCATCAGAAAATGTTACTTCTTCCACAACAACAGGTTCAGAAGGTTTGTGCAAATATGTTTGAAAGGAGGAAATTTTATTGCAAGAAGCTACTGACGAAAAACTTAAGCAATAAAACCATTAAGCTAAATCATACCAAATATGTAGCTTCACATATCCCAACCATAGACCAATACATTTTTTAAAAAGAGCTGTTCCAAAACCTGTCATTGTGTAATCAGTGGTTGGTATTAGCTAAAATGGGCTGTTCACGAGTATTAGGTTTCAGTGAGTATCAATCTTTGAATTCAGTTGGGCTTTTCCCTTCACACCAATTGCCAATTTCATTGCCAAATATATTTTTTTTTACAATTCATAAACAAAATCACAGTTGGTGACTGGAGGCAAAAGTCTTCAATTCTACAATTATCTTTAGCTAATGCTTAGCCTACAAGCAAAATGTTTTTCAAAAATATATAAAATAAGTAACACAGAAATTGTACACATGACAGTTTTTTAAAAATTCAAGACTTACATGCTTATTGTATACATGAAAATGGAAACTTAAAAGAGTTTTTGTCTACAGATGGCTCTCATTCATAAAAGACAATAATGAATTTATATATTTGTGTAAATAATCACAGATCTGACAAAAGTCTATATCAAAATAACTGTAAACTATCACACTACAAAGTGAGTAAAATGAGTAAAGTGAGTAAAATGAGTAAAAGTACAAAATAGAAGGAAAAAAAATACTGCTAACAATATGTTTGGTAAAACATTTTTTTAAAAATATAAATTTAAAAAACCCCAGACTCAATTAAAATTGAATGGATTACATGTCAATGACATAGTGCATACTAGATACCCTGGTACATGCTACTGAAAGTGTAACATTACATGTACAACAACAACAAGAATTTTCAGAACAGAATTTTCATCATAAAAACTAAACGTAATATTGTTACAAATTATGAAAGAGATTCAATTAAAATTTGGCAAACTTCAAAAAATTGTTTAAAATAATGTATATGAAATATGTTTGTAAATGTACAGTTCATTACTTGAGTTATAAGTTTTTGTTTACAGTGTATAACATAGTATCCCATGGCTAAAATATTTTTATCTACCAATGACACATTACATATTGCCTTGATACATATATATTTGGTCATATATATTTGGTGGAATATCATTATTGTAATTTCAAAATTTATAACAAGATGATTCAAATATGGATAGCTAAAAAGTATGTCACCAAAATTAAATTTGTTTACATGCCTAGATGTACACTTTGTCCATTGCTAGTAAATACTGTATTTCCACCATACAAAAAATAAAGGAGTCATACAAAAAATAAAGGAGTCATACAAAAAATAAAGGAATCATATAAAAAAATAAAGGAGTCATACAATAAATAAAGGAGTCATACAAAAAATAAAGGAGTCATACAAAAAATAAAGGAGTCATACAAAAATAAGGTGTCATACAAAAAATAAAGGAGTCATGCAAAAAATAAAGGAGCCATACAAAAAATAAAGGAGTCATACAATAAATAAAGGAGTCATACAAAAATAAAAAGTCATACAAAAATAAAGGAGTCATACAAAAATAAAGGAACTAAATCTTCTATCCTGCCTGAGAGATATGGAAGCTTAATTCTTGTAGAACTGGTGCCAATGAAAGAGGACAAAATCACTCATCTGGAAGGATACTTGAAAGAAACAGCTCCAAAACAGACATGTAATTAATAGATAACTTTTGTGTTTTGGAAGAATGTAATGCATAGGTGAAGTTCACATTTGAGATGATGAACTTCCTACATTTGTTAACATATTATTCTATAGTGTGTTAACATGTTATCCTATAGTGTGTTAACATATTATCCTATAGTGTGTGAAAACATATTATCCTATGGTGAGTTAACATATTATCCTATAGTGTGTTAACATATTATCCTATAGTGTGTTAACATTTCCTATAGTGTGTTAACATATTATCCTATAGTGTGTTAACATATTATCCTATAGTGTGTTAACATATTATCCTATAGTGTGTTAACATATCCTATAGTGTGTTAACATATTATCATATAGTGTGTTAACATATTATCCTATAGTGTGTTAACATTTCCTATAGTGTGTTAACATATTATCCTATAGTGTGTTAACATATTATTCTATAGTGTGTTAACATATTATCCTATAGTGTGTTAACAATTACCTAGTACCAGTTTTTCTCCACAATTATGTTGTATATGAGCAAATTTTAAGGTACTAAACAAAGCATATCTCAAAAATATCAATAATAATATAATATATCAATATTGAATCAATTCACAGATTAATAAGATGGGAAAGCACAAGCTTGAAAGGGTTTGACTAATTATTTTTAATGTTTATGAGAAAAACAATTACGACTGATCATATAAACTGCATTGGATGTTTAATCTGCACTGCACAACCTATCATAAATCAACTAAAAGTCAATAAACTGTTTCAAAACTATTATTCCAAAACCTAACTTACACCTTGCATTCATTACTTAGCAGTGGTCAGAATTAACTGCTCATTAATATGAGGCTTATGTGACTAGCCATTAAGGTGTTTTCCCTTTCTTATACCAATAAAGAAATACTGTTGCCAATTTAATTGCTAAACACATTTGTTCACAATTTCAAAGTAAAATAAATCACAACTGGTGAATACAGGCACAAGATCTCCCATATTGAAATTGTCACTCCCAAATGTAATATACCGGTATATTCATTTTTCGAAAGAGACATCCATTTATTGTGTTCAAATTGCATCAGATAAAGTTTTGACAATGGCGACAGTAAAGGTCATCATGTGCAATTCTGTTCTGATTTGCCCAGAGAATCCAGCAAGGAAGTTTGGACAACACTACCATCTCATCTTTAGTGCGAGTAGTGATGAACACTATTGACACTTGCATTACCTTCAAACTTCTTTTTGAACTATTGAGAGCATCACAAACAGAACTTAATTAAATTTATGTGGATTTGAAAGATCAAAATTTTGCAAAATTTAGTTCTTATTTAATGTCAGTGTGGCTTTGATTATTTGAGTATTTGTATGTGTATGGTGTTAATATTTGATCTTGCTAAGTCTTCCAACCATTTCTTTCTTTGTAAGTGAATTAAAGAAATTGAAAAAAAAAATCAGAGAAGTTAATTTATTTTTCAATTTAGATTTGAATTTACAATTCATTAGGCTTATTCTCAGTTGGATGACACAGCTTCTTTTTGGTCACATGCACTGACCCCCTTAGAACCATAAAACAGACGTTTTTAGTCTTAACACCCACCCCATCCCCACATACCGGTACACAGTCTGTCAATATGGCAGGTATGAACATATTTTATGAATGTTTTACTATTTTTCTCTTTTGTTTTCTTTTCTGGTTTTTTTTGTGTGCTTGTATTGCAATACATTCTTCATTCTGAGGCCTCAGTTTAGAAGAGCATATTATATGAACTGAGTGACCCTCATGAAATAAAGTATTTATTAGTATCATCATTACATGTATTACTATTATTTGTATTATTAAAGTAGGTACAGAGTTTGAGCACCTGTCACAATCGATAGAAAATAATAAAGGCTAGCCATTAACATTCAACTTTTATAGTTCTGAAGATAAGATAAATAACTTTGTAGCTGGGAACTTGGGTTGAAACAATTACATGTAATTGATATTTTGCCAAATAATAATACTTCCAAATAAATTTCTCTACTTTCAAAATCTTACATGTTAATTTTTCATTTGCCAAATTTCATCAGTGCCAGAATTTATGTCTATATTTTATATCTGAAAATAGTGTTCGCTTATTGTATTCCAAAAGAATAATAGCAGCAGTGATGGTGAGGTTCTGCCCTCCTGCAACAAACCAACATTAATAACCCCGATTATATGTATTCATTACGATCTAGTTATATTATAGCACTCTTATTCCAATAGATTAATGTATATGATTTATAAAAACTGGAAAAGATTAAATTAAAAGAGTAGGAGTACAGGATTATTTTAAAGAATTTGACATGATTGGGACTTATTTTGGACCTGATTGACACTTTCCTTCTGTGCCTTAGAACTGTCTTCCTTTTCAACTTTCCCTGGACTTTTCAAATTGTCCTTGACTTCTATGCCTTTCTTCACCACTGATGCTTTCTGTTCATTTTTACCCTGATTTACCTTCTCTGTCTTAGAGATTTCTTGTTTTTCAGCTCTCTCTTGCTCATTTATATCCTTCATTTCTGATTCTTTTGGTTGGCTCTTGGATTTCCCCTGTTCCTTTTTGAGTTTGGACTCTAAATTCTGAGCAGACTGTTTAGCTCCTAATTGGTTCTGACCAGGAACATAGGCTTTTATTTTAGACAGCAGTTCCTCAAACTTGGGCCCCTCCCATTTGTGTTGTAAATTTTCATCCTTGAAACATTCGATATACAAAAGTTCCGTAAACACCATGCTCATAGGGCCATCTGGTGGCCACGACATGTTTTCAAGCAGCAATGGAATTATTGGCTTTTTCAGAGCATCGGCTAAGCTCACTTCTCTACGACAGTTGGCTGAAATGGAATACTTGGGTGTGACACAGGATACAACAACTTTACAGCCACGAACACCCTTATCAATTTTGTCATAGAGAGAATCTCCACCTCCCATTTGGTGTATGTCCATCCAACAGGAAAAGCCAAAGCCAGTCAACCTCTGATACAAGGCTATTACCTGGGTCTGTTTACCCCATTGGTAGGACAGGAAAACCTCAGGAGAAGAAGCCTTTGCCTGCAGAATACAATCATATTTGTCACTGGCATGCATGTATATATTTGGTGGGTAGAAAATGGAACCAGAATAAATTTTTATATATTTCTATTGCATCATCTAAAGAAGAAAATCTTATATATGGAATCAAGTCATCGAGAGTGCAGACAACAAGCACAATAACATAGTAATTTAAGAAAAATAGTAGCAATTACCTATTTTTCCTTATAAATATCATGCCTAAACTTTGATATTGGCCAGGAAAATACAATTTTTATACCAGTTAACCTGATACAAGGATTATCCTGATCAATTCCATAAACAAAAGATACCTATTCCTGGAGATCTGAATGTAGACAAAACCTTTACTGAACTTTTTAACTGGTACACAATAAAATACATCAGTGTAAGATAAATAGGTCACTGTACTCAACTTTTACCTTTGGCTTATAATGATGCAAGAATACCTTGATCAATCAATAAAATGTACATATTGTTTAAGATCTACTATCAAACTAAAAGTTTTACACTAGTGATAAACAACAAAACCATTAGTATATAAAAAGTATATCAATGTAACCAATGTTCACCTGGGATGGTTAAGAATATACCTACAGCTACACTTGGTAAACCTGTAAACAGCATTAATTTACATCAGGTAGGTTATTGTGACCTACATTCCTTGGGTTCTATTATGAATAATGCAAGAAACACAATGACCTATATTCCATCACCATACCACACCTGATTGTGACCTACTTTCCCTGGGTGGTTCATAATAGTGTGAAAGTTTTGTGAAGAGGTAATACATAAAACTGATATCAGCAGCAGTAACACAAAACCTGCTTTTTAATTCACAATTTCCCAAAAATTTATTTTGAAAATATATTGATAAATTTAATTTGAAAATACACATTTCAGGGGGTCGCTGGTAGCCAAGATTTGAGATCATGTTCAAAAACTGGTAATGGTGGTCTGATCATATGAAATGAACCAAACACAAAATGTGGATTGTTTTGATGGAGAGGTCACCTGTGCTGTAACTTCAGGTTTGTCCTCCATGCTAATCTTCCAACAAGCAGATTGTTGAACCAAGACTATTGTCACTACTGGAGAGCTTTTAGGATAAACTGGAATGTGAAGCATGCATATGATCTCTGTTCAGTCTGAAAACATCCATCATCTGGTCTAACTAATCTGTAACTGGACAGACATGAAAGGGGAGTTTGATGTTCAGGGTCATCAAATAAGTCCATTAATGGTCTCCTCTCCTATAAACTGGTGCAAAGAATTGTGTGGACTCCACAGTCACATCTGGACAGGGTGTCTGATGAGATACTGTTATTGCTCAGAATATGGAAAACTCTGAGAGTAATCTCCTCCTGTTCATCAGAGGAGTTTGCACTTTTTGACACAAAGAGAAGGAGTATATATGTACATCCTGCTGTTGCTACTCATGTGTTGTCCATAGCAACCCAGCATAATAATGCCTAATGAGATTGACATGCCCTTGATGGGGTAGACAGACTACTCACATGGCCAGATTAATGAATTTAAGAATTGTTTCTTTCAGAGACCAGATTCCCTGAAGAACTACACCTTCTGGCTCCAGGTGAGCACCAGATCCTGAATCTCATGTAAAGAAAGGAATGTGGTTCAGAGATGTGAATTGGGATGAGCAAAAACGGATTCTGAACCAGCCATCTTAAATGGTGAAGAAAAACAGATCCCACTGGATTTCAAAGCTGGTGAAGTTTGTGGTTTCCACCTTGCATGGAAGCAGCAACCTGACAGGGTGCTAGTGAACACTCCCTTGGGAAACTATATCCACAACCATGTTCAGAATTCCCAGGAAAAAATAGGCAATGGGGAACCAATAAGAAAGTCTTGACTATCAGATCCATTATGAGGGAAAGACTCTGAATACTCCTTTCTGGTGGGTTGTTAACCCTCCCTTGATTGGTTAGGAAATTCATCTCCATACACATGACATGTTGAGAAGGGAGGACTAATTTAGACCTGGACAGTGGATATGTTCTTAAATAGAGTGTCCGTGAGAACAATGCATCACTCATCAAAATGCTGGAGAATGGGGATGTGTGGAGAACTTAAATGAGTCACCCAATCACAGGGCCTTTGGCTGTTCCTGACTATGGTGGTAGTCTATATCTGATGCATTTGACCTGAAGAAATTTGTTTAAGGTTGAAAGATTGATGAGTTAAAATTTTCTGTCTGTTTATAAATGCCAAAAATATCTGGGAATATAACCCTGGAGTTTAGTCAGTTTCTCCTCTCTTAATTCCTTCTGTAAAAGAGTGTGTAACTCTTTGCTTAGATAAACCAGCTGGAACTGGTGAAAGAAAGTGATGATACACTATACTGGAGAATGTTCACTGAAGTCAAGCTGGTATCTATTCTTTAAAATGGAATGGACCAACACATCATTTAGCTCTTCCTGGGGTACATAGAAGAGGAAGATGCTGCAGTAAAAGACTACCTCTATCCTTAGAGAACAGGAAGGAGTCTGAAGACTTTCTCTTTCAACCCCTTTGCCCTAACTAGTGAAAGATGGGCTTGAAGGAGGTCTGATCTGGGGCCATTCTTGTGTCTGTTGTGGTTGACCCTATTTGAAGAACATCAGAACAGGTCCCCATGTCTACCAATTGTCCTCCAAAGCATCCGGGACTTCTGATCCCTTCTACTATCCTAGTAGATTCAGACAGCCACATCCATTCTGTTGGATGAGGCTGGAAATGCATGTGAAGGTCTTGGGAAAAGACGACTCACTACAAGGGAAAGGGGGTCTCTGAATACCATAGACATTAAATGGCAAAGCAGGGAATGGGGGAATGCCATTTTTATCCCTATAAGGGACTGAAGTGTAACATAGAGAATGGCTGCCTTATTATCAAAAGTCAGTTTCTGACTCAGAGACCAGTGACTAGTAGCTAACTGGTATCAGTGACTGACACCCAGCTCCTGATGACTGATGACTGGTCATCAGTCAAATACAATGGGTGGCAACAATGATATGACTAAATTTGGAAGTGATCTAGATCCCTTCTGAGAATGGATGGGGTAATCATTTGATGATTAGGAGGAAGTGGGTCCTTTCCTCCTCTCTCAATTGATGTAGTGACTTTCTGCCAAGCCCCATAATTAATCTGAACATAAAAAACAATAGGACAGCCATCTATGCATGCACAACCAGTGCATGTTAGACCGCTGGTGCATGTATCCAATGATGCACTTGCCCACACCATGTGACATATTAAAATCTGAATGAGAACAAATTTACTACAAACAAGGTAACTGGGAATAAAAATCCCAATCATAATACTTACCTGAACACCTGTTTCTAAGAAGTAATTAATATTAGACTGAAGCATCATCTGCATACAATGTGCAAAAGAAACACAAACACTCAAATAATACAAGAACTTTGAAGAAAAACACTAGATCAACCCAGAAAGTTATAACACTGACCACAAATACATTTAATAATGATAAAAAAGATGAACTTCAAAAAGCAATATTGGCACACATGTACTTACACAAAGTCCATGGAAAATAAGCAAGGTACTCTGTATGTTGGCTAGTAGACTACATACAAAGTCATGCTGTTGATTAAGGAATCAGACTTGGTTCATGTTCTTTGCAATTCAGGATCTCCAATTACTAACTGGAAATGGAATATTTAGCTTGGACTGTTCACTCTTCATCTCAACAAAAGGCAAGCAATGCAGTAGTATAGGGTTGGGGATGTATTACTACTATAAAAATGAAAATGTTTACACAAGTAATCTGAAATTTTGGAAAATTACAACGGTCAGGCCATAAATATGTATGGGAAATAGAACCATGTCACTGACTCTCCATTATAAAATAACTGAAGAAGTATGAAACAAATCAGATGCAAATTTGCATGGGTCAAAGGTCAGATACATAGAAAAAATATGTAACACTATGTTGGTGAATTTTATTTTTATGTGACAATCATTAAGCTCACATTTAATTTCTGGCACAAAAAGCTAATGAGGCTGATTATCAGAAGGTACTTTTGGTTCAAGCAGTCAGTTGTCATTATGATTTTCCATGAAAAGTATATAATTTGAGTTCAGTTGATAATTATTTTTGCAGCATTACTCTTGTGATTAAAAAAATTATTTTTAAAAAATCTCTTCTGTATCATCTGTCATTAAGCAAAAGAAGTCACAAAATGTCATGCTATGTTCTACCTCTCCCAGATATCTCCTTGATTCAGCAAGGGAAATAAATGATCCTGTAATGCAGCCATCCCTTCATTCTGTAGGAAATGTTGATTTTATGACAATGGGCATTCATAAATACCTAACAAAATAATTATCAACTTGTAAAAACCATAAAATCCCAATGACAATGATCCACTTGTAAAGACCATATAATGTCAATGGCTAATAACCCACTTCTAAAGACTATAAAATCTCAATGACTAATAATCCTCTTGTAAAAACCAAATAATCCCAATGCCTAATAACTGATTTGTAAAGACCATATAATTCCAATGGCTAATAATCCACCTGTAAAGACAATATATTCCCAATGACCAATGATCCACTTGTCACTTGTAAAGACTATATAATCCAAATAACTAATAATCCACATGTAAAGACCACATAATCCCAATGACCAATGATTCACTTGCAAAGGCCATATAATCCCATGATATCTCCACAACATTAATTACCCATAAAATATGTGGGTTTTACCTTCCAAACTGATAGCCATGAAAATGTATAAATTGATTTTATTTTACATGACACTGCAGAAAAATCCATATGTATTTTAAATGACAAACAATACTGACCTAAATAAATCTGGATAGATATGGACTAAAAAGTTGTAACATGCTCAGCCAATTGGATGCATGGTCACTTCATTAATATGCATGGTCCTTGCTCATTATCAAAGTCATCTAAGATCTTGAATCTGAATAATTATTATGATTTCTAGATTGGTTAAATATTCAGCCAATTATATGCCAAATCACCTGATTAATATTCATGTATCTTTTTCATTCAAGAGCTGGAAAAGATCATATCAGAATGATATCCTCCAGACTGGTACCAGGCTCTGCTGATAATATTCCAGATAGCCTTATTTGTATAATATGGATATCAATCATGACTGAACTCATCTGAGAATTTGATGATAAAAGTCAAGATTTCAAATCTAACATAAACTGGATCAGAAATATTGACCCCAGAGTGGTACTCATTCAATTATTAAGGCATGAACAGAAAATGACTGAATGGTGATGGAGGATGCATGATGAATGTCAAGACAAAATTTGATGGTGATGGATGATAAATAATGAATAATCAAAAAGGGATGAATCATGATGGATGATGCATGCTGAATGTGAAGACAAAATTTATGAATGGTAATGGATGATGCATGATGAATGTCAAGAGAAAATTTATGAATGGTAATGGATGATGCATGATGAATGTCAAGACAAAATTTATGAATGGTAATGGATGATGCATGATGAATGTCAAAACAAAATTTATGAATGGTGATGGATGATGCATGATGAATGTCAAAACAAAATTTATGAATGGTGATGGATGATGCATGATGAATGTGAAGACAAAATTTATGAATGGTAATGGATGATGCATGATGAATGTCAAGACAAAATTTATGAATGGTGATGGATGATCCATGATGAATGTCAAGAGAAAATTTATGAATGGTAATGGATGATGCATGATGAATGTCAAGACAAAATTTATGAATGGTAATGGATGATGCATGATGAATGTCAAGACAAAATTTATGAATGGTAATGGATGATGCATGATGAATGTCAAGACAAAATTTATGAATGGTAATGGATGATGCATGATGAATGTCAAGATAAAATTTATGAATGGTAATGGATAATCCATGACTAAGCACACAATAGCCAAGTGAGCTAAAATAAAAACAGTGTAAACTCCATGTTGTCAGCAAACGTGGCCAAAATTGATTTAAGTAATTCAGAAAAGACCTGTTTTGTGCCCAAAACGAGTATATAATGATCATTTCTGTTTCATAACAAATTCAAACTTACTTGACCACCTGAATCTTGGTTAGCCTGGGGCTGAGAACCAGATGAACTTGTCTGTTTTTTCTTGTCAATAACAATGGTTTCTGTCACTGGAAGCCACCACTTGGAATATTCTGGAATTTTTTCAATAAAAGAATGCTGTACTTTTTACAAAGTTTTCAACAGGAAACACTCTCACAGCATCTACTAAAATGACATGTAACTACTACAAAATCAATCAGCTGTATCTAGTGAGATTTGTGACATCTACTAAAATGACATGTAACTACTACAAAATCAGCTGTATCTAGTGAGATTTGTGACATCTACTAAAATGACATGTAACTACTACAAAATCAGCTGTATCTAGTGAGATTTGTGACATCTACTAAAATGACATGTAACTACTACAAAATCAGCTGTATCTAGTGAGATTTGTGACATCTACTAAAATGACATGTAACTACTAAATCAGCTGTATCTAGTGAGATTTGTGACATCTACTAAAATGACATGTAACTACTACAAAATCAGCTGTATCTAGTGAGATTTGTGACATCTACTAAAATGACATGTAACTACTACAAAATCAGCTGTATCTAGTGAGATTTGTGACATCTATCCATCAGTAGCATCATTGTAGGCAAGGATCACATAAGAAAATACAATGGAATCAAGCCAAAATAATCTAACTTTATTCTAGGTACCAAATTTTCCATTTTCCTAATGTGGAACAAGCATCCATTAGTTAATTTTCATGGATTACATCTAATTTAAGCATATTTCAGCATGACTTTGTATGTAGTCTACTAACCTATAAATCTTTTTTCTATATTTCTTTTGATGTGTATATCCATATTATGTAGATTATTTTAATAATAACAGTGTAGCTTTTTTAGTTAATAATAATTTAAATACTAATTTTATCTATGATCATAAGTTTGTACTTTAAAGATGAGTCATTCTTGTATAATGCACGAATTCATAAGCTCCAAGATTGAATTGTACTATTAATTCAGGTAAACATCATGCAATTTGATTTCAAGACATGAGTTCTTGAGAGGCCAAGCTGATCTGATTTCAATGTCAAAGTAGCTGATTTTGTTTACAAGTCAGGATTATTCAAGAATCAAAATGTGACACTCTCTTTATTACATCTTAGTTATCTATACAAGAGATGAATTATGGAGAAGTAAGCAATAACCATTAGTTTCAGAGAAGGTATATTTAGTTGTGTTAGCTGAGATGATTAATTTAATTAATTTAATCATTCATTTGCATTACAAAGTGCTCAAACTACTTGGAATCATTATAATTTGGAATTACTGTGAATTCATTTAAAGCCATTTTGGGATCATATCATTGTAATCAGTACAAAAGTATCATCATTTGGAATAACACTGGAACTCATTTGGATTACTCAATACTTTTGGAATAGATAGAACATATAGGACTATTTAGAATTTCATTCACCATCTGTAAGATATTTTTCATTTTTCACTTCCTATTTTTGGGAAACAAATTATATTTTCACTTTACAGAGCTGGCTGACTTTTGCTTTTTTCATTAAGTAGTCTAAGACCATAGAGTCATAGCATTTTCTTTTTTGCCTTTAGGAATGATTTCAATCAGTCAAACAATCTGACTAAAATAAAGATATACTTATATTTATATTAAGTACTATATATATTCATTTATAAGTTCAGTATAACTGCAAAACACAAGAGACCCAGATCTGCTAATGAATAACACAATAGCAGATCTAGGTGTATGCAGTTTGGAGTAATCAGTAAAATGAATGGTAAAGACCAAGCTCTGCTTGCACATTATGTGACATCAGACCAGCATCAATGTTGTTTGCAGTTGGACTTTATAAGCAATCATCTACAGTAGATTTGATAAAGAAATGGAGGTTTACCATGATGCCAAGTAATGTGTTTTATTTTTATCCATCAATCTTTATCAAGTTTACAGCCAAAACCTGGAACTTTGTTAAACTATTGCTGGTACTGAGATCAGAGTTTGGGTTTGCTTTTATATGTCTTTCATTAGATGGAAAGCATTCTGGTTCAAAATGTCAAAATATAGTTTAAAACATGGCAAAATTTAGGATAGCTGATAAAAATAATTTGGTAGTTCTGAGCTAAAAGAAAAATAACAAGTCTAATTGTTTGTATCTCTCCCCCAAATATTCCTGAACTATCCAATCAAAAACAACCATGTGTGAATATTCAAATAACCTGTAAAACAGAAAATAATCAGAATTCAACTTGCATGGATTTGATTAAAAGAAATTAACAACAAAATCTTTTACCAGAATTTATGTAAGACATTTAAAATGGCATAGACTGAAAGGGTTAATGGCAAGCTAAAATTACCTGGAGATATCTTAGACTCATTGGGTAACACTTTTAGGTAGTTTAACTGCATCAGCAATTCTTGAAATTTTGGAATTGGCCAGTAACGGTCATCCTTGGTCTCCTCTCCAGGCCTTTGGAAAAATCGGACAAAGAGATATTCACTGAAAATTGGGCCCATTGATCCCTTAGGGGGCCATTCCATTTTTTCCATCTGCAGCGGTATCATAGGTTTGCCCAAATTCACACTTAGATTTACCTTGAATTATAAGAAGAGTATAATTTAGGTAATCATAAAATCTGCATGCATTCTGCAGTTATTGGTTTTTAAGTATTTCACAACATTACTTATTTTTCAGAACATATTTAACATTTAAAATTACAGAAATATAATTTATATTTACCATTCAGAAATATATATCATATTTACCACTTCAGAAATATACTTTATATTTACCACTTCAGAAATATACTTTATATTTACCATTTCAGAAATATACTTTATATTTACCATTTCAGAAATATATTTTATATTTTCCACTTCAGAAATATACTTTATATTTACCATTTCTGAAATATATTTTATATTTACCATTTCATTAATATACTTTATATTTACCATTTCTGAAATATATTTTATATTTACCACTTCAGAAATATACTTTATATTTACCATTTTAGAAATATATTTTATATTTACCTTTTCTGAATTATACTTTATATTTATCATTTCATTAATATACTTTATATTTACCATTTGAAATATATTTTATATTTACCACTTCAGAAATATATTTTATATTTACCACTTCAGAAATATACTTTATATTTACCATTTCTGAAATATATTTTATATTTACCTTTTCTGAAATATACTTTATATTTACCATTTCAGAAATATACTTTATATTTACCATTTCTGAAATATATTTTATATTTACCATTTCTGAAATATATTTTATAGTTACCAATTCTGAATTATACTTTATATTTACCATTTCAGAAATATACTTTATATTTACCATTTCAGAAATATACTTTATAATTACCATGTCTGAAATATACTTTATATTTATCATTTCATTATTATACTTTATATTTACCATTTCTGAAATATATTTTATATTTACCATTTCAGAAATATAATTTATATTTATCATTTCTGAAATATATTTTATATTTACCATTTCAGAAATATACTTTATATTTACCATTTCAGAAATATATTTTATATTTACCATTTCAGAAATATACTTTATATTTACCATTTCAGAAATATTTTATATTTACCATTTCAGAAATATACTCCATTATGACTGATACATGAGTTCTGTCTTTCAAAAATGGAAATCAAATGTCAGTGACTTGTTATTTTCTACTCTTCATTGCATGAATAAAACCAGACAATGTCTCTTTACCATAAATTTACATTACAATATCATGCATTGAAAAATAAAAATTACTAAAAAAGCTGACAAACAAACAATTTAATTAAGATAAATACATCTTAAATCCAATGTTCATAAAACTGACATAAACAGCCGCTTAATAACTGCCTATTTTGGTGTCAAGTTGATTCAACAAGCCATGGTAGTTAGTAAGGATTTATGAGTACTAGCAGATTTTAGGAAAAGGTAATTAGTCAAATGGAGTTATTTGCAACTTTTTAAAATTTTCTTTAAATTCACAACTAACAATGAGAGGACTTGTCACAAATATTTCTGCCATTTTTGTTTTGGCTTTTATGTCAATAAAAAGTGTTGTTTCACATACCTATAGTTCATTACACTGATTCAAAACAAACATTCAAGACTTGTAGTTAATTATACTGATTTAAAACAAAGAAGCAAGAACTGGTGGTTCATTGATTCAAAATAAAGGTTCAAGAATTGATTCTTTATTAGACTGACTCAAAACAAGGGTTTAGAACCTGGTGGATCATTAAACTGATTCAAAAGGAAGGTTATAGAACTGGTGGTTCATTACACTGATTCAAAAGGAAGGTTATAGAACTGGTGTTTTTTTTACACTAATTCAAAAGAAGGTTATAGAACTGGTGGTTCATTACACTGATTCAAAAGGATGGTTCAGAAATGGGTGGCTCATTACACTGATTCAAAAGGAAGGTTATAAAACTGGTGGTTCATTACATTGATTCAAAAGGATGGTTCAAGAATGGGTGGCTCATTACACTGATTCAAAAGGAAGGTTATAGAACTGGTGGTTCATTACACTGATTCAAAAGGAAGGTTATAGAACTGGTGGTTCATTACACTGATTCAAAAGAAAGGTTATAGAACTGGTGGATCATTACACTGATTCAAAAGGAAGGTTATAGAACTGGTGGTTCATTACACTGATTCAAAAGAAAGGTTTAAGAACTGGTGGTTCATTACACTGATTCAAAAGGATGGTTATAGAACTGGTGGTTTTTTACACTAATTCAAAAGGAAGGTTATAGAACTGGTGGTTCATTACACTGATTCAAAAGGAAGGTTTAAGAACTGGTGGTTCATTACACTGATTCAAAAGGAAGGTTATAGAACTGGTGGTTCATTACACTGATTCAAAAGGAAGGTTTAAGAACTGGTGGTTCATTACACTGATTCAAAAGGAAGGTTTAAGAACTGGTGGTTCATTACACTGATTCAAAAGGATGGTTATAGAACTGGTGGTTTTTTACACTAATTCAAAAGGAAGGTTATAGAACTGAACTGGTGGTTCATTACACTGATTCAAAAGGAAGGTTATAGAACTGGTGGTTCATTACACTGATTCAAAAGGATGGTTATAGAACTGGTGGTTTTTTACACTAATTCAAATGTAAGGTTATAGACCTGGTGGTTTTTTACACTAATTCAAAAGGAAGGTTATAGAACTGGTGGTTTTTTACACTAATTCAAAAGGAAGGTTATAGACCTGGTGGTTCATTACACTGATTCAAAAGGAAGGTTATAGAACTGGTTGTTCATTACACTGATTCAAAAGGAAGGTTATAGAACTGGTGGTTCATTACACTGATTCAAAAGGAAGGTTATAGAACTGGTGGTTCATTACACTGATTCAAAAGGAAGGTTATAGAACTGGTGGTTCATTACACTGATTCAAAAGGAAGGTTATAGAACTGGTGGTTCATTACACTGATTCAAAAGGAAGGTTATAGAACTGGTGGTTCATTACACTGATTCAAAAGGAAGGTTATAGAACTGGTGGTTTATTACATTGATTCAAAAGGAAGGTTATAGAACTGGTGGTTCATTACACTGATTCAAAAGGAAGGTTACAGAACTGGTGGTTTATTACATTGATTCAAAAGGAAGGTTATAGAACTGGTGGTTTATTACACTGATTCAAAAGGAAGGTTATAGAACTGGTGGTTCATTACACTGATTCAAAAGGAAGGTTATAGAACTGGTGGTTCATTACACAAATGCTTCTTAATGTTGTTTACAGATACAGATACCAAATGTATATATTACATTCAGACAACAAAATGTATTGTTCCCTAATTGTCATATATATTTAAATTGTACTGTGTTATTGACATTTGTTCATAATTTAGAGGGGAAAGTTTGGGCCAACCTGATGAATATTTCTTTCCTTTTGTAGACAACATATTACACAGCTAATCTCATCTGTGATTTCTGAGTTCAAGACATTGGTAATAACCTTCAGAACAACCTGGTCTACATGCTTTTTTATATATTTTCTTTACTAAATTGTATAAAGAGAACTGAGCATGTTTACGTCTCTGAATATCCTACAATGAATCTGATGGGAAAAGTGATCAAAATCCAGGTTAGGTTACTATGCCTTAGTTTTTTATATAAAGATTTTGATAAACAGTATTATCGATTCCTAACTTAAATATATTGTGGAATCAGTCTTTTAGTTGTGCTCAGTTTTAATTTGAGAGTATTTGATTTATTTATTTAAATTATTAATTGAAATTACAAAGTGCTCTCTGAATTTAGGACTAAATAACTATTTTTGAATTACTGTTAATTCATTCAAGGTCATTTTGGATTATATCATTCTAATACCTCAAGACTGTTGGTACGTTAACAAATTCCAGGTAAATGACACATCAGCACATTCAAGATTGGAAATCATTCAGAACACCACTCAAATTTATTAGAATACTTGAAACATTGGACTTGTGATATAACTTGTATTACTATTTGGGATTTAATTCACAATACTGTAGTTTTTTTATATATTTTCTCTTTGTATTCTTAGGAAATAAGTTAATTATTTGTTGAATTTTACAAAACTTGGTTTTCACTCTTTTCTGTTACTTAGGGTAGGATCATAGTGTCATACAATAATACACTTCCAACTACCTTATCTCCAGGAGATATTCTGGATCTATTTGAAATGTCTTCTGTGACAAAGTACAAACCATCAGAGATAAGCTTGACAACACAATTTAAATTGACTTGTTGCCACCATCAAGTTACATTACAGAATTTCAGCAACAATGATTAGGAGCATTTGATCCTGTCTCTATGGATTTAGTATGGAAAATCTTGATGAAGAGTGCACCAAAGTCATGTGAACTTGATCCAATTCCAACATCACTGCTGCTTGAGTGCTTAGACCCAATATTGCCGTAACTAACTGATATTATTAATATGCCTCTCTCATCTGAGGACTTCCCATCATTTTTCAAAATTGCTATCGTAAAGCCTCTGCTGAAGAAACCAACACTTGACCATAATGATTTAAAGAACTACCACCCAGTTTCTAATCTCCCATTCATACAAAATATCTTAGAAAAAGTTGTTCTAACCTAACTTGTATCTCATTTGAATTCAAACAGTCTTTTTAGCAATGTACAGTCTGCATATTGCCCTTGTCACAGTACTGAAACTACTCTTCTGAAAGTATTTAATGGCATTCTCTCTGCATTTGATAGCAGCAATGATTACAGTCATCACCCTCCTAAATTTGTCTGCAGCATTTTACATGATATATTACTTCACCATCTCCAGCATGTATTTGGCATTCACAATACTGCCTTACAGTGGTTGAACAGGGCTCTGTTCTTGGACCTGTTCTCTTCATCCTATACACTCAGCCGCTCTCAAGTGTCATAGATCATCACCCAGTGGCTCACCAATTATATGTTGACAACACCCAAATATACAAGTCTAGCCACCCAAATGAA
This sequence comes from Unio pictorum, assembly GCA_030141615.1. Taxonomy (NCBI): domain Eukaryota; kingdom Metazoa; phylum Mollusca; class Bivalvia; order Unionida; family Unionidae; genus Unio; species Unio pictorum. The sequence continues at coordinate 12,992,920 of JARLTB010000147.1, read as the reverse complement.
GTTGATGCTACCATCCAAGGAGTAGAGCGGTGCATTTCTGATGTGAAATCATGGATGATATATAACAAGCTGCAGATGAATGATGACAAAACTGAGGCTATTCTGATCACAACACAAAGACTTTCTCATTCACATCCTTTACCTCAGACAATAAATATCAGCAACACCAACATTAAATTCTCACAGTCAGTACGGAACCTAGGCGTTACTCTAGACAGTACTCTCACATTGCACCAACATGTCATGAACATATGCAAGGCTGCATATCTCGAACTGAGATACATCAGTTCCATTCGCAAATATCTTTCAGTTGATGCCACTAAAACACTTGTGTGTTCATTAGTACTTTTAAGACTGGACTACTGTAACTCAATTCTGTCTGGTTCATCTCAATATCTATTCCAGAAACTTCAAAACGTTCAAAGCACATCTGCTCAGATCATCTTAAGAGTACCACAATCAGAGCATTCCTCCCCTCTGTTCTGTACCCTACAATGGCTATCCATTTGATACAGAATCAAACACAAAATTTGTTCTCTGTGCATTGTTTCACTAATGTACAACATACCTATCTGGCCTCACCCATGTGTACCCACCAGCAAGATATTTACTCTCCTCTTCTGACAATTGTATACTCATTATTCTCACTATGAAAACAAGGTCATATGGACAACATTCATTTTCATACCAGGGCACAGCAACATGGAATGAATTGCTTATTGAAATTAGACACAAAGACACAGTGACCCCTTTCAAGAGTGCTCTTAAAACTCACCTTTTTCAACTGCAAGAACAAACTTAAAGACCTAAAAATGTTTCCTATCTTAAATATTTTCAGCATTTGTTTTGTTTTCCAATTTTCATGGTGTTTGTTTTTGTTTTTTGTATTTATATCATTATAGATATTGTAAGGTGCTTAGAGCTTTTAAAGATTAGGTGCTATACAAAGTCCTCATCATTATTATTATATATGCTATTTGTCTTTCTTGTGATTGTCATAACAGAGGCAGTAGAGATGGTGGATCAGTGGGTAGTATGTCAGACTTATGATTGAAAATGTGCAGGTTCTATATTAGCATCAGCCCAGTATGGCTACAGTGCAGTGTCCTTGGCAAGGCACTTTACTTTCATTACCTCATCATCAAATAAACTACTTGTCTAGTGTGTCGAACAACACCAAAGCAAACCAAACCATTAAATCTGTGGATTAGGAAGACAGTCTCATTGTTTACACAAAAAGTATCATGGTTCTACAGCTCTTTAACTGTAATTTGTAGTATCATAAAATCTATGAAAATTGCTATTTCCAGGGAAAGTGTAAATTAACAACATGTTTTACATTTCATTTGCTGTTTTTAAGTGAAACAATTAGTGTAATATTTTAAATGAACCTAAGTTTAATGAACCCCAATTTTATGAACTTCTTAATACAAAAAAATGTGCTTACCCAGGTGAATACAAAATACATACTTTATAAACTTAATTCCTGTCTTAATAAAATTGTACTTATTTGTAAAACTTTCATTTCATCATTGAATAACACAATAATGCCAAATATTTCACATTTACATTCAATTTTACAAGTCTGCAATCACAAATCCAAAGCAATCTATGACCTAAAGCCATAAATATTTACATCAATATATGGACAAATATTTGTTAATTTGTTAGTATTCAAATTAGAGTATTTTTCTCATATGATAGGCACAGGGATCAATCGTTTGATATTTTAAAAAACTGGGTGCTGTGCTTATCACTAAAAGTGAACTTATCATCAACAATAAAAATATTATAAACAGAAGACCAAAATGTTGAACCTTCCAATTCATGTTGATAACACTACATATAATTAAAAAAGTCATTTTTTACCTCTCTATTACAGCTTGGTGTCCAGGCATATTTGTCTATGATTTGTTTACCTCTCTATTATAGTTTGGTGTCCAGGCATATTTTTCTATGATTTGTTTTACTCATCAATTACAATCTAGTAACTGGGCATATTTGTCTGTAACTTTTACTTTTCAATTACAGTTAGGTGACCGGCATGTTTGTCCATGATTTTGTATGTCTCTATTACAGTTAGGTGACTAAGCAAATTTGTCTGTGAATTTTTTTACCTCTCTATTACAGTTTGGTGACTGGGCATATTTGTCCGTCACACAGCAGATAATGAGTTTTGCACCTCGGATCCCACGATCAATTTTTTCAAACAGCTTATCCCCTCCTCCCATCTGGCCAATGTCCATCCAACACTCATAGCCAGCCTTCTGAAGATGTTGATTCAGCAATTTGACCTCATTCTGGTAACCCCAGTGATAGCTAAGGAAGATGGGAGGGGGACTGGGGTAATCAAACTCTTCATCCTCCACAACATCCTCTGGGGAAAGGAATTGAGAAATGTTTGTTTCAAATCCCCATTAGTGTCAAACACTGATATTGTACAATGTAAAACCAGTTTGCATTTTTCAAAATGCATGCATAAGAATGTTGACATGTCAAAGTCATGTTGAAAGCAAGTTTACACATGTAAATTTACCCAGCATGCAAATTTGCTAATCTGCATAAACTACAAAATGTACACAAATATACTGAAGTCACATCTGTATAATTATTATAAAATGTGTATTATTAATTCATAATGTACCATAATTTCAAAATATTTCTAAGAATATATTTAGGCATTTGGTGAAAAAAGTACATGTAGCAGAAATGAAGTCTCACAGTGTTGAACACAGCTGTTGTTCAACATTATTAGTGTTAAGCAATGATTTGTACAATAACTATAATGTTTTCCTTGAATAGTTACAAAATATACAGTATAACCCTGCCTTATCCTTGATAAATTTAACAAAATATACATTATAACCCTGCCTAATCCTTGATGAATTTAACACAGTATACCTTATAATCCTGCCTTATGCTTGATGAATTTAACACAGTATACAGTATAACCCTGCCTTATCCTTGATGAATTTAACATAATATACAGTATAACCCTGCCTTATCCTTGATGAATTTAACACAATATACAGTATAATCTTGCCTTATGCTTGATGAATTTAACACAATATACAGTATAACCCTGCTTAATTCTTGATGAATTTAACACAATATACAGTATAACCCTGCCTTATCCTTGATGAATTTAACACAGTATACAGTATTATCTTGCCTTATGCTTGATGAATTTAACACAATATACAGTATAATCCTGCCTTATGCTTGATGAATTTAACACAATATACAGTATAACCCTGCCTAATCCTTGATGAATTTAACACAATATACAGTATAATCCTGCCTTATACTTGATGAATTTAACAAAATATACATTATAACCCTGCCTAATCCTTGATGAATTTAACACAATATACAGTATAACCCTGCCTTATTCTTGATGAATTTAACACAGTATACCTTATAATCCTGCCTTATGCTTGATGAATTTAACACAGTATACAGTATAATCCTGCCTTATGCTTCATGAATTTAACACAATATACAGTATAATCCTGCCTTATGCTTGATGAATTTAACACAATATACAGTATAATCCTGCCTAATCCTTGATGAATTTAACAAAATATACATTATAACCCTGCCTAATCCTTGATGAATTTAACACAGTATACAGTATAACCCTGCCTTATCCTTGATGAATTTAACACAATATACAGTATAACCCTGCCTTATCCTTGATGAATTTAACACAGTATACATTATAATCCTGCCTTATGCTTGATGAATTTAACACAGTATACAGTATAACCTTGCCTTATCCTTGATGAATTTAACACATTATACAGAATAACCCTGCCTTATCCTTGATGAATTTAACACAATATACATTATAACCCTGCCTTATCCTTGATGAATTTAACAAAATATACATTATAACCCTCCTTAATCCTTGATGAATTTAACACAATATACAGTATAATCCTGCCTTATCCTTGATGAATTTAACAAAATATATATTATAACCCTGCCTAATCCTTGATGAATTTAACACAGTATACAGTATAACCCTGCCTTATCCTTGATGAATTTAACACAATATACAGTATAACCCTGCCTTATCCTTGATGAATTTAACACAGTATACATTATAATCCTGCCTTATGCTTGATGAATTTAACACAGTATACAGTATAACCTTGCCTTATCCTTGATGAATTTAACACATTATACAGAATAACCCTGCCTTATCCTTGATGAATTTAACACAATATACATTATAACCCTGCCTTATCCTTGATGAATTTAACAAAATATACATTATAACCCTCCCTAATCCTTGATGAATTTAACACAATATACAGTATAATCCTGCCTTATCCTTGATGAATTTAACAAAATATATATTATAACCCTGCCTAATCCTTGATGAATTTAACACAGTATACAGTATAACCCTGCCTTATCCTTGATGAATTTAACAAAATATACAGTATAATCTTGCCATATGCTTGATGAATTTAACACAATATACAGTATAACCCTGCCTTATCCTTGATGAATTTAACAAAATATACAGTATAATCCTGCCTTATCCTTGATGAATTTAACAAAATATACAGTATAATCCTGCCTTATACTTGATGAATTTAACAAAATATACATTATAACCCTGCCTTATCCTTGATGAATTTAACAAAATATACATTATAACCCTGCCTAATCCTAGATGAATTTATTTGTTCCATTGGTCAGGGATAGTAAGCAAATCTGGTCAACAAACTAAACAAAGACAGAAAAGATCATTTGACATGGTTAATCTGCCTTGACACATGTCCTCCATAGCAGTTGGCAAGCTTTAATATTTTGATAACTTTAGATGTTTTAAATTCCACAAAAAAATTTTTGATTAAAAAGACTGTACATTTTGTTACAAATATTTGTCAATAAAAACTGCACTTGTAATTATTGTATGAAAAATATTAACAGGGGCTCAATTTCTTGCATTTATAATATTTGCTTTCTCTTTTGTGTGCATATACAGTCATAGAAAAATGAAACAGAAAGCCAAAGATTAAAAGAACCAGTTACATATCATTGATACTGCACCATCTATGTGAAAAGGTTAAATTTCTCCCAGGTCATAAAAACCAGGAAATTAGAGACATGTATTAAATAAAATCAACTCTATCACCTAAGTGCATATTGTACCCAAGCCCAGATTTTTTCTTAAATATAGGGTTTTAAATATTTTTTGGGATTTTACAATAATTTGAAGTAGTCTTGGTTCAGATTTGCTTCTTTTCATTGTCAGATTATTGTTCTCTCTTTTGTCATCTTTTAGGGAGTCAGTAACATACAGTTGATGAATGCATGTGCAGTGAATACTTTCTATTTCAATAATTTGGTATTCTGTTCATTCCACACAAAAAATAATCAAAGAGATTTTATAGCAAGAAAAAAATGTCAAAAATGCAGTGTAATTTAAGACAAATCTGAATAAATGGAATAACAAAAACAGTTATCATTATCAAATTTAACATCAGCAAATGTGGGCAAATATATTTTAACAAAAAAGCAAACATCATGTAAAGATGAAGAAATAAGGATTGTGGATATGCAAATAAACTTAAAAAGAGACTGCAATGCTGTCCTTTATGGATAGGCATCCTTTATATAAAAGTGAGATATATAAGTAAACTTAACAAAAGTGTTTGACTAATACTACCTTAATGTATTGACAGGCATTATAATGAATTGAGATATGTGAGCAAACTTGTGAAAGGGAATTTGATAGGCATCCTTTATACTGAATTGAGCTATGTGAGCAAACTTGTGAAAGGGAATTCGATAGGCATCCTTTATACTGAATTGAGCTATGTGAGCAAACTTGTGAAAGTGAATTTGATAGGCATCCTTGAGGTATGACATGTAATTAAACATTAGAAAGTATTTGACAACTAATGTCTTTTATTAGCAGGTGTCTTTTATTAGCAGGTGTTGTGAAGCCTCCTCCATTGCATACATGCATAAATTATAAGTAGAAATCCAGTTAAGCTGTCGACTAATAAAAAGAAAGAATAACATATTCCATAAAATATTGTCTTCTCTGTAAATGTAAAATACATCCAATAAACAGAAATATCACAATATATTCAATACAATACACTCTACTTTATAAATGTGAAAATAAAATGTTCTTACTTATACTAATTACAAACAGTTGCATTGACAAGTAACAATGGATGAATTAAAGTGTATTTATATATCTGAACCTCTAAGACACTGATATGCTGCTTTACTTAGCATGGTTATATATTACCACACAAACACATATATGCACACAAACATATGCACACAAACACATATATGCACACAAACATATGCACACAAACACATATATGCACACAAACATAAGCACACAAACACATATATGCATACAAACACACACACACACACACACATATATATATATATATATATATATATATATATATATATATATATATATATATATATATATATATATATATATATATATATATATATATATATATATATATATATATATATATATATATATATATATATATATATATATATATATATACATATGCACACAAACACATATATGCACACAAACATATATACATGCAAACACATATACACACAAACATATATGCACACAAACATATATACACAAACACATATATACACACAAACACATATGCACACAAATACATATATGCACACAGACACATATGCACACAAATACATATATGCACACAAACACATGTACACACAAACACATATGCACACAAACTCACATAATCACAACTACTCAGACAGTAAATACAAAATGCACATAGTTATGTCTTTTAAATTCATTGGACAGTGGAATACAGTATTAATCTGTACTGCTTTGATGTTGCTACTCTCAGTAGTTTATTGACTGTTTTAGCATCATATCGTTTGTCTCCCTTTCTATCAAGTATTTACCATTCTATGGTAGGTCTTTTGATAATAATAAAAAATAGACATATATAAACTCATTCATTTTTAGCTGACAATACTTGTGATACATTTTTTAAAAAATACATGATTCTATTTTAAATAAATAATATCAATTGGTTTCAAAATATTGTTACAGTCAGTTCAAACTCAAACAGGTGAACATTCTTCTGCATACTGTAAATAACCTACCATGGGGAGACAACTGCTTGCTAGAATGGGACATAACCAATATGATACACAAATAGGGATTTTAGGGGGTTTGAAGTGTTGCAAGTGTCATTATTGTTCCTCCTTCCACATATAAGGGACCGGATAGGACTGTTGTTCAAACTTTTCTGAAGATATTGCTAAATGTCTTGAGAAAAGAAAATGATCTTTATGCATTTGTACTGATGGAAGGGGTTGTTACTATGCCAACAGATGTTGTATACTCCATAATGACTAATGTGACAATGTCAGTGTGGTGTTGGCAGTATGACAATATAGATTTGGCAGTATGTCAATATGGTGTTGGCAATATGTTGCTATTATGTTGACAATATGATGTTGGCAGTATGTCAATATGGTATTGACATTATGTCAATATGGTGTTGACATTATGTCAATATGGTGTTGGCAGTATGTCAATATGGTTTTGACATTATGTCAATATGGTGCTGATAGTATGTCAATATGGTGTTGACAGTATGTCAATATAGTTTGGGCAGTATGTCAATAATGTGTTGGCAGTTTGTCGATATTGTGTTGACAATATGTCAATATGGTATTGACATTATGTTAAAATGGTGCTGACAGTATGTCAAAATGATGTTGGCAGTATGACAATATAGTTTTGGCAGTATGTCAATATCATGTTGTAATAACTTGTTTCTTTGTCATGCATCTCATGTTGTCTGTTTATTGATATGGTGTCAGCAGTATGTCAAAAGTATAAAATGCTCTGCATTATTGCTGAGCTTCACAACATCAAACTCTGCCATCCAGGAGTTCTGAAATTTACATTTGCAGGGCACACCTCAATTTGTAGTTGACACACTTCCCAGAATCCACCTGCATTTCAACATATTGCCTTCAAAGATGAATTCCATTTCTTTGCAATACTGCTCCTATCTTTTCTAATCCAACTACAGAAATAATCATGTTTTGCATTTTGTGTATGGAGTAAATTCAGACTTGAAAAAAACATTGCCACTGATTATGAATGAGCCAACAAGCTTTAAGATGATTTTAAAAATCCCATTTATGGTAAGAGAATGTTTTTTCTCCATCATGCATCTCCAATTCACTATCTTCAAGCAAGTATGCTTTTCCACTGCATGTATTATCCTAAAAATGGATTCTACCATGATAGCAAATGCTCAAGACTAGCATACATGAAAATCACCATAGCTTTCATAATTGATATGTGGAGTTGTGGTAGTTTATCTCTGACTGCCTTTATCTTTTAATTACCTATATAACAATTTACCATATAAAATGCCAAGTCATTATGATATCATTCCATGAGCATTAAGCATAAAAAGCTATGCAAATCACCACTATTTACTTTTAATACAGGTCATATGCATATATCGTGGTGTCAATATAGGTCTCTCTCTTTTTTCTTCTTAACAAATTGATTGAAAATTACATTTATAAAAACAAAATTTGTCAGATGAGTGGTGTGTTTAAAGAAAAAAAATGTTTTCCATAAGAGATGTTGTGATACAATATGGACACATATTCTGCTAAACTGTATTTGTGTCATTTGGAATAATTTAGTTCCTGCTGCAGTTTCAAATTTTGCAATTTCAGCAGTTCTTGTTGAAGCAGTAAATTTTCTTTTTCTAATCTGATTTTATCTATTTCTACTGAAAGCTTTTCCTTTGTGACAATCAGTGTTTCCTATTTTGCCTGGAGTACCTCTGTCTGAAGTTGTTGGTTAATAGTAAATAAAACGATAAATTCTGAGACACTGCCAACTTTGTCCCCTGGGTGAGGGTTTGATGAGGCAAACTGAGGGGTTGCCTCAGTTTCTGGAAGGGGTGTCACTATAACAGAACCTGAAGGGAAATGGGTTAATTTTCCATAAATGTCTCTGTTACAGTACTTCTAACAAAAAAGAAAGAGAAAAAAAGAAAACTAAAGAAAGAAAGAAAGAAGTCAAATACACAGACTTAGCTAGTCTATCAAGAGAACAAATGTATGCAATATTTCTATATGTATCAAAACAGATTAAAATCGAACTTAAAGATTTTGTCATGTCAAATATGAATACTGGCTGTTTTGATCACTTGGTAAATGTGACCCATTATTCTATCCAAATATAAAATGATTCCTACATAAATGTCCTTTCTACTCCAGCTTACTGATTTTGTAGTTGCCTGATCACATGAGTGTTTTGCTTTGTCAGGTTTCACAGAAATATATAAAAGCATATTGAACAAATATGTTGAAATATATCAATAATAAATTATTAATGGATAAGAGGAACAAACCTGCCATTTTCATTGCATTTTCCACAATGATAGCAACATCCAGCCTGTTCATTTCCTGTAGTGCAGTAAGAACCCCATGGGTGGCTTCACTGGTTTTGTGAGTGGAGTACCATTCACTGAGCAGGGCCATGCAGGGGTCATTCTGTGTGGCCCATCCTCGGATGTCATCTGCATTGTAACCAAGGCGACTTGCAAGTAGACGCCAATCTTTGTCAGCAGTGGGGTTCATCAGGCGTGATACATCTCGAGACCATTTGGGGGCATTGCTCATTGTCTGAATAGAAAAATTAAGTCTACACTATCATCATAATTCTATAAAACCTAAAAATAGATTAGAACCAGACAATAATTGTACTAAAACCTGTATATAATCTAATTTTTTCTGTATAACCTATAATCTAAAGAATTATGGGGACCTGGTAATAATTTTAGTAAAACCTAAATATAATCTAAACAATTCTGGGGACATGGAACTAACTTCAGAATACAGTGATCCAGAATTGAAATGGTCATTTTAATATTAAGATATTCAAGCACAGAGAAATTTGTTCTAAAAGTTATGGACAAACAATCTGACAAACATTCTGGATAGCTACAATTTAGATTTTTATTAAATGTATAAAATTGTTACACAAGATATAATATAATACACAAGATATAATATTAAAATTGTCACTGGAGACCACATTTTCACAAGACATAATTCGTAAATTATCACTTAAATCCATACCTTGACATAATTTGTAAATTATCACCGAAATCCACTTACACAAGGGAAAACAGCACCCACTGCTATATTAAATACTAATTCTGCCTACTATTATCAAGCATTCTCCTATAAAATCCAGGGATAGCGCTTATTGCTCTGTCAGATGTACATTTATAATTATCCATAAGTAATCCTATATACCTTAATTTCTTTCATAGGAATCTGGAATGATAGATGAGAATTATTTATGAGGTCATTTACTGCTACACATGAGTGCATAAAACACTGACTCATTTGCATCATTTTTAGGTAATGTGTGCTCAGTCGTGATGGAATATGTACTGGTGTGTGCAGGCAAGTCCATGGGTGCCATTTACCTGTGGACCTGGGTTCAAATCTCTGTTGAGTAAAAATTAAAAATTCTCTAACCTGTACGATAGTATTATATATATATATATATATATATATATATATATATATATATATATATATATATATATATATATATATATATATATATATATATATATATATATAGTTTTAAACCAGACAAGAGTTTAAATTTCTTTAATGTATCCAAAGAGTAATTAATCAATATTTAAATAATTATGATAATAACTGAAGAAGAAAAAATATCAACTGTCGTGTCACCTTATGGTCAATCTCTTCTACTTTCTCCTTTGTTTCTTCCAGGTCCTTCTCCACTACATCCACCCTTTGTCCCACTTTGGTAACATCCTTTTTAACTCCTGAAAGGTCCTTTTCCTGTTTCCAAACCTTGTCCCCAATAACAACCACTTTCTTTTCAGTGGCCTCTACTCTAGTATCCAGTTTACTGATATCCATTCCTTGTTGCTGTAGTTTTTGAGACAGACCTTCCACACTGCAAAGAATAGCAACTACAGTTAGATGGAGACATAGCAAAAGACTTGTGCTGGTTCTTTAGAAAGATTTATTGTTTTTTTTTCTTAAAGAAAATGTATGACAGCTTTGTATAAAAGAGACAAATAATTTATGTGTTACCTCTTTCCTTCAATGATGTTAATCAGGTTTTCACACAGAGACTTGATTTCTGGGTTCACAGTAGTGGCTTTCAGATTCTCAATGATGGGACGTCGTTTAGCAAGAATGGCCCGATGTTCCTTCCCCAGTACCAATAAGTATGACAAGATGGAATTGACAAGGGCATAATTTGGGTTATTGATGTGTTTCAGCAGGTAATCAATTGCTTGCTCCGAACGACTCTAAAATAAAATTGGGATGATTATTAGCAAGGCTGTGCCAATAATTTTATTCCACCAATATTAAAAGTTACAAAGTACAACTGATTATCATTGGATAATTTTGCTTTATCAATAATATTTAAAAGAAAACACTAACATGAGTGTTTTGGAGTGCCTAACTCCACAGAGTTTCAGGTTTTTGTTTTGTCTTAATATATGGACAGTTTGCTTATGTTATATTTCTGTTGTTTGATTTAATTTATTTTGGTAAATTAATGTCAGTTTATTACTTTTATTGCCAATCAAGCATTTATTTTTTTCTTGTAAACAAAATATATTTCTTCTTGTAAAGAAAATATACAGACCTGTGCAGGCTCTAGTACCCTATTCTTATCTTTGTGTTCTAAAATATTTGCAGGCATCATGAAATAACATTTATATTATCAACAATATTTTTTTACCCTAATTATATGAATAAATAAAAATAAAGAAAGATCCAATTGCAACAATGATCCTAATTACCAGAATAATAATGTTATTGATTGAATTATCTGCATTCTCATTGTTTTAATTATCAATCAGTAGGTCAAATGGGATACAAGGTGAGTTTCTTTTGACATTTTTATACACCAATCAAATTAAGGCTTTCAAACAACACAAAATAGAAAATGACATTTGGACAGTATTAATCTACTGAGATGCATTCCCAAACCTTGATGAGTCTAGATAGGATAGTATATACATAACTTAGGTAAAGCCAATGTTGTTATGACCTAAAACCTAAAATAACCTAATCCATTAAAAAATGCAGATTAGTTTCTCTTTATATATGTGTGGTAGTAACAGTGATGTTTACAATCATCAAAAGTAGATCAAAGTTACGAGTATGAGCAGTGACACTGCAAGATATGGGCAAAAATATGCAATGGTCTCTTTTCACACATAATCTTGATTTGTCTGGCAACTGGCTATATATTTTGCGCCCAAAAATGCTGTTTTACTACTATAATGAAACCTATCTAGTAGTAAGTAGACACCTCCATACAAAGGACACTTGTTCTAACATGATCTATATTTAAGAACCACTTTCTCCATCATTTCCTTCACCTATGAAACTACTATACTGTATCAAAAACTAAGCGACAACATTCTATATATGGTCATCCTGTAAAGAAAGGTTATAATACCTCCCACCTTACAAGACAGATTAAATTATGCAAAGTGACCAGTGACCAAGTGGCTTAAGCATCTTCCTTGGATGCAGGAGGTCACAGGTTTGAACCCTGGACAAGTTATACCGAAGACTCACTAAAATGGTACCAACAGCTGCCTTGCTTGACGCTCAGCATTAAGAGGTTAGTGTTAGGACTGGTCTGTCTGGTGTTAGGACAATGCAACTGGGTGGGACATCATGCTACATATCTGCTGCATGATGCCCCAGTGACAGACATCACTATAAACTGCTGTACCACGATTGATAGTGATATGACTCAACAAATTGTGAAAGTGAAGTTAAAAATCCAATTCACACACACATATTATGATACTGGCAGTATCCAGTTAAAGTAAGCTTTGCTGTAATACTGGGGTAGGGAATGTCAGTCATTATTTTTGCTGCTGAGAGCAAGGGTGAAATGAAGAACTCACCCCGAGACATATACTTGCCTCTTTTTTTTTAAATGTGTTCTGCAGGCAGGAACATTTGGTCTTGAAGTTCTATCAGGTTTTTATAAATGTAGTTAAAAAGACAACACTGAAGTCATCTTTTAACATATTCATGGTCAAGCATGTAGAAATGGAATTGCAAATATCAATTTGTTCTGTAAATGTTTTACCCCAATCTTCACTCTCCAGAAATGCTTAAATGCAGCATCCACAATTTGAAACCTTTGTTGTTATCTAGTCATAACAAATACCAGATGTAATCTGCCATTAGATGTAGCAACTGTTCTGATGTGCCTGGTGAAATTACGGTATCTACACTGCTGAACTAGACATGAACTATGTGGAGAATAACTGTTATACAACTTAACGATTCCTCTCTATTATACAAAGTTATTAGTCTGGTCTGCTGTTATGTTATAGTTTGATTATGATAGGAGAATTTCTACATGAAAATAAATGCATACAACCATTACAACAAAAAAAAATATGAATATATGTGTTCATTTTCCTGATTTTACATAATTATCCACAAATGTACTTAAATGTTTATTGTCTAACCTCAGATTGGACTGCAGTGTAAACAATTAGGCAACAACGAATGCTGAGTGTGTCAGGAGTAAAAACTGTGTCATCGAGAAATGCTGGGAAGAATTCAATCCACTTGGAGGGGTTATTCTCCACTACATTTCTGAGAATATGCAGAAGTGTACTATTCTGATTTGAATCAGAATTTGTTTTGTAGAAGTCAAGCAATCCTTTAAAGTCATTTTTTGACACGACCTGAAAAAAAAAGATAAGAACATCAGTCAAAACATTATAGACCATTTCCTTTTATATCTGGATGGCCACCATCAACTGACCAGAAAGTGACCATTGTGGAGATATTTTGAAAGTTACATCAATTTTAATTCCCAATCATTAAAGCATCCATTACAAAAGCTCTATTTGGAAGGTTTCAGTTATCAGGCAGGCTTTGGAAAACAAACTTACCATAGTCAATCTTTTTCTGATACACATGTTTAGTCTAAATGTAAAGTTGTTCTGTGTCAATCAGTTTTCTTCTTTATTTAAATCTTCAATGCTGAGCAATCAAAATCTGCACCCACCCCAAAAATGTGCAAGACATTTACACAATTTATCCATGATATGAAATTCACAACTAAAGTTATTGTCTGGCAGCCATTTTGCTAATATGGGTCAATGTGACCTAGTTGAACTTGAACCTTGTAACCCAAACTGAGGAATGTTTTTCTTACCTCAATTTCAAGTCATTTACAAACTTGTTGCTATGTAAAATGACGATATCAGACACTGCCGTATGATGTGCCTCCTTTTCTTCCCCACCCTCCAAAAATCAAAGCAGACATACAAAAATATCAGGATGTAATCAATATTCAGTGGCATATTATGCATTATTTGGCATAGTTCCAACACAGACTGTGCAAAGTAAATATAAAGTCCTGACCTGTGGTTGTTCCTTTGTGATCATCATTAGGAGAGACAAGATAAGCCCAGTACAAGTAGTTGAGACCTGTGACAGTTTACGTATCATCTCAGGAATGTATTTGTTAATGGCCTCTGCATTGGTCTTGTACATCCCATTCAAGGCACCTGTGGTAAATAAAATAAAATAAAATATCACAATACAGTCAAAACTAGATATAACATTACTTACCTAGAAGACAGTGGTAACAAAATAACCCAGTCAAAACTAGATCTGAGACTGCTCACCTAGCAGACCATGGTAAAAAAAAAATAACCCAATTAAAACTAGATCTGAGACTGCTCACCTAGCAGACCATGGTATAAAAAATAACCCAGTCAAAACTAGATCTGAGACTGGTCACCTTGCATACCATGGTAAAAAAAATAACCCAGTCAAAACTAGATCTGAGACTGCTCAACTTGCAGACCTTGATAACTAATATCCAAAGATATTGTTCTATTAAATCTGATCAAAACTGCTCAAGCTTTTTGAGAATCTGTCTCTATTTTTGTAACACTGGTTGATATGATTGTCAGATTTATTAAAGCTGTTCTGCAGATTTGACTGGTTATCACACTTGTTGAAGACCTTCTTCATATATTCAACTTTACAAGTTTCATCAAAATGTGCTCAAAAACAAGTCTAGAATGCATCCACATGGTCAACAAATCAGAGTACAGATCACACCATCGATATGATTCAGTCGATATCAACTGCGGAAGGTATAACTGCACTAGAAAAATGGATTTACCCCTTGGTCCGTCTGGTGCTGGTATACCTACAATGAAATAACTTTCAATTTGCCAAATTTTGCCAATACAGAACATGGAAGATAAAGCGCACCTTTGGAAAACCAACTGAATCATGGAAACAAAATGGAAATGGAAAAGGACAATGATTTCATCTAAATGAAACTACTAATGAAGAAAAGTTTTTACTTTGAATTTGAAATGACCTGGAAATGGAAACAACATTGAGTATTCTAAATGGAACGACTAACAAGTGAAATTAAAATTGAACTCCACAGAAACCACTTGGACCTGTACAACAAAACAAACATACAATCGTATTTTTGTTTTTGAAATCTGAAGGACCTGGAGATTTTGTTTACAGTGAAAAAGGGATGGATATGCGGGTGAACTAGACCATTTTCTAACAAATTACCATGAAATTCACAATATGCCATGAAATTTACAAATTACCATGAAATTAACAAATTACCATGAAATTAACAAACTACCATGAAATTCACAAATTGCCACATCATTCATATTGTAAATTTCATGGTAATTTGAATTTCATTGTAATTTGTGAAATTCATGGTAATTTGTGAATTTCATGGTAATTTGTGAATTTCATGTTAATCTGTGAATTTCATTGCAATTTGAATTTCATTGTAATTTGTGAATTTCATGGTAATTGTGAATTTCATGGCAATTTGTGAATTTCATGGTAATTTGTGAATTTCATGGTAATTTGTGAATTTCATGGCATGTTGTGAATTTCATGGTAATTTGTGAATTTCAAGATAATCATGGAAATTTGTGAATTTCATGGCAACATCTTTCATCAGATCCAGTATCCAATCAAATGTGACTTTTACTTATTTGCTCAGTTGAAATTTGGGTTGTTACCTCAGATGATTAGGCTTGCAAATATTATCTGTCATTATTTCTGTTTTGTGTAACCATTATAATTCCTAATCTGAAATTCATAGATGATTGCTGACATAAGTACCTG
Organism: Unio pictorum; assembly: GCA_030141615.1. Lineage (NCBI taxonomy): Eukaryota > Metazoa > Mollusca > Bivalvia > Unionida > Unionidae > Unio > Unio pictorum. Next base: position 12,976,648 of record JARLTB010000147.1, on the reverse strand, counting down.
TAACAGTCATATGGCAAATCCACAGATATTGGAGTCAAATGACCAAAACAATTGAACTTTTCAAATGAGAAAACCATCCCATCTGATCAGTTGCAGAATCTGATGGAAAACCCACACGTAGCCATGGAATTCTAAGTGGTGATAGAAGATAGGGTTGTATTATTTCATATCATGGATTTACAAGCTGATCTGGGAATATTATATACATCACCAAAAGGCCTCTTAATTCAATCAACCATAACTTAAGAGCTGCAAGAAGCATCATGAAATGTTAAAAATGTACACTTATGCATTATCAACAGATCTGTATGCATCAATTTCATGAATTTATGAGGAGGTAAGATCATATCTCAAACTGCCCCTATGGATAAGTACAAGTTTGGAGAGGGTATTTCTGACTACCAAATGAGCCGAAGTCCTGACAAATGTTTAAAGCAATTTTATCCAGTAAATTCTAAAGCAAATTTAATTAGACAACTTATATTAATCATATATATATATATATATATATATATATATATATATATATATATATATAATGAGTCACTGTATTAAATCTAGTTTTAATTTTTCCATAGTATAAAATCTAAAGTGCTGAATGTCTGAACATACTATGATTACAGCGATACATGAAACATGTATTATTGGAGTGTATTCCTTTAAAACCTGATGACTGTTGAATATGCAAATTATTCTGACTAAAGAAGTTTTAGGTTGAACATAGAATCACAGAAATATTACCAAGTACAGATCTGTAATTGCTGGTATCACCCATACTATGTTTTTGTGAAGAGGGCAAACTCTAGCTATTTTCAGATGGTCAAGCACAATGCGACTTGATCTAGAAAGGTTAATGATAAAAGTAACTGGAATTCTCCAAAGATTGGCACCATCTTTTACAAACTTTGCCATGACATTATCAATACTTCCATTTGGATATGCAGATGTCATTTAAAATTTATCTTCTCCCCACACAAAAAATTAAACTGAATGTTGATGTAAAAGTTACACATTTAGCAGTATATATAATCCTTCTTGGTATTTCAACAAAATGAAGTACAGATGGATAGAACTGTTTTGTTAAATTTAAAATACAAATTTTTGTAACTCAAGAAATACTATATGAATTATTCACTTCTCGTGTGACATTTTTGTAATATTCGAACTTAAAATACAAATCATTGTAACTCAAAAAATATAATAAGTATTTTTTAACTTATTTTGTGACTGGTTTGTAAATATTCAAATTGAGATACAAATCTTTGTAACTCAAGAATTACAATATGTATTTTTTACTTATTTTGTGACTGTTTTGTAATATTCAAATTTAAAATACAAATCTTTGTAACTCAAGAAATACAACACATATATTTTACTTACTTTGTGACTGTTTTGTAATATTCAAATTTAAAATACAAATCTTTGTAACTCAAGAAATACAACACAGATACTTTACTATTTTGTGACTATTTTGTAATATTCAAATTTAAAATACAAATCTTTGTAACTCAAGAAATATAATATGAATTTTTTAATACTTATTTTGTGAATGTTTTCAATTTAAAAGAAGACAAATTCAACAAAACTGCATAATAAAATAATAAAAAGAGTTTTCTCTCCCATACAAAAGCAGACAAACTGAATTCACTCATCTGGAACAAAGTCCTATTGATTCCTATTCAAACTGCAACATGTCAGAATGCTAGTCTGTTTACGGAAAACCAATGCATATCATTACTTTCAGTTTTGAACTTAGTTTACTTCAAAAATCACAGAATTAAACAACCACAAATATGTAAGATTACTTACTTAAAAGTATTATAAATACAACACATTTGTATAAGCATGGTGTAAAGATGCTATAACTACAAGCATGTCAAATGCATCTTAATACAGTTGGACATGTACACAGACATCTATGTGTCACAGATGCTCAGGTAACACAGACGTCCCTGTAACACATATGCCCATGTGACAGTCATCCATGCAATGCAAACACCTATGTGACACAGACATCCATGTAACACAAATACCCATGTGACAGTCACCTGTGCAACCCAAACACACATGTGACACAGACACACATGTGACACAGACACTCAGGTAACAGACATCCATGTAACACTGATGCCCATGTGACAGTCACACATGCAATGCAAACACCATGTGACACAGACACACATGTAACACAGGCAACTATGTAACACAGACACCCAGGTGACACAGACACCCATGTGCATAGAGAATGGCTCTCATTTATAACAAAATGAGTAATCATTACTTTTAATAATCTTTATTCAAATTTAAATTTCTGTTTTAATTTTTTTTTTAAATGTTTGAAACATCAATAGCTCAAATACTATAAGAGAAAATTTCTTCAAATTTGTCAAATTATAGAACTATAACTTATGTCAGTGATTTTGCAAATATATAGCACAGATTTTAAATTAGTATAAATAGAATTTCATGAAAGCTAGAACATGAAAAGAATGTTTCTTCAAAAATCTCTTACATGGTCCACTAGAACACATATCTAGTTATATTTTCATACATAATTGTTTGTTTGAGTAGATTATTTGATGACAGAATTTCTTGTTCAAGATTATTTTGAAACATGAATTAAACTTTTGAAATCAAAACCATTCAGAGAAAATGTGCCGCATTATGATGATTATATTATTAAACTTTTTAAGTGCATCCCATGATTCATATATACTTACCAAGTGAAAGAACATATTATGATATTTAAAACTGTTTCATTATACCTCAGTTCTGCCACTCTGAAAAACATGAAAGCTTTTAAACTCAATTTGGCAGGGGTGGGTGGGTGAGAGGATATAAAAAATAACTGACTATGCCATAGTGATAACAGCATTTATGTGGACGCTGTATCTTGCTAATTTTAGATAAACACATGTCAAACAAGTACTTCCTTACTTAAGTGGATCCTTTTCTTATGCTTTGAATATTTCTTTTTAAATCATTTTTTCATCCAGATGGACAATGTACCCTGTTTAATGTGGTATCTAGCAGATATAGGGTTAATTCCACACAGTTTTTCCTCCTTATTTTGTCATTAATCTCCCATTTCTTGTACTTTCCTCTTACAGGTCAGTGGTTTATATCTCAAAAATCTTTGCTGAAGTCCAGCTTGTCTACTGCAGGTTAAGAAATAGTTTCAGCATCAATGGGCACCATTTCATTAAACATTTGTTGTTGTTGTTACAGTAGTGTTAAATGCCATTTCTCAGCACATGATAGGATATACATGGCGGCCAGTATTAATGGTGGAGGAAGAACCCAGGAAACCCCTTGAAAGAACCACCTACCCATGAAAAGCTACTGGCAAGCTTTCTCACATACCCACATTGGCCGAATCTGAGACTCGAACCCATGCAGACAGAGATGAGATGGCATTGATCTGTAACGGAGAGCGCTTTAGATCCTTAGGCCACTTTGGGCCCCTTACTACACGTTTGTCGTTTGTATTTGGCATTACATGCTGCATTAATGTTTGATTTATGCAGTTCATCTCTTTGTATGATGATCATCATTTATAGGAGATACTTACCAAAACAATACCTAAATAAGACTCTGACATGGTTTCGTAATGGTTTGAAATAGGAATCTATCTTAAATTTTAATATATCAAAATACAAGATAAAAATAATAGATAAATATAAAAAGTTTAAACAAAATGATGATTTTAAAATTTTAATCTATTTTAGATATAAAAGGGCAATATTATCAGTTTTGCAAATGTAAATCTTCACAGTAGAACATATTATGTATGAAAACAAAAATGATTGTGCTAAAAATGTACTGGCAGTCTGCATGTTTCAGCCTCATTTACAGTATTTTCTGGACTATAAGTCGATACATTTTTACTTAAAAGTCAGGTCTTCATCTTATACTCTGAATCGACTTATATATGGATTATGTCATTGAAATTGCATCAACTTACAAATGGATTACGGTATTTGATATGCTATTAAAATTGCTTTATAATTGGCATAATCGAAAACAGGTCATTAGAAGTTCAAATTCTTGTTAAATTACTATGTCAATAAATTGTTGTAAACTAATATGATTGCATTTATATAATTTATACATTCTGTTACTATTTAGTTTGCATTTTGTGTGTATTTTCTTATTTCTCAATATGAAATAAAAGAAAACAATTACCAGTACAAAATTTACCAGGCTGCATAGTACACTCTATAGTGTACTGTACTAGATTGTTCCGGGGGAAAAAAGGAAATAATTTTGTTTTATTCATCCCTTTTAACCATACCTAATTCGTCCTGATAACATTTTAGCAACTGGTCCATTAGTATTTGATTTACCAGTATACTGTTGAATGCATGAGCAACTACTAGAATAGCATTTTCAATGATCTAATTGATCCTACAAAGCAATGCAATCCATAATCCTTCTATGATTATTTTTAAAATACTGTAGATTATGTTTTCTACTAAATTGCCCAAATCATATGTTTCATCCCCTTCAAAATGTTGTTTTACAAAGTTGCTCAAATATATATGGTTTAACAAAACTAAAATCAGATACATAAAAATTAATCAAAGATCATCAATGATCCATTTTTTGTTTCTTATTTCAGATTAAAGAAAATTGTAATGTCAACACATCACATATATTCATTCTAAACCAGTAGTTGTTTGGGTGTCTCTATTTGATTATATCGGTTATAGATAAGTTGATCTTTGGTTTCCAACAACAATCAAAGCCAGTTGCTGCAATTGTTAAAACCCTGAAATTGGCTTTGGTCACCATAGTTACCATATTGCCCGTACCTCATTGTTATTTATCTGTATCAATTACACTACCCTTTTTTAATATCAAGTGGATTAAGAACCACAGGAAATGATGCACACTCACTTCTCTAGATGTAAATAATGAATTTAGCCATGGGCATTGTTTTCATTACTATAGTACTGGCACATTTTAATGAGTTATGTATGTTTGATCAATCTTTTCAGTCATAATCATCCATATAAATATCCCCATACTAATCATACATCTTATCTCATAATGCCTCTCGTCAAATCAGGCAAGTCTTACATAGCAACATTTTAACTGGAAGTTGTAAAGTTCACGGAAGAGAAAGGTCAGAATATGGCTGCTCATAGGAAATATGGTGTCTGTGAAAAATGTCCGGGATTGGCATCAAGCTAAGGCTGCATTATGCGCTACACAATAAAAAGCAAAGCAAATTGTGGCTGCAAAAGCGAAATGGATTAATATTGAGGATCCATTAGAAGAATATGTCATGACACAATGTGCTGCATTTTGTGGAGAGAAAATAGAAAAAGATGATGATGTGATCATATCCAATGATCTGAGCCCTGAGATAGCTGCCATTTTTTATTCAGATACAAAAGACAAAGACTTCGAGGGATCTTTAGATATTAAAGATGGTTAAGTGAACTCCTAATCATTTTTTGCTTAATTATGTGGATCAATTCTACTACAGGTAATAAAATGTATTATAACATCGATGTGCTTTCGATTATAATTGACATGTTAAATAATTTGTATTAAAAAACTGTTCAACTGAGCAAATTTTATACAGCATTTCACAGATATGTTAAAGTATAATAAAAAGTATTTATATATTTTTCTCATTTGTAAATTTTCTGTTTTCTTCATATTTCTGATTAAATGATGGATAGCTTTATTTCCGTATTGTTAGCCTCACTGAGTTTATCTCATCTGCTGAATCTTGTATTCAAAACTGGTTTCAACAAGAATAATCAAGTTAAAGAAAAGACCTTTAATTTTACATAGCATGCACAGTCATGTGGCTCTTGTTGCAATGGATATCATAATTAAAACAAGCATGGACAGTCACTGTTTTTTCAACTTTGTCAATTTGATAACAGAATATAGCAGTGCCCTGGACAGGAGTAAAATCACAAGCATGTTAGCATCGAGTTACCAGTGTAAAATATGAAGCCAAGTTATTGACCTGGCCTTGTCTTATACTATGAATCGACTTATATATGCATGAAGGATGGAAAATTTACAAAATTAGTGAAATCAACATACTCAGCATCAACTAATAGGCAACAAAATGTGTTACTGGCAGTCTACATGTTTCATTCATATGAAATAGTTCACTGAAATATAATGGGGCCACATTGTTTGAAATTTTGTGTATACGTTTAGCCTTTATCAAAACATTTTGTTCACTTACTGCTAACAATTAAATATATTAATTGCATTTTGTAAATATTCTTGTTAGACAATGTTACAGTAGTCTAGGTATTTTGAGAATCCAATAGCTTGTTATGAAGTACATTAATTAACACAGGTCTTTTTAGTGGCTGATCAGGGACAAACACAGACTCAAGTAAATAGTTTTGGTGATCTCCAGCCTGAAAAAGATGGTTTCATTAATTTTTGTAGACTCTAAATATTTAACCTGCATACAGGGTCCATATCAAGACCATGTAATATCAGGAACTGTTTTAATTATAGGTGGTTTTTTAAGATTTAAACATAATATGTATTCATTTATTTATTTGTATAAATTTTCATGTATTTGCAAATAAAACAATATTATTGGTACTTTTAAATAAGAGGACTGGGAGAGCAGTTCAATAATTTCAGTCGTCAAATTTGTGGTTTGTAACAAACAAGAAATCCATGACAAATTGAAATCCTGAAATTGTACAAAAATCAGTAATTTCCCTGCATACCATGCAGTGTTTGAGAAACCTTTAGACATGTAATTCATTAACTAATGGACTTACCATACATTTCAGACCTTTCTTTCTCCAGGAAAAAGTACATAATGTCTGGTACACAGTCCTTAAGGAGTTGTGGGGCCTTCACGCCTGCCCAGGTCATAACACCAAGCACTGAATTGGATATCATATCAATATCTTCCCCTTCCCTTGTCAATCGAAAGATGTGAGGCATCAGGGGCTCAAGATGGGATATGGAGCTGCTGCTATCATGCTGAAATATGAGGGATGTCTTTCAATCCAAAACTATAGATACATCTGCAAAATGTTCAAGGATTGCAAAATTTCTGGCTTGTGAATAACATTTCTTTTGTTGATACTTAAATAGGTCTACTGACTGAGGTGTGTGTGTGTGTGAGATTTGGATTTTTAATTTAGCTTTAACAATTGTTCTGTCATATCACTATAATGTCTGCAGTGTGGCAGTTCATAGTGATGTCTAGCACTGAGGCATCATGCCACAGACATTTATAGCATGATGTTCCACACAGTCACATTATCCTGGCACCCAGTCACATTATCCTGACACCAGGATAACCATTCCTAAACTAGTCTCTTAATTCTGAGCTCCTAGCAAGGTAGCTGTTGCTACCATATTTTTATAAGTCTTTGGTATGTCTCAGTTGTGATTCAAACTGCAACCTTCCACAGCCAAGGCAGATACTCTAATCACAAGGCCACCAGAGCATTCTGATTAAGGTGTCTTTAAATACATAGTATTCAGGGACCACAAGATGCCAGGAAAGCACAGTTACCAAGTTACAACTGGCACAGATACATTTTTCCTGTACCATCATATGTCTGCTGATCAGAATCTACAATCTGCATTTTATAAATGATCTTATGTGAAAAGCTTACTGATCTGCCAGTGCATTAAGTAATGGGAAATCTGGTTTTATAATCACAACACTTGTTTTCACATCAAACTCATGCTCAAGCTTGATACATCAGAATAAGATATGATAAATAAATCTGTCTTATTGAAATTGAGCACTCAAGCAGAGGAATCAATGATGAGAAGATCCAATAAGTTGCATAAATCTGACTTTATTCTGATTAACACATTAACCCCTGGAGGTTTTGCTGTTTTTGCATGAAATACGAGTAGGAAACACATTTTGGGGACTATTTCTCAATACATCATAATACATCAATTTCCAAGCCATATTCCATTAGACAACTTCAGTTGTGCTAAAGAAAATTCAGACTTCATTTCTTTTTTTTTTTTTTTGCTTAACTTAATTTTTGTATGGAGAAGACTCTTTATTCAAAATGTCCACTTTATTCTATGTTTTGCACAGGTTCACCCATCTGTGTATGCTTCAGACCGGTCTGTCTACCTTTCTATAATACCACCCACTTTAGTGTATCATGCATGACCTTGACACTACAAACCTTGGAAAGTCGTCACATGTGGTTAATGTGTTAAAGTCCCATGACTTTAAACTGTCCAGATATTGAGTATTGTACACAAAATGATTCAAGATTATGGGACAGATATCTTCTGTTCATGGCTGTCCATTGCACACATGAATATTATTTAGTTTTAATTTTGTTTAACTCAGCTAGAGCTAGTAGTGATGTGTGCATTGCAAGATGGCACCAATCTCTGCAATTTACTTATAAGAACTTCTCTCAGAAAATGAATAAATAGTTTTAATGTCGCATAGCCATTGAGAGCAGATAGTGATGTGTGCTTTGCAAAAAGGGACACAACTGTCTATAATTTACAGTAACATTTCAACATAAGAACTTCTCTCAGAAAATGAAGATGTGTATCCATGGACTTCTAAATCATGACATGTAACAATAGAAATGCAACTCATTCATATTGCCTTGTTGGAACAAGTAGAATGGTTCCTGAGCTAGTTACAAATATCTGCAACAAGCAGAATGATTCCTGAGCCTGTTACAAATATCTGATGTAGTAGGTGAAGTGTTTGCTTCTAACATCCCAATTAATTTCACTTTACAAAGAAGCAAAAAACTTCTTTACAAATATGTGAAATTTAAAAAAGGTGTCTTACTTTCTCCAAGAGTGTGGCCTCAAAAAGAAAAATGCTAAAGGATTAGAAATTAATCAACACATAAGATTCACAAACTCTCCTGATTTCATTTTGTCCATCCTCTGAGAAGACAATAAAAACTAACCAGCCTGATATTCACCCACACACTTAACAGGACTTCTTTACTGAAGAGTACAAAATGTATGAAACATATGTGGGTGAGATTAAAGGGACTTCCAAGTGAGAATAAAAGACTACTTGAGGGAAATCCGTAAATATAAAGATTCTCTGGTACCTACACATTTTAATTTATCTGACCACAACAGATTGTGTTAAATATCAGACAGTAGAAAGTATTCAATCTGATTCAGAGCTCTCAAGTAGCACCATTTTTAGGAAAAAGGGAGAACTTTATTGGATACACCAATTACATACTCTAAAGCCAGTAGGGACTAACATCTTGGTCTTAATGGGAATACAATGCATTTTTCACTTCATTCCCTAAAGCTAAATTTTTGTTTGTTTGATTAAAAATTTTTACGTAGCTTTAAAAAAAATCAGTCATATCGCTACGATGTCTGCAGTGAGACAGTTTATAATGATGTCTAGCACTAGGGCATCATGCTGCAGACATGTAGCATGATGTCCCACCCAGTCACGTTATCCTGACACCAGGCCGACCAGTCCTAACACTAACCTCTTAATGCTGAGCGCCAAGCGAGGCAGCTGTTAGTACCATTTTGTAAGTTTTTGGTATGACTCAGCCGGGGATCGAACACACAACCTCCCACTTCTCTGACAGACGCTCTAACCACTAGGCCACCGGAGCGGTCATATTTTGGTATAATGTTCAAAACTACATATCATTTTCAGGATTCTAATTAAAATTATATGTAGTAGAGTATTATTCAGTGAATTTTACAAAACAATGGCAGAATAATGAGTCCGATAATAAGCCCAAATCTTAACTTCTGCAAAAAAAGGGCAAAACTGCCAACTCAGAGTAAGCTTTTCTCAGATAACCACATTGGCCAAGCTGATGCATGAAGCCATGTGAATGGAGGTGAGATTTTAGTAACCTGGGCAGATCTGGGTCTGTGTGGTTTGCAGTGTGATCTGACCTATAAGCAATGGGAAGGCAGATCTGGGTCTGTGTGGTTTGCAATGTGATTTGACCTATAAGTAAGTATAGATGGTATATTATGTGAAGGCAGATCTGGGTCTGTGTGGTTTGCAGTGTGATCTGACCTATAAGCAAGTATAAATGGTATATGTGCTAAAGTACTTCATGGAAATACCATCAAAGAAGTTCTGAATTTTTGGAACAAAGACTTCATATGATCTGGCTGAATCCTTAACACTGTGAAAAGTTGTCTTAGGGTTTAACGCCATTTTTCAGCACACAATAGGCTATACATTGCAGCCAGTATTATTGTTGGAGGAAGAATGCGGGAAAACCCCCGGAAAGAACACCGACCCACGAGAAGCTACTGGCAAGCTGTCTCACATAACTACATTAGCTGAATCTTAGACTCGAACCCATGCAGACAGAGGTGAGACGGCAATGATCAGTAACAGAAAGCTCTTTAGACCACTCTGCCACTCGGGGCCCCCGACACACTGTAATAAGATGACAATATTTATATACATAGAATAACTGAAATTTATTATGATGGCAAACACTTGTGCATGCCAATACATTAAAATCCCCAGGGTGTGATTTCTCAAATTCACACCAAAATTATATTAAAGGTCCTTGTGGTATTTCACATCATACACCAAGATGAAATAGAATCCATTGGGTTGAATCAAACAAAAAGTATGATATACAAAAGTTCTGTAATTATCAATGTAAGAAATGCATGGGCAAAATTTAAATGAAAAGAACAACTCTAATTTTAATAATAAAAGCCTTGACCTTGAAAACTTGGGTCATTAATTGGAAATGGGAATGCACCTAGTTTTTGTGCAAATGAATTGGACAGTGCTACAGGCATTATCTGAAAACAAAATGCAAAAGGAGACAAATCTACTAATTTCATTGACTTCTGTCATCTAGAACTTAGGTAATTACCCAGAAATAAAACACTTACAGGTTGTCACTTTGGTGATTACATTGCCAATATTTTTATTATAACGATTAGCAATATAAGAAGTCTTTATGTCTCAAGTCCATACAACACTCTATCCAAATAGGTAAGGATAATAATATTTTCAGGGGGCCCCAAGTGGCCGAGTGGTCTAAGTGCTTTCCATTACGGATCACTGCCATCTCACCTGTCTGCGTGTGTTAGAGTATAAGATTCGGGTATTGTAATTTTGTGAGAAAGCTTTGCCAGTAGCTTCTCGTGGGTCGGTGGTTCTTTCTGGGGGTTTTCCCGGGTTCTTCCTCCACCAATAATACTGGCCGCCATGTATAGCCTATCGTGTGCTGAAAATGACGTTAAACCCTAAAAAAAACAAAAACAAACAAACAATATTTTCAAGATGGCCACCATAGCAGCTAGCTACATTAGTTGTCTGATTTGCAACAATTTTATAACTATATAATATAAGATGTCTTTCTTGAAATCTGTACAGAAGGAGTAGTGGTCACAATATTTTCAATATGTCAGCCATGGTGGTAATACAATGGGCACCATTTTCATTCCGTTCCAACTAGACTAATTAGAAAGCTTTAAGTAAAAACTCAGTTTCAATATAAAAACTAGCTAAGATGTAGCTATGATACATTTCTGAAGATCAATTTTGTATTAACAGATGACAGGCCATCACACAAGCTCATGCAATTTATAGCAAGCAGCACTTAAATGTAGATGCATCGCCACTGCATCATTCTGGGTCATGAAACTTACCAAAAAGATGTAGGACAAGATGACGCTTTGGTAGATATAAAGAAACAAAGTGCCATAATTTTCTGGACCAACAAGAGTCTCCACATTTCCCTCGAGACAGTGCACTCCAATTGAAACTATTAGTTTATGGTACTCCTCTGGTATCTGGTTAGCTGTTCTGTTAAAGGAACCATAAAGATGTCATTGGTCAATAAGTAAATAATATTTATAGGTTCAATATTTACTCCAGGTCTCACCAATGCTTTGTTCTGCATTAGAAAATTGTGTCTATGCTTATGAAAATATATGCATGTAATTTTAAGGATTATCTTTGATGTTGATGTAAACAATGAACCACTCCTGCATTTCTAGTATACAGACATGTGACCAATAATTTCTGATGAACTGTTTTCTGTAATTCACCAGGTGAAATTATCAGGAAAATGGTGATAAATTTTCTAGTAAACATACATCATATATGTAATAATTACTCATTTCAAATCAGTTAAGTGTCACCCAAAAGATATATCTTCATAGTACAAATTTGAAAGAAAATATTTACATGCCTATATATTAAAAATCTGTCAAACCCTTACATATAGACCTATTTTGATCATACCACTTACATATAGGCCTATCTTGATCATACCCCTTACATATAGGCCTATCTTGATAATACCCCTTACATATAGGCCTATCTTGATAATACCCCTTACATATAGGCCTATCTTGATAATACCCCTTACATATAGGCCTATCTTGATAATACCCCTTATATATAGGCCTATCTTGATCATACCCTTACATTAAGGTCTATCGTGATCATACCCCTTATATATAGGCCTATTGTGATCATACCCCTTACTTATAGACCTATCCTGATAATATTCCTTACATATAGGCCTATCCTGATAATACCCCTTACATATAGGCCTATCTTGATAATACCCCTTATGTATAGGCCTATCTTGATCATACCCTTACATTAAGGTCTATCGTGATCATATCCCTTATATATAGGCCTATCGTGATCATACCCCTTACTTATAGACCTATCCTGATAGTACCCCTTACATAAAAGCCTATCTTGATCATACCCCTTACATATAGGCCTATCTTGATAATACCCCTTACATATAGGTATATCTTGATAATACCCCTTATATATAGGACTATCTTGATCATACCCTTACATTAAGGCCTATCATGATCATACCCCTTATATATAGGCCTATCGTGATCATACCCCTTACTTATAGACCTATCCTGATAGTACCCCTTACATATATGCCTATCCTGATAATACCCCTTACATATAGGCCTATCTTGATAATACCCCTTATATATAGGCCTATCTTGATCATACCCTTACATTAAGGCCTATTGTGATCATACCCCTTGTAAATAGGCCTATCGTGATCATACCCCTTACTTATAGACCTATCCTGATAATACCCCTTACATAAAAGCCTATCTTGATCATACCCCTTACATATAGGCCTATCTTGATAATACCCTTTACATAAAGGCCTATCCTGATAATACCCCTTACATATAGGCCTATCCTGATAATACCCCTTACATATAGGCCTATCTTGATAATACCCCTTACATATAGGCCTATCTTGATAATACCCCTTACATATAGGCCTATCCTGATAATACCCCTTACATATAAGCCTATCTTGATCATACCCTTACATTAAGGCCTATCTTGATCATACCCTTACATATAAACCTATCTTGATCATACCCCTTACATATAAACCTATCTTGATCATACCCCTTACATAAAAGCCTATCTTGATCATACCCCTTACATATAAGCCTATCCTGATAATACCCCTTACATATAGGCCTATCTTGATCATACCCCTTACATATAGGCCTATCCTGATAATACCCCTTACATATAAGCCTATCTTGATAATACCCCTTACATATAAGCCTATTTTGATCATACCCCTTACATATAGGCCTATCTTGATCATACCCCTTACATAATAATAATAATAAAAATAATAATAATAATAATAATAATAATAATAATAATAATAATAATAATAATAATAATAATAATGCTTTATTTATAGAGGGTGACTCATTAGTCAAGGACTATTCTCCCTTGAGGCCCTCTTAATGAAAGTATAACAAATGCACATTGTGTGAAGAAGCAATAATTAATGCTTATATTAGCATGTTTTGTATTAAAATACTAAATTCCATTATCTATTAGAAACACGTGCATGCTCATGATATCTCTTCTTAAATGCTCTAATATTTTCAGCCGATTTTACATGTAGTGGAAGCTTATTCCACAGAACTGACCAGAGTATTGAAAACTCTTTTTGAATTGCTCTGTTCTTGGTTTCAGTACTAGAAGGTTTCCATGTGATATTGATCTCAACTGGTATTGTGTTGAAAAAGGCTTGAATAAGTCCTGAAGATACTCTGGTGCACTTCCATGTAGACATTTATATAAAAGAACTGCCTTGCGAAAATGTATCCTGTCATATATTGTGAACCATTTGAGTTCTGTAAATAATGCTTTTGAGGATGATCAACAGATGTATCTAAAATCACACATGCTGCTCGTTTCTGGAGTTTATAAATCCTGTCAAGCTCAGATTTAGCACAGTTTCCCCATACATTAGAACAGTAATCCATTGTTGGAAGAATATATGACTTGTAGTATAGATTGCGAGTTTCCATAGGTAAATATTTCTTGATTCTGCTGAGAGGGCAATTTTGGATGACAGTGTTTTACAAAGCTTATCAATATGGTCATTCCATAATAAATTATTATCTATGGACACACTTACAAGCCTTTCATGTTTGACATTTTCTAATGGATGATTATTTATTGCAAGAGATAGTTTTGGGTTCCCTGACTTGTGTAGCTTTTGCGTCATCCCCAGAATCATACATTTTGTTTTACCTTCATTAATTACCATCCTATTTTGTTGTGCCCAGTTTTGGACTTTAATAAGGTCTGAGTTTAATCTTGTTTGGATAACTTCAGTATCAGAACTAGATGTATACAAGGTTGCATCATCTGCAAACAAATCTGTATTGGTGGATTCATTATTTAATGGTAGATCATTGATATAGATAAGGAAGAGGAGAGGGCCCAAAACTGAGCCTTGAGGGACTCCTGAATGAATAGTGCGAGTTTGAGAGCTAATAGTGCCAATGCTTACTTGCTGAGACCTTTGGTTTAGATATGATATAAACCAGTTTAAAGAAGGATTGTCAAACCTGTAACAGTTCAACTTTTTCAGCAGAATTTCATGATCAACAAGATCAAAAGCTTTATTGAAGTCAAGGAAAACAATCCCAGTCATATGTCCATTATCCATTTCCTTCAGCCAAAGATCAATTAATTTGGTAAGTTCTGTTTGTCACGAGTGGTACTTTCTAAATCCTGATTGTGCTTTATGAAATAGAGAGTTTGTTTTAAAAAATTTATAGACCTGATTGGCTACATGCTTTTCAAACAGTTTTGACAATACAGGTAGAACTGATATTGGTCTGTAATTTTCTGGATCCTCCTTTTCTACTTTCTTGAAGATAGGTGTAACCTTTGCACATTTAAGTTTTTCTGGAAAATTACCACTCATTATACTTAAATGTATGATATGCGTTAGTGATTTTGTTATTACTGGTGCAGCAAATTTAAAAATTCGTGGACCAATACCATCCAATCCAGAGGATTTATTAACATTCAACTTAATTAGCATATCAAAAACATACGCTTCACTAACATTAGCTATTGAAAAATAATTATCTTCAGGAATTTTAGCTCTTATAAATAACAGTAGAGCATCAAGTTCAATTGGGATGTTAGTCTGGTTCTGAATACTGTCACTGGAGATGCTTATGAAGAAATTGTTGAACATTTCCACAATGTCTTGTACAGATGTTGATATATCATCATTTTGCTTAAGTCTAGGGGGAAGACAACTGTTCTTGGGTGGGTTCAGCTCTTTTAGATGCTTCCACAATGTTTTGGTACTCTTACATACATTAATAGCCTGTTTATATTAGGGTTTTTTTGCCTTGTCTATCAGATGCTTAGTTTTATTCCTCCACTTTCTATAGCTTGTCATGTCTTTTTTCTTGTGGTAAGTATATCTTAGGTGCATAGCCTCATTGATCTCAGAGGTAATCCACTTGGGTGTAATTTGGTGTTTAACCCTTTTTGCTTTAATTGGGGCATGCTTGTCTAAGGCTGCATTGTACATCTAATACCATTTGTCTAAAGCAGTGCTGACATCAGCTATATTGCAGACCGAGTGGAAGTGTTTGCAAACTAAATTGTTTAAGAACATTTCCTCATCAAACTGTTTAAAGTCCCTGTATTGTATTTCAATATGTTGCCCATTTTTAGATGATTTCAGAACATGTCTAGTTATACAGACTGGGTAGTGGTCACTCAGTGCATACACTGGTACATTTATTTCACTTATGTTTTCAGGTTTATTAGTATAGACATGATCAATGATAGTAGCACTTTTATCTGTTACAGTAGTTGGGCTCTTAATTAATTGAGTAAAGTTGTAAGTTTCAAAGTTACTTATCCATGTTAATGGTGGAGTTTTCATGTAGTCAATGTTAAAATCACCTAATATGATAATTTCTAAATCTTCCTTTAGTAATGCTTTTTGAATTTGAGCCTCAAATATATCAATCCAATCAGCTGTGGAACTAGGTGGCCTGTAAACTGAACATAAGAGTATTGGCTTTGATTGGGCAAGGGTTACTTCGCTCCAGATACTCTCTACCCCAATAGTCTCTAGATCAACACATCTGTTATAACTAATGGAACTGTTTACATAGAGAAGAATAACCCACCACCCATGGAGTCTCTATCTTTTCTTTCAAAGTTGAAATCCTGTATTTGGAGAGCCAAATCATCAGTATCATCGAAAAGAAATGTTTCACATAGACCAAGAATATTGACTGATCTAGTTTGCTATAATATTAACTTTATCTCATTCAGTTTAGGGAGGATGTGCTGAATATTTAGGTTGATTACATGCAGACCTCTTTTGAGGTTCCCAAAGACATGAGTAGAGAGGTGCATTTCTGATGTGAAATCATGGATGACATGTAAGAAGTTGCAGATGAATGATGATAAAACTAAGGCTATTCTGATCACAACACAAAGACTTTCTCATTCACATCCTTTACCTCAGACAATAAATATCAGCATCACCAACAATAAAATTCTCACAGTCAGTAGGAAACCTAGGTGTTACTCTATATATATATATATTCTACAAAAGCTGGCTACATACAGGTGAGTTTTCTTTGCCAATAGTTGCCTGCTATTTTCCAAGCAATGCTAATAAGGCATAGCTCTGCACCAGCTTTGTGTTCAAAAAGGCCAAAGGAAAAAAATATTTTTGTTTCCTACTGTACCGGTATTAAAATTATGATAGGCAGGTATTTTTTTTAAACATTATATATATATATATATATATATATTACAATGATTAGTATAAATAATGTACTAAATGCTACAACTACTAGACAAAACTAACTTAGAAGCACAAATTGATTTCAGAATTATTCTTTTGTTATTTAAAAACAAGTGTAACCTTGTGGGAAAAAAGTGCTAGGGTCGGTACTGAAAAACAGGGAGTTGGCTGACCACATTTCCTAACACGAGACAGAGCTACAACAGGTTTGTATGTTCTACTCTATTTGTCTTACAGAGCAACAGAGGGGCGGACTGTACTTCTCTAATTGGGTTGGATTTTAAGTAAAACATTTTAAGCCTCCTTTTGCCAAATGGAGCCTTAACGATTTTAGAGCCCTATTTGTCAAATTAGGGGTTTCTCAAAACCCAAAAAAAAAGTTAGAGGTGGGCAAACTGTACGGTTGGATCCTTTTGCCAAATGGAGCCTAAATGATTTTAGAGCCCTATTTGTCAAATTAGGGGTTTCTCAAAATCCAACCCAATTAGAGAAGTACAGTCCGTTCCCCCCTCTGCTGCTATGGGGTTAACCAAATATTTTATCAAGTCCGACACGATATCGCGTCCGAGGGTCTGATAAATTTATCGTCACAAATCCCTGTGGGATTGACTGAGCGTGTCTAAAGAAATTTCTAAATCGATTATGATCCATATCACCGCCGCACCAAGTTTGCCAAATATTTCTATGAGTATGTGTGTCAACTCCGTTAAATATACATAATAAATTGCAGTTATCTCTGATCACTTTTGGTATTTGAGTGTATCGTTGAGTGATATATATCACGACGGTGTTTTTATGTCTGCCTCTGGAAAATATCCTAGCGGGATTCTTTTGATTGTCTAACATCACATCATCATATATGACTAAATTGTTAATACTTCCATCAATATCATCAATGCTCGGTGCTTCTTCGATATCGGTTATCAATTCAATACAACCCTCGCCGTTGATTTCTATTGCTCTCTCGTTAGCATCCTTTAACACTTTGTAACATCTCTGATCGTCTACACTCGGGGCTACTAAATACAACTTCTTCCATTTCATCCATCTCATTATCAAATTAAGTAGTAGTTGTGTCTTGCCGCTTCCAGATGGTCCGATTACAATCATTCTAATTGAATTCGGCAACATCGCATGGTGTTTAATAGGTTCCTGTCATCGGGTAGCTGAATAAATCAATTACATTCATGTTATTATAAATATATTATGGATCTATATTGTGTGAAGTGTAAAGCGTGTACTGGCACAGATGACTTGACAACGATTACAACTAAAAATAACTGATCAGCACTTTCCGGTAAGTGTGTACAATGTAGTACAAAAAAATTTAGATTTGTGTCCAAGGATTTTAAAAAAAATGAGGAGGTGATATTGCAGCCAAGTTAACTAAACTCCCAGGAACACCATGGGTGAAGTATCCAGGAGAAAAACACTTTCCAGGGTATAGTTATTGTGGACCCGGGACGAGACTCGATATCAGACTCGATGATCAAAACCAACCTCGACGTGGTGAAGAACCAATAAACACTATTGATAAGGCGTGTCATGCTCATAATGTTGCTTATAAAAGCAGTAATCTGCAACACAGACATCTCGCAGATGTGAAATTAATTCATGCCTTGGATTCTATCACTGATAAATCCTTGAAAGAAAAATTGGCTTCATGGTTAGTAAAATCGGCAATGAAAGGTAAATTGATGTTAGGTGCCGGTAATTAATAATAACATGGAATCTATTTATTATTCTCCAAAAGGATACTGGCGGGGTAAAGCAGCAATTGGTAAACTCGCTAGCGCAGCAGCGGTGAAATATACCACTGTAGCGGATTGGTTTTCGAAACAAGCGATATGGCAAATTTATCTACCGCCGCCTAAACAAATTACCTACTTGCATTTTGGCAATTGTTGAATGATTTAATCGGACGCTTGCTGAGTGGTTATTTGGATATCAATACGCAAAGGAATTCATCCAGGATAAACGATCCCGTGAATGGGTCAAGAGATTACCGGGTGTAATTACCGCGCTAAATAATGAGATTACTAGAACAATCAACATGAAACCTAACAACGCGATTAAAAAGAAGTATATACCAGTAAAACCACAAAAAGATTTTTCAAAACAACCAATACTCGGCAATGTCACTGTTAGGTATTTATATGAACCAGGAGAGCTCGAAGGCGGCACAAAAAGGGTTATTGATCCTATTTGGAGTGTCACCGCACATAAGATATCTACTATAACACAATCTACGGGTAGACCAGCAATCTATAGACTGGATTCAACTGCTCCTCAACACGGATTTACTCGTGAACAACTGCAAGTGATACCCGAGGACACTCAATTACCGCTGCGTGGTCTTAACTAGCACCTCTTCGTCTGTTGCATTCAAGACAAGTCAGCATCACATTATCTCTGGTATGACCTATGCTGTTATTCTTTCTGTCTACGGTAAATTGTTGAGGATCTTTATCCGACCAACACCAACGCATTATACAATTGCAACTCATGCAGTGATTATTCTGTTGTTGTTTCAGCGTAATTATTAATTCAGCATCAATATCAAATTCTCTATTATTTTTTTTATCCTGCTGTTTATAACCAGAAAGTTTTTTTCCAATTACCGGGGTATGTCCTTGACTCTGTCAAGGCTGACAATATCAGTTATTGTAGTGTCATTATCATCTAAAACAACTCTTCGAAGTTGATTTATTCTTCGTACTCTGGACACTGCGAGATAAACTAAATTTGACCACTCAATGTGATTATCCACCATCCAAACAATCATATCTGATATAGTCAATCCCTGTGAAAAATGTATCGTCGCTGTGTAACCTAGCGTCCATGGGGATTTATCAGCGCACAATGCATCTTCGACGATGCTGATATCAACCAGCACGATATCATTTAACACTAGATTCTGCTTTTCACGCTGTCCTGGAATATCAACTTCAATATTCTGTTTTCGTGTATCCGAAGGCCTATAACACAGCGGCGTTGGAAGTGTTGCAAATTTTTCTTTATGTAATTCAAATAACTTCATCTGAAGTGTGTCTCTGACTATTTTCCTACTTGCGATTACCAAATCGTTTGGTCTCCACGCTTCCCAAAAGTCATTTAATGGTGTTTCTGAAATAATTTCATGGGCTATTTCACATTGGATTCTATCCAGTTGTAATCTGATTAGTTTCTTGAACTCTCGTAATTGTTCATCGAGTGCTCTATGAGCGGTGTTAATTTCTTCATAATAGTCTACAAAATTCTTTAGCCAATCATGTGGCGATAAACCGACAAATGGTGGTGGTTGACCATGATTGCCGCACATTATTACTTTTGTATTCACTAGCAATAGCCACTCGAGAAATCTTTATAATACATCTAACGACACCGTGTATATCTCATCCCAAATTATGACTTCAGGAATAAATTTCTCACCCATTCGTTCAGGAGTCCATTCGTCACCTTTCCATCGAAAGAAACTGTGATAAGGACAGGCATTAATTCCCCATTGTTTCATCTCTCTTGCAAGTCTGTGTGTTGGTGTTAGTACAATCATATTTGATTTCCCACAAAATAACTCAATCGCATGAGTCGTTTTTCCTGACCCGCCACATCCATTTAAATAAACTGTTTTATATCTACATATTGGATCAGATATCTGCGGTGCATTAGATAGTTCGGATATCTGATTATTTTTCAAGTAATTGTTTTCAATCGTAACATCTGCTGATTTGGAATAATCACACGGTATTTCCTGCTTAATTCTCCATGACCCCCACCTCTCGTCAGAATTTGTGAATTCGGCCACTTCTTCCCTGTGTTTCACGTCTATATAAAATGAATCAGTGGCTACTCTAACTGCGGTGTCAGGAAATCTATTTATCATCGAAAATAAATTGATAGAAGCATAAGCCAGCATAGATGCTCTCAAATGTGTATACTGAAGATTTTCTCCATCTGCGTAAGTAACAATTGTACCAAATTTTGTTCCATCGGACAAGAAAGCGTCTTTACGATCGACATATATACCCTTAGATGTTATATCCGCGATTATAAATCATATTCAACATTATCTATAATCAATCGTGAAGAATATCTTATATTGTTGTATTTTCCACCCTGAGTGAACTTACCAATTATTCTTCTACTGAGATCTTTTGCGTCTTTATTCCTAACTTCAAATAGCTGTTTGGACCATTTCACGATATTTTCTTCGTCAAGATTGGGAAACTGTTTTCGTTGTTCCCTGATTATACTATCTAGACTATCAGGTTGTGGTAACCAGACCTCAGTCTGCGCTCGATATGATATAATCGCTTCACTGACAATCAACAATAACAGCATTTTAGAATCAATCATATAACGTAATAGCACTATTGGCATCCAGTGTTTTTCAGATATATGTCTACCAATCCAAACATAACAGCACGGATGAAGTCCTGTAGCCAATTCAAATGATACCACACGAGCGAATCCGGTTAAATCAAAATCGGGTAGTGGTCCATTAATTGCAACACAGGTCATCTCGTGTGTGGGATGTCCAAATTGCTTGAAGTACTTAGCACATTCTCCATACTCGAGAAAACTCCCTGGATAACACGCAACCATATCAACTGAAATAATACTTTCAGGGTCATATTTTGTATTCCATAATCTGCCGTGGTTATATTCGATGCAGCTTGATTTGATATCTGATAGAAATTCAACTCTTGTTGGTTTCCACGTGTTTTTCTTTCTCGCAAAATGAGCTGCAATTGACAGAATTGTAAAAGAGTTTGTTAGTAATTGTTTGTCATCGAAACTCTCCAAGAAACTACTAGCTAGTTTTTCATTGCGTGTTGGAGAGCCTCAGTGCGGTATAATTTGCCGTTTGGTCTTACAAATTGATCGAATCTGCACTCGAAGTTTTCAAAACTGTGAAGTAACCACACTGATACTGTAACAGGATTGTTTTTACTCAGCTGGTGAATAAAATCAAATAATTTCTCTTCTCCAGAGAATTCTGGGGTTAGATATTTTACGGTTCTATCCCGTGGAAATATTGTTACTGCAGGTGTCCACTCGTGTTCGTTATGATCAATAATTTTGATTGGAGCTCCTCTCAACTTATATTTTGATTCATATAATACTTCTCCTGTTATCGTCATTATGGTTATTGGGAATCTTAATGATGTTTCTAATTTGGCTATATCCTGGATCGTTGCTCCGTTCTTCCTAACTGTTAATTTATTTTTTTGCATCTTAGATCAGTCAATTTATTTTCATGCAATGCATTTGTGAAGTGTTCTAATATTCGTTCTGCTACACAATTCAACGATGACAGTTTCATCGGTGCTAGTTTTTCAATGCTTGGTTTATCATTTAACGGATATATCCCATAAACAACTGCTGTTACGGGGTAAGATCTCAATTCCAGTCAGAATTCCTGGTATGGAATCATGACTCACAGTGACGGTTTTTTAATCCTTCAAGATGGGTTCAAATTTATCCCGAATAATCCAATCTCCCGTGTCTGAGCGGATAATGAATTTCACTCTAAAAAGGTACCTTTTCCGCCCAAGATGTGAAATTATCACTGCTGCTTTTTTATCGTTCATGGTAGCATCAACGTCACCATCGATTCAAAATGTCAATGAAAGGTGAGATGCTCCATCACACTTGAATTCATTAAAATAATCACAGATTTTACCTATCATGGTTCTATCATGAATTTTACCCTTTGGTGTATCAGACACTCTATCGAGATCGAATTTAGCATTTTTCCAAGGCGTAATTTTCGATAATCTCTTGAACTCCTTCATGCTATAAAGAATTTATATATAATGAATCATTGCAAATGGCTTATGATAGGATCAGTAACCCCATGTAACAAATCATGCAGAAAGGAGTTCTGTGGATATCATATGCAAAGTTTTCGACGTGGAAGTCTTGGCCCGATCCCTTGTATACGATGTGGGGTAGGGGTGCGTGGTAAATCACAGTTGTGTCTCAGTTACGGTGGTAAGCAATATTTTGGAGTTGAAGCGTTACTATGATAAACGAACTAAGAATTCCATCAATACACTGACAAAGTCATAAGAACTCCTCAAGACTACAATAGAAGATTTCTAAATAATGTAATCATTAGACCAAACAATAAATTAGACAAATAGTATTATGTATATAAATGAACCAAGAATTCAGACCGCATCCCTTGATCAGCAACTATGAGGCATCCAGTGATAGTACTGTCAGACACCGCAGGCTGAAGAAACCAGTTGGTGCTGTGAATAATCAATGGTATTTGAAGTTTAACGCTGGAGGGAAATAGAATATTATATGAATGTCACAATGGATTGATCAAGGATGGTTTTGTTATCAATCACATTGATTCCAATCCTAAGAACAATTCTTTATCAAATCTGCAGGCTATCTCACAAAGTGAGAATTGAAAACGAGGAAAGACTGGACAATACTCGAAAAAAGCGAGACCCGTAAGATCATTTAATACAACAAATAACGAAGAAATAGTATTTCAATCAATAGCTAAGGCCGGTAGGTATTTCGATATTTGTCCACCTTCTGTTCAATGCATTGCAGAGGGAATTTATCGATCCGCGATTTCAAAAAAGACCGGACAAAAAATTCAATTTGTTTTTGTCTGAGGCGCCCCTCTCTGGGTTCATTTTTGAAAAATATATTTTTTATATTAGAAATATATAATTATCATATAATATGAATTCTCAAAATATCAATGAGGTTATTACTGAAATTTTAATTTTGAAATCTCAGGGGATTTACATATCAGATAGTTTAAACTACGATCAAATTATATCCGACTTCCAGGATATTGAATACGGCAATATGAATAACAAATATGTACTACCCAAAAAATATGCCCTTCTTAAACGAATTCAGAATTCAACTCGCAAATCCCTTCTATGTTGTGACGACGTCAGTAAGTTTGTCCCATTATTTACTAACGTGGAAAGAATAAGAAAGGAATTAGGGCAGGAATATGAAATAAAAAGAACAATTAATTCAAAAATCAGAAATATAAGATTGTTAATTGAACAAAATGAAAATCCCCCTTCGGATGGTCGGTTTTAGTCAATACTGGCGTGTAGTATTTTTTTTTTAGATTCAAATTGGAAATTTGTTTACGATTTAAATAATGGTTAATGAATCATTAACGACTAGATTGGCTCATGAAAGATTAGATGCAATTGAGAGATTTATACCAATCCGTGACTCTGTCAGAAATAAACTACAAGCTAGACAGAGTTTACAAACGGATTTTGCTGCGGGATCTGAAGAGTTGTTTAAACCAATAACCACAGCAACAAATGGGGTAATATCAGCTACTGAGCGTACTATATGGGGGGGGGGATGTTCCCAAGGACGAACCAAGAAAAGAAAAACCTCTTATTCGTGAACTTGAAAAAATAGCAAGAAGATCCAAACAAGCAAAAAACTCTTTAAGAACACTTCCTGGTGATATAATAACTGCTGCAAGACAACAAGAACAACAAGAACGAGAACAACAAGAGCGAGAACAACAAGAACGAGAACTTGAAGAAGAACTTGCTAGTAGACCACCACTTATTGCATCACCTGAACAACTTGAACAACAAGGTGCTGTTGCAAAAGAAGACTATCCACCTGAAAGGATATTTACGGCTGATGCGTTAACTGAAATTAGAGGAATCAAATCAGACTCTGAATTAATTAAATTTACTAAAGAAAAATTTTTTAAAAATATGAGATATGTATTTAAAAGACGACAAGTCTAGAGATTTTATAAAGGTATAAACACCTGGGCTAATAAAATATTTTTAGCAAACCACGGTAAAACTAAAATAACAAAAGAAATAAGTCTCACTTTTAATACTTTTTTAGCTGCAGTAAAAGGTGTCACACAACCACCACCGGATTATACAGCAGACGACCCAAACCCGGATGAAATACGAATAATGGCAGAAGCTGATTCTGAAAAAGGTGCAACTGGTATAACTAAAGGAAAATTCGGGAAGGGATTTTCTAAATCTCAAAGAGATTCCAGTGGGATATCAGGTAGTGGTCTAATTCAATGTCCTGGTAATATTCTCAGCGATATATCACGATTAGAAGTTCTCATCAGAGGGAAATGAGCTGGAAATAACTCACCGGAGATAATTAATGAAGCAGCTGATATCTGCAGGCGGTTATTTCAAGGCGGTGTTATGGATATTGGTCTATATCAAGATTTCATTGATGAATTAGTTGAAAATCCTATGGATTATTACAGCGACTAATCTGATGACGAAGTCATTGCATTAGATAAATATCATTTAAATAAGATGATCATACAACCATGACAAACCAGCCTGCGTCTATATAGTTAATTCACGGTTTCCAATTTATAGAGCGTACTATGGTGATGGTCTTGGTGATACAATTGCAGGGTTATTTGCAAGAATGGCTCCAAAAATAGCGCCGCTAGCAAAACAATTATCAATGAAGGCTATTGATGTTATTCGTGATAAGGGTATTAGCTCTGTTGCGGATGCTGCCGGAAAAGCACTTTCCACCGCGAAGGATAAACTAACAGCGCTAGTTCGACGGCGAAAGAAACCACAATTGGGACCACTACCATCTACAGCAGAAATGCCTGCGAGTGTTAGTAGAATAATAAATAAAGCAGTAGATCAAAAACTAGCATCGTTGATGACTCTGTCATTGGCGACTTCGTTGACAGCAAGTGACCAGGATAATATAACCGCAAATATGATAGTGGGAAGTGGCTTAAAAAAATCACGACGATGTCAACAATGATGATTTAGACGCTGATAAATATAATAAAATGTTCAAACGGTCACCTCATCAAGCGTTTTATATGGACGCCCCAGTGCACAAGGATGATTTTGTATGTGATTATCAATTCTATTCTTATCATGCAATATAACCTGATCTTCAATCAAGAATTGAACTTCAAGTTCATGATACCAGTAAATACTTTTTGCCTTGTGAAGCATTTATTGAAGTGGAAGGAGAACTTCTACAAGAAAATGATACAGCATATGCAGATGACCAAAATATCCAAGTTGGTTTTGTCAATAATGGTATCATGGTGCTATTTGAGAGTGCTAGATATATGATTGATGGAAGAGAAATTGAATCTATTGAACGTGAGGTTGATATTGCCACAACAATAATCGGGTTAGCGAGATATTCTGATGATTATACAAGATCGGCAGGGCCATCAATGATGTTTTCTAAGGATATTACTGATCACCCTGAACACGTTCAGTATACTAAATTACGGTCACCAGTAGCTGTCTCATCTGATCCACAACCAGATGATACTTTTGAACACGAACCAAGACCAGCTGCTGCATTTGATATTATAAAAAGCGTTAATTCTAATTACAACCTAGGATTTGCAACACGCGTATCAACATTAAAAAGACCACGTCAACAATTTTCATGTGCAATTCCACTGCATCATATTTTCGGATTCTGTAGAAATGTCCGAAAAGTTATCTATGGAGCAAAGCATACGGTAGTACTCGTGCGAAAGGGTACTGATCATAATGCAATCTGGCGCAGTGCTCTTGTTGCTGCCGGTAAAGTCGTTTTAACAAAACTATCATTATGAATGCCAGTATTGACTCCATCAATCACCACAGAGGAAAGATTACTATCATTTATGGACCAAGGAGGAAAGTCGTTGCTGAGTTGACTATCAGTGACCACAGATACTATAGATTCTAATATTGATGGTACACTTACATGGCATCTAACATCAAAACAAGGTGTTTCAGCTCCACATCATATATTTATTGCGCTACAGGATAGAACGCGATTAGACAATCAACAACGCAGCCATATGATATTTGATCAAATTGGGTGTAATGAAGTCTCACTGAGAATAAACGGACAACAGGAACCATCCGAGGATATACTACTTAATTACAACACTAACCATATCGCCCGCGTGTATCATCATCTGTTGACAAATATGGCGCGCGATCAAAACGTTGATACTGGTCTACAAATATCACAGTTGGATTTAAAAAATCTATATCCGATTTATTACTTTTCGTTTGAACATCTTGATTTAACAAAACAATCTGTTGTTGATATACATTTTAGAGCCTGTGTAACTTGTCCGACTAATGCGGCGGGTGATGTTCTTATCAAGAATTATAGAGCAGTTGCTGTCATTCTCAGTGACAAATCAATGCTACTCGAAGGCATTGGTAGACGAATGAGAGTGATAGATGCACCAGTGGAAAATATATAACAATTAGATCAATCTGTTATTGTATAATGTCATATAGTCATATTAGTGTTACGTTAACTCCCGGTCAACTCAAGAAATTGCAATCGGAATCGGCTAAAAAATGCGGAACCACGATCACGCTGAAACACAATCAGATGACTGGCGGGGCAAATAAATTGTCGCTGACAACTCGTCAAATAAAACACTTCAATGATGCGTTCAAAGATAAAAAAAAGGCGTTCAGATCACTCTCTCTGCAGCTGCTATCAAAAATATGATAAAATCAGGTGGTATATTCCCGCTGTTAGCTGAGATTCCAGCGTTGATTGCGGCAGTAGCCCCTGCGGTGGCTAAAGCGGCAGCATTAGGAGCCGTTGGTACCGCAGCAGGAATGGCACTAAAGAAAGCAACTGGGAAGGGATATAAAAAAAGGGAAAGGGTCTAAGACTACCAGGAACCTCGTATTCATGGTACAGTGGAAAAGGCCTGAGAATCCCAGGAACAGTTTACTAGTTCCAATGTCCAATTTTGATTTACTTGATGCTGCTAAAAAACTATCGATTAAAAACTTCAGAGGTGTCTTTATGAAAGATCAGTTGCCAGCACAACCAAACAGCGTTGAAACCGGTATTATTAATCTTGATAACAGCACCGGACCTGGAACCCATTGGGTTGCATACGCGATTGATCCACGTGCAATCGTCTATTTCGATTCATATGGGTTAGCACCACCGAAGGAATTCATGCGTTATATAAACCGCTTAAACACCCCTCGTTGGTATTCTACGCTACCAACACAACAAATGAATGACCCACCAATATGTGGCAACAAAGTATTAAATGTCCTTGATGCTATTTCAACATCTGGAAAACCACCACATGTTGTCGTAAATGAATACACGAGTAATCGCTGGAAATCGAAAGATTTTAGAGAGAGATTATATAGAATAACATGACTGATATTTGGGGGAGATCTTTATCAGTGCTGAAGAAACCCGAACCCAATGGCACTGCAACCGGTGATATAAAAAAAATAATCAAAGATGAAATAGCTGAGACGTTGAACTTAGCAAGTGTTGATGCTAATGAAATAGTTGTATTTCAAGATCGTCAGGGTAAATTGAAAACCAGTAATGTTTCTCTTGATGATATTTTAGTTAAACAATGAGACGCAACCAAGAACACCATTGCGTTATTTTCCGATCAGGGTAAACTCAAACCCGGCATACTTGTTTCGACGATTACAGATAGATTAAAAACTCTCAACGATGAGTTAAAATTCATACTAAGTTTTTTTGGTGATACAGCGACAACATCACTGAATTTATCATTAATAAAAATCTCTATGGATAATATAAAAACTGTCAATGACGAATTAAAATCAATTATGGCTTTCATCGGCGAACCAGTGGTGATATCACCGAATTTACCATCAATAAAAAAATCCATGGATAGATTAATTGAGCTTGATTATAAAATTGATCAATTTGAAAACAAGTATGAAAAACACGAAAAAGATTTTAATGTACTTCAAAATAAAGTTGTTAGAGAATTTTTTGGAACTCCACCGGCGGTCACAATGAAACTAGCGGATATAAAAAATTCTCTAGATGAAATAGCCGTGATCAATCAGCAAATAGAAACTATCAACACTGATATTAAAACGACCAATGATATTATCAAGGATGATCTGCCAAAGATGATAAAAATAATTGAAAAAACAAATATTCCTCATGAGAGAACCAACAATGTACTATACACAATTCAACACGGATCATTTGCGTGGACACCATCCACTAACACGCTAAGTATCACTGCAACCGTCAAGGGTATTTATCGATTAACACTAGTGATGCCAACTCAATTTAATATATCATCGTCGAGTTCATCTGGGGTCAATAATATGATATCAACGATCATCGACAAGGATACAACTGAACAATTCACAATAACATCCACTGATAAAAATTTGGCGAAGGTTTCAGTAACATGGTATGTGGAATTCATAGCGGATCTGAGTAAACAACTTAATTGAAATCGTAAACGATTTGAGAATAACATGGCATCACAATACCATTATGACACCGTCGAGGAATTTTCAACAAAACGCAAAACTCTTTCTGAGGAATATCGAATAAAAATGAAAAAATACCGGCGAAGAATCACTGCCATCGATGTAGCTGTGTACTCGCTGTCTGGTGTAGTTGCCGGCGCTGGTATTACTATATCATCAGTTACAATGACCGCTCCGGCTGTTATTCTGGTTTGTATAGCTGCGGTGTCAACCATCGCGGGAATAGCCAACGCGATAGCAAAAAAAATATCATCATGTTCTCAACAAACACTACACGATTACACTGTTAGATATGCTGTGGTATTTCATGCACATTCGCAATTATCTAAGTTGATTTCATCGTCGATCGACAACACAACAATAACCGAGGATCAGTTTTCGAGAATAGTTCAGTTGTACGTGTCAACTATGTTAGAATTAGAGCGCGACAATAATAATAACAATGACAACACCGGAGAACTACTTCAACAGATAGTAGAAAATACCGAACCGGTGAAAACCAGCATGATCTCAATAACCTCAACCAATCCTGAATTCAGTGTTAATTTCCCTACTCCGATTCCCGTGAAGGAGATAGCGCTAGCAAAACTATGAATGTATGACAGTTGGCCTAATATCAGATCGGTGGCATTTGGTGGTCAACAACTGAATAATTCCTTGGTGTTCGCAAGTAAGAATAAAGAAGACGGGACTCCAGACTGGAACATCGTTTCACTACCATCAGGATCATACCAAATTGAACAAATCAATGCTGAATTTCAGCGTAGAATAAAATCCATTACTGGAAAAGAATCAAAAATCGCTATAACAATTCATGAGCCAACGCTATCATCTGCCATTGAAATAAACTCACCCGGGTATGCCGTAGATATTTATCAGAGTTCGATAAGAACAATACTGGGGTGGCCTGAAATCCCACCTCGGACAGCTTATCAAATACCTGAACCAAAAAAATCTGATTATATCACAGATGAAAGATCATATTATGAAATCAACCCATCATATCGAGATGATTTGTATAGTATAAAAAATGCTAAATCAACCGATAGATTTGTATTTACCGATCACACTACCATGCAATGGGATTTTGTTTTTGAGAAAACACTTGATTCATTCATTACCATTGCGTTTACACTAAAAAACATCGTTGATTATTTCAGTGAGATTAATCAATTGCATAAAACACTACTAGAATGACTACGACGGAGTTTCCAGGAGCATCTCTCTGATATAACACAACCACGTGATGAGATCCTAAAACACATTAGGGTATTAAATCAACCTGTATCCGATATGGAATATATCAATGAACGAATAATTGAAGTAATAATTAATGATAAGAGCGGGGATAATCAAAAATTCTTAACTGGTTAAAATTTAAGAGAAACTGATTTACTCGATTTCAAGTTTCCTGGGTATAATGCAAATGAACTAAAAAATTTGTTAATTATCTCATCGCCGCATGGAAAAAAATACCACAACCACAGACAACTATCCTCAAATATAATAATGATCCAGATGGTGGTGGTAGGCATATCGCGCCTCAAAATGTGAATATATCCTTGGTGATAGCATTGAATTTAGTATGTGATGTTATCGAAGGCAGCTATCAAATAAATCTCGAACAATCAAATCAAGCTCAGCAGGGATATATTTTATACTCTTTTGCACCAACAGCTCCACCCGGATTTCTAATAATTGAGGACCCAACTAATCCAGTCTATATGCAATGTCATAATAATTCATTAACGAGAATCAACTTCAAACTCACTGACCAGTCAAATAATCTAATTGATCTAGGAGGTGAGGTCCTACAAATTAGTCTGTTTGTGAAATCCTAAAGGACTTCCATTGTAAAGAATTGTTAACCCGTTAGCAGCAGTGGGGGGGAGGCGGACTGTACAGTTGGATTTTGAGAAACCCCTAATTTGACAAATAGGGCTCTAAAATCATTAAGGCTCCATTTGGCAAAAGGATCCAACCGTACAGTTCGCCCACCTCTAACATTTTTTTTGGTTTTGAGAAACCCCTAATTTGACAAATAGGGCTCTAAAATCGTTAAGGCTCCATTTGGCAAAAGGAGGCTTAAAATATTTTGCTTAAAATCCAACCCAATTAGAGAAGTACAGTCCACCCCCTCTGTTGCTTACAGATTAGATCATGGGAAACACAAGACTCTATTTGTCTTACAGATTAGTTCATGGGAAACACAAGACTCTATTTGTCTTACAGATTAGATCATGGGAAACACAAGACTCTATATGTCTTACAGATTAGATCATTGGAAACACAAGACTCTATTTGGCTTACAGATTAGATCATGGGAAACACAAGACTCTATTTGTCTTACAGATTAGCTCATGGGAAACACAAGCAATTTAACCCTTTAATCACTTTCATTCTCCTAATAACCCAAAAATTTGGGTTAAACAACTGAAATCATTTAAAGGCTAATTTTGAAACTCATTGTAAAATTATATAAAACTTGTTTTTATCCTGTAATACTATACTTGTAGACTTTCATGGGTTCCTGCAGCATGGTCAAGACAGAATGAGAAAGGACAATTTGATCATTGGGAAAAACTGGATTCCTCAAAACTTTTTCCATCCGTCTGAAGACTTCTCCTATCAACTCTGGATGACCCTGTAAGGTGTGTAAAAAAATGGGTACAATCTTCCTTTATCACATGACTTTTATGTTTTAGCCAAATAATTCAAGCCATATTATATTTCTCCCTGATAAACCATGCTATATTTCACCATGTCATGTAAAATAGGGATGTCATGATGTCGTATTTATTCATATATCTATCAATATTATCACTCCAAGTTTTAATTAACATTAATTAATTAATCAATTTATGATATCATAACAATATAGATATCATAACAATATAGATAAGTACTCTCTCATTATAAGGCTGATTAAAGGAATCATTGAGTATACCATCTGATAGTGAGATTACCCTATAATAAATTATACATACATAACATTAGATCTATGTCCACACCTATGCTGTAACCAGAAATGTGTTATAATGAAAGAGTGGGTGTGGTTATGTACTTCAGTTAGACAAGATTTCATAACCAAGCTGCTGTAAATATTTTCAAACCCATATTTTCTAATGATTTTAAGTACTTATTGTCGTCTCCATGAAATCCAAAACTCCAATTTTAAAAAACTAAACTGTTTAAAATAAATATTATCAATTGAATACAGAACATCACATGTCTACTGGCCATGACTTTCGAATAAACTAAAGTCATCTGACTAAACTTACTTTACTGCTGTTTACTGAATAAGGCCATTATTTTTTTACCGTATGATAAACATGAAACTCAATGAATGCTTTAAGAAGTTTTTTACATAAGCTCAAAAAGCTTCAAATCTAGGTAACTACATGCTCTTGTCACTTTGTTTGGTATTTCCTTATTATCTGCATGGATTCTTTCTATCTGTCCTTGTGTCTTTCCATCTGTCTTAGTGTCTTTCCTTGTGCCCTTGTGTTTCCTTTGTGTCTTCCATTTGTAATAGTGGCTTTCTATCTGTCTTAATGTCTTGCAATCTGTCATTGTGTCTTTCTGTCTTAATGTCTTTCTATCTGTCCTAGTGTCTTTCCATCTGTCCTAGTATATTCTGTCTGTGTTAGTGTCTTTCTGTCCTAGTGTCTTTCCATCTGTCTTAGAGTCTTTCTATCCGTCTTAATGTATATCTATCTGTCATTGTCTCTTTCCATCTCTCCTTGAATCTTTCCTTCTGTCCATACATACCAACCTATTCATATGCCTCACCTTAAAATCAAAGAAATCAGACACTACAGCTCTGTCAAGAATTTCCCTCTTTTCTACCGGGTCTGTCTCAAGGCAGTGGAAAGCACACTGGATGAGATCTGGGGTCACCTGACTATTCAGCTTATTCTTCCTGAAACAAGAGTTACAATAATAATATTAATAACAGGGGTAATTTCACAACCTGCGATGGTAAACCAAATGTTTTTTTTATACATAATGCAGGGACATGGGAAGAATTCATCAAGCTATAATTAGGGATTAAAAAATGAGGTGCTATTGACTCACACTATTTCCTTTTGTGACCTTGACCTCAGTGCATGGGGTATGACTGAATAGGCTTGACACTGTCAAGTCCAGACATCTGTGTTATTGCATGTAGAACATGAGGCATCAACAAGTCCTCTCCAACCCTGGTAGCCTAATGCTGCATGTGGCTCATGAGGCATCAACAAGTCTTCTCCAACCCTGGTGGTCTCATGCTGCATGTGACTCATGAGGCATCAACAAGTCTTCTCCAACCCTGGTGGTCTCATGCTGCATGTGGCTCATGAGGCATCAACAAGTCTTCTCCAACCCTGGTGGTCTCATGTTGCATGCGGCACATAAGGCATCAACAAGTCTTTTCTGGTGGCTTCCTTCTTGATGACTTGTTGTTCATGTCAGATTGCTTTATCTTGGCTCCTTTCCCATGGAGTGTCACCATGTCTTTATCATGGGTGTACTTTTACCTGCTTCCCCAGTGGTCTCCTTTTTAATGCCATCTTAGACAGGTTGTCTGGATTCATCCTTAAGACATATACAAGCCATCTCCATCTGCAATTTTTTTTACCTCTTCTGATAAAGGCATTGTATTGCATGTTGTCATCAGTTCATCATTCTACATCATGTTAGGCCCAAATATTTTTCTTATTCCTGTAAAAGTCCTGATATACTGTATATACTTGCATATATACCTGTTCGTGTATAAGCCGACCCCACCAAACTGAATTGGTAAAACTGTTGTAAAGTGCATGACCCATGTATAAGCCGACCCATAATTTCTAGACTACCAGTACATCACAAGATGCACAAAGTGATTTTAGGCAAAAATTTATTAATCAGTAGAAAGTAAAAAGCTAATTTATATGTTGAAATAAAAACAATTCTAAGGTGT
The DNA here is from genome assembly GCA_030141615.1 of Unio pictorum. Lineage (NCBI taxonomy): Eukaryota > Metazoa > Mollusca > Bivalvia > Unionida > Unionidae > Unio > Unio pictorum. The sequence continues at coordinate 12,942,296 of JARLTB010000147.1, read as the reverse complement.
TAAGTCTTTATGGAAATTTAATTAATCCTCATTCTAAAATCATGAATTATGAAAGTTCAATCACTTTTAGAATCCTTCAAAATTGGGCTCTGTATCAGACTCGCCAAACAGTTCACAAAACTCAGTTTTTGTTACGGGTGTGCTTTCATCAAATACTTTGTCATTGTCAAGTATTGTGACAGTTTATAACTTTGAGCAGAAACCATGTCCACTACCATATCTCAATAAACAATACATCTGAGAGTCGGCATGTATTAGTAAAGTCATTGGTACTGTGCATTTTCTGGTGGATGGATATCTGTCAAATAGATGTCAAGTACATTAAAACATGTTTTTCATTCATTATCCTACCATTTAAGTAAGAAAAATAATATCTGTTTCACTTCACAACAGCACAAATCGTATGAGCCATGTGGCATCATTATGCATGTGATCTCATCTTTGGCAATCGATAGAAACAATAAATACTGGAAATCGAGGGAAAAAAGCATTAAAAAATTCAGACTTGGACCTTGGCCAGCAGATAAGCTGACCCCCCCCCCCCTTCTTCCAGACCTTATTTTCTTCCTAAATTTTTAGCTGATATGCGAGTATATACGGTATTAAACAGGATCAAGTTTCATAAAAGTATCTTTAATGGTCCAAATGTTGTACCTGGACAATGGTACCAATTTATATTATTTACAGCCATGACCTTGACCTTGAGTTGTGGGCATGGCTGTAGTATTATACACAATATCTAGTAATTATGCAGGACTGTTAAATTTCATTAAAATATCTACAGTGGTTCAAATAGTATTCAATGGGAAGGAACAAAAGTATGAATTACTGTTAAACTTGCTGCAAACTTCATCTTGGAAACGGGGCATAGCTAGAGTATGCAACACACCATCTATATATGGAATATAACTGGTTAGCTCATTCTTAAAATATCTTATGAATCAAACATACTTTTGACAAGGAAACAAGTCAAAGAATGAGATTTTCCCATGCAATGTCCATGAGATGGGAAGTGGCTAGGTCAAGAGATATACTTTTCAAAGTTTCATCACATTATTTTCAGTGCTTTGAAAGTTATATTTTCGACAAGGAAACAAATCAAAGAATTACATTTTTGAACTGATGCAGTCAGCCATAATGGAAGTCAGAGCAGAACCATTTTCATTTAGGACCAACTAAACATCAAAAGAAGTATTTCATTGAAAATTCCATTCTGATATAACTATCCACTAAGGAGGACTAGTGATAACAAGGTCTTCAAGATGGCTGTCATGACAGCTATACTGAACATTACTTCAACACCATTTCATTAACACATTAACCCCTGCTGCCTCGATAACTCATTGCACTTTATCTTACTCATCTCCTGAGTGCCTCGATAACGGGGCTGAGTTTTCCATAGCTTGTATCCCGAGTGCCAAGTTTGAGCGGCAGTAATTTGCTATGCTTGTATCCCGAGCGACGAGTTAAATTGGCACAAACCATTGGTTGATTTGAAGCCATTTCCTAATTATGCAGGGAGTTTAACCAATAAAATGTTAGCTTGTATAGATGGAGTGTACATTGCTGAAGAAAGGGGAAAAAAATTTGACTTCAATAGTGGCAAAATTAGTCAAAATATTTAAATTAGAAAATGAAGAAAATAATGAGAATCAGCCACTGGAAGTAGACTTTTACTTGACAGACTGAAGAAGTATTTACATGAGGTTTAGTTTGCAATAGAGATGATAAGTGGAATTTGTATGTACATCAAATGGAGTGAATTTCACATGTTGATAGTGTTAATTATTCAGTCTGAATTCATCATGGATTTTTATGGATTATTCATGGCAAGAGAAACAAATTGGTATGAAATTCATTTTATCTTTATGTGTCAGTTTTATTTCTGCATGTAGTTCAAAATTTTTATACCATTTTGTATGTAATTTTATTGAGAACTGCTGTGCCAAATTTTAGCTTAATTAAAGGAACGTAAATCTAAAAAAATAACATTTATTACTCATAGCTCTCTGAACAAAATTGCAAGCCAAGTATTGTCAGCAAGTCTCAGGGATACAGACACTGGTAAGGCTAACACTGCTCTAGGCGATCTCTGCAAGTATGCTGTCAGGGACTGCCTAGCTGTTTGGCTCAAGGGTTAATGTGTTAAGAAACATCTAGACTTCATCAGAGGACTTTTGGTGAAAACCATGTTGAAATCACTATCCATATAGGAGTATCTATAAGAAAATTCTGAATATGGCCACTGAGGCAGCCATGTTGGATGTCTGGTGGTTGGCACTATTTTCATTTAAGACTTTCTAGTCATCCAAAAAAGGTCCTTATGTGATAATTCAATATTTATATGACTATCCACTCAAAAGGAGTAACAATAATAAGAATATCAAGATGGCTGCCTTGGCAACCATACAGAACATCATATCAGCACTATGTTTATTTAGAAATAGCTGGACATCGTCTAAAGTCTCTTAATGTAAATGCCATATTGATACATCCATTAATTCATGAGTAGCAATGACAAGATTTTTAAAATGACTGTCATGGTGGCCTTGTTGGATTTCCAAGCAGAACTAATTAAATTTAGGACCAACTAGACAATGGTGGTGAATGTGTATGCAAAGATTCATGGCAATTCTCGAAGTGGTTTAGGACGAGTAGCAAAAATAAGCCTATGTTAAATGGATCGATGGATGGATGGAAGCGTTGCAGGCATTCAGAGTGTGGAAGTAAGGCTACAGCCTGGACCAAACCATGAACAGGACAGACTCAACAAAACATGGCTTTAGAAAAAAATGGCATTATCGTAAGCACTGTATTGTGACTAATATATATAGTTTCTAGAGAAAGATCATTGTTTGTGGTGTCTTTATTTTCCAGGCTTGTAGCAACCACAAAACCCACCATACATACCTAATATAAAATGGCTCATTCACAGAAGCAGAAAAAGGTAAAAACTGTTTTCTGTTCATTGTGTTTTATAAATTGGAAAATGTGCTATCGAATCTCATACAAACCTAAGACACTCCAGCAGGTCTCTGAGAAAATCTGCATAAGTATCAACTGTATCCCTCAAAGACACATCCTCATTGGACTCCATGTCTGACAACGGAAAACTGCCCACCATTTGGATCATCTCTTTAACCTCCTTCAAATGGTCCTGATGTCATGACAACCAAAAAATAAACAAAAAGCTCTTTTACATTGCTATGTAAGATAATTAGGTATTCACTTGTATTCCAAAAGGATGATGGAGGAGATGCAGAACCATATGTTGAAATGAGGTATATCACCTTAATGAAATTCTGCATGGTAAATGTTTTGAGAATTTACACTTTGTTAAATGCATGTTTTATGTCACAATTTCAGCACCTTGTGGTACAAATTGTTTTAATTCCTAATTCTGTAAGAGGTTAAATTTTCAATCTTTCTATTCTACTGCAATACTTGAACAAAAAAAAAAACTACTTGGAAATTTGTCCACATTTGATTTCTGTTCTTGTTAATGTGACCGTAAAAAAAATTTAAAAATTATTTAACTGTTAGATAATTGAATAAGGATTTGAATGACCTTGAATGAGTTCACATTAAGGGATAATTATGATAAAGATTTTGAGTAGGCAGACCATGGTTAAATTGAATAGATCCATCTCTATCAGCACATTATGTGACAACTCAACAGAATCTATGCTTTTAATTTTTATACTTGGCTTCACCATCAACTTGAGTGAATACAGCAATTTAAGTTCAATTTGATACATTTATTTATTGGTTAGTCGAAATAGAGGACTGTCGCCTAATAAGAATTCAGACAAGAACACACTTCATCCTGTGTACAACACATGAGTATTTTGCTTGCATGATAAATCTGGAGGCATGTCAGTTACCATAGTAACACTCAAAGGACATATTGGGTCAGAAAACAGTCATATGCTCTTGTACTTGGTCAAAATAGTTCTTTCTGTATAAATAAGATGAATTTTCTTTTCTTTTCCATGTTAAAAGCAAACGAATTGCTTGGACAGCAGTGTTATTACAATGATGTAAATTATATGTATCATAATTGTATTTTTTTGAGACCCAGACACTATACATTATTACAACTATAAGCAATAGAAATGAGTTAAAACCAACCAGTTTTGTAAAATTCAAAAATAATTTATTTTCCTAGAATAAAAAGTGAAATTATGAAAAAGAACTTACTGCAAAATTAAACCCAAAAAAAACCATAGAATTTTGAACAAAGACCTAATGATTAAAGTTGTGAACCAGTTGTCATGGTGTTCTAAAAAAAATCAAATGCTGGAAGTGTTGATGTGCCTATTGTGGCCTGTGTCACTGTGATGTGCCAACAGTCTTTTGTTGAATCATGATAATACAATCCAAGAATATTTGAAATCTCACTATCAAAATCAAATCTCTATTTAAAAGAATGTTATTTTTAAATAATGTTTTTCCAGAGAAAAACCACTTGAATTAAATAAACTAAATAAATTTCAGCCATAATGATTCTGCTCAGATCTTACAGCAAGTCATTTTTCAAGTAGATAAATTATATAGGTCACAATTAGCATTTTCGAGAAAAAAGACTTTTACCTAATGAAACATTTCTTTCTGGAAGGTTCCAAATGTTTGCAACATATAAATCTTAGTTATAACTAGAAGGTTTGCTACTAAAATTAAACTATAGAACATTGTTTACTGAATATAAATATTAGTTATAAACAGAAGGCCTGCTACTAAAATTAAACTATAGAACATTGTTTACTGAATATAAATATTAGTTATAAATAGAAGGCCTGCTACTAAAATTAAACTATAGAACATTGTTTACTGAATATAAATATTAATGATACAGGTGAGGTAGAAACTGAACTCGATTTTGGACACGGTCAAGTCTAATACAATTATCCATAGCATATAATGAATATTACAAAATATAACGGTGCTGCTATTACAATGTTCTAAAAATATTATAAAAGACTTGTTTCCTATTTCAAAACAATGCACCAAGTTTAAAAGTTAACCAGTCTAATATCAATAATAATGAGAACTTTGTATAGTGCCTAATCTTTAGACGCTTTATAATATATATAATATGACTACAACAAAACCCAACACACATCATGAAATTAGAAAACATAAAAACATGCTGAAAATATTTAAGGTAGGAAACATTATTCGGTCTTTATATTTGTTCTTGCAGTCAAAAAGATGAGTTTTAAGAGCACTCTTGAAAGGGATCAATGTGTCATTGTGTCTAATTTCATTGAGCAATTCTTTATAATTTGCTGGGCCCTGGTATGCAAAAGAACGTCCATACATTCATAGTGAGAATAATGAGTATACGATTGTCAGAGGAGGAGAATAAGTATCTTGCTGGTGTGTACACATGGATGAGGCCAGATAGGTATGTAAGACTTTAGTCCATCAGTGAAACGTAGCACAGAGAACATATTTTTTTTTTGATTCTGGATTAAATGGCTAGCCAGTGTAGGGTACAGAGCAGCGAGGAGGTATGCTCTGATCATGGTATTCTAAGGATGATCCGAGCAGCTGTGTTTTGAATGTTTTTAAGTATATATAATATACTAATGATAATATTGTTTATTGTTATGTTTTACACTGTAGCTAAATTTTTAAAAGTTTAAGATGATATATTATGTTTCCTAACCTTCATTATTATCAGCTTCAGCTTTTGTTTTTAATTTCAAGTGTCTTTCTTTGTTCCATCTCTCTCTCTCTCTCTCTCTCTCTCTCTCTCTCTCTCTCTCTCTCTCTCTCTCTCTCTCTCTCTCTCTCTCTCTATATATATATATATATATATATATATATATATATATCCTTTTGTAGTAATTAATATTTTAAAGCACTTAAAATTGTATTAGGTCCTCAGTATTATCATTATTATTTTATTATTATCATTATTATTAGTAGTATTATTATTAACTTCAATAGGAGTACCAAAGCACTGCTTCTAGTCAAAGCCTACCTTCCATTCTAACACTTTGGCTTTCACCAGTGATTGTTCATCGGGAATTTCTTTTGCAATTTTAACGAGTTCCTTCCTGCCTGTCTTCAGATAGGCTATCATCAGCTGCATCCAAAGGCCACCATGTCGCTGTGATGACCTAAAATATTTGTTTATCAATAAACTTACTTTCAAGAGCTTAAAATTTCTCAGTTTGACAAAGAAAGCGAGAAATATGGGATTATATAATATCACACTAATAGAATTTACCATAATTATTCTCACTAATCTGCTGACAAAATATTTATAGAGAAAAACATTGAGACATCTAACATAGGAATACTTGGTATAACCTAAATGACTTGATGAAGGGTATTTTTCAGGATGAGCTTCAATTTTTAGGTAACATTTGTTCACAGCAATCAACCACCAGGCATTTTTTCACATGCAAAAGAAAGAATAGCATCTATTTCACCACTTGCAAGATATGCAGCCTTCAACATTTGGAGAATCAGAAAAACTTCATAAAGGAATCAACCTTCTTATATTTAACTGGATTACCAAAATATCTGAAAGAAGGCCAGAGGCAAACATTTTTCATTCCCTGAATATATTTTCAATGACATCATTTTAAATGGCCCACAACCTTAACTAAAGCTCAGATACTACCCAGGGAAAAGAAACAGATTGGAGAATCATCGTTTAATTGGTATTATTATTTTTATTATTATTATTATTATTATTTTTATTATTATTTTTATTATTATTATTATTATTATTATTATTATTATTATTATTGCCATATTTTGGTGTGTATAATGTACACCCAGAACAATGTGAAAGCTTAGTTCTATCATACTTTGGTGAAAGCTTCATTGTGTAGTGTTATTATTCATACTTGACAATGCTGTGAATGAGAATGGTTAAGCCCTGTGTAAAATTTGTGAACAGTGGCAATATTTGTTTGAAGTCTGATTTTACTGCATATATTCACTGCAACAATTGATCATTTCATTTGTCGGAATAGTGTTCAAGTGTAATTCATTTTTGAAGATGACTTAAAAAAGCAACTAACTATCAGCAAATCCAACAAAAAGAAATTTCTGAACTCTTACTTGAAGGGGTTTTACTTTGTGAAGCATGCCAGCATAGCAATGAACACTAATGACACTTGCATTACCTTCAAATCCTATCGAATTTATATTCAAATTATAAGTATATCAATGTTGTTTAATAATATATAATAGTTAAATTTTTGGGCATGTGGTAATTGGAATCTAGGCTTGTGTAATTTCAGTCTGGGCTTATGAGTTTATTTAAGTCACCAGCTTTATGCCTGTGTCTAAAAAAAATCTTTGAGCACTGGGTGCTACACACCATATGTATTTAAGGTCAGGCCATAAATGGAAATGAAATGAGACTAATGAAGTTCATAAGTATTTTTTATTTCTTTAATGGGGTGAGTAGACTCTTTTGTTCAATGTAATTGATTTATCTGTTAAGAAGAAGTGACATGTAACATGTGTAGGTAGCTGTAACATCATCATTTTACGATCTGGAAAAAATATTTCTTTTAAAACATAAACCCTCTTCAGGAAATAAGAAAACTGGCATAAAGGTGTATTTCATACACACCAAACTATGTTATTACTGTCATGATTATTAATATACTATTCCAACTGCTTCAAAAATACTTCTGTTATTATTATTATTATTATTATTATTATTATTATTATTATTATTATTATTATTATTATTATTACTATTGTTTTTGTTGGTGGTGTTGCTGTTGTTATTATTTAACTACACAATGAAAATACACATCTAGATTAAAATTTATAAAAGAAATGTCTACACTCAACAACAAACTAAATTCTTATTCTGAATCCTTCCTTCCAATTGGTGGATCATATGAGCATTGGAAATGTTGAAGGCTACATGCTTATTTAGAAAATCAGTAGCATAGGAAACTTTTTAAACAGTAACTTGTTCTATAGTGCCCAAATTTAAAAAGAATATCAAAGTTTCACAGAGATATCAAAGAAATTTTCTTGATATTGGGTATTTTTATCATCACTGAAAAGAAATACTTTCTAATTAATTCTTCAAAACTAAATACACTATATTTTTTAACAATGAAGAAGCACTGTTGAATCATAGTAGAAAGTTAATAGAAAACTAAGACTGTCAAGTATAAAATATTGACCAGCTTTGGATTTGCTTGATCGGTATTGTCACAGTTGTTACTATATCTGTGTACAACTGCTTAATCTGTTTCAGATGCACTTGATTACTACAGTCATGACCATTAAAGACTACTACACAATATTGTATTTCTATCTTGTTTAAAAAGAATGCAGATGTATGATATATATGTGACCCCAACTCATGTTGTGTACCCATGTGTGTGTTTGTCATGATGAGGGACTGAACAAATGAGTGATCGATTGATGTGCATGATTCCCGTGCTTTGCGTTTATTAAAATCAATTCCCCGCCAAACTAACAAAAAGCTTCTGGCATTCCTACTCTAGTTCTTGAGATGGACAACACCTCGATCAGTATGGGTCATGAAGATGAAGAGAACTTGTCTTGCACACAAGTGAAAAACCAGGGATTGAATATAATTTGGAAAAATTATACCCTTCAAATCTGGTTTATTTTGTACCATTTCATCTCGCAATAAATCCCACAATTGACAAACAAGTTTTCTCATTTCAACCCTAAATGAGACCGAAATATTAGTCAAAATGTGATCCACCCATGGCACAATAATACACATTAATAATCATTATTTCAACTATGTTCTGTCACATTCAAGGCCCATAGATCAATGACGAATTTCCACTCATTAATCATTAATCATTAATGATGTATGAAAATAATGATAAAAAGTAGAAATAATCCCTGTTTTATAAATTAATTTATTATTTCATCGCAATCCTTACTGCTTTCCATTTCCCTTCCCCTCTCATTTATGAGGGACAAAATACACAAAATTTGGGCTGGATGAAAACATTGAAACTGAACTTATGCCAGGCAACCTACAAGAATATGGTTTGCTGTAACAGTGTATGCACTTTTCTTCGAATATATCTATAGAGTTTTTAAAAACTTTCATACAAAGTTGCAATAGTCAGTCAACATTATAATGTACATTTCTCAGTTATGTGGCACACATACTGTCACAGTGATGTATTTAATGCTTTGTTGTTGTTCTTTCTTAAAACTATTATGATGTTCTAAAAATGTATTATTATTAAACAAATATGAAAATATCCAATGCTGCTTCTCTCTCTCTGTCTGTCTGTCCATCTGCATTTCCTTGTGTATGTCTCTTTGTCTGTCTATCTCTCCTTGGAACACTGTAGCAAGATATGGGTAAAAAGCCATGAAAAGCCGGGCATAGATGATTTTTTGCAAGTGTCTTATGATGCTGTACCTATGAATGATGGTAAAAGTTGTCAACTGACCAAAGGGTGAGAGAGGGCCAGAGAATTGTATGGCCAATAGTAATATTTTTTATTCATGACTTACATCAAATATAAATACACTAAAATATTTTAATCGCCACTTGTTGGTTCATTGTTTTACTTAGTTTCTATTTCACACTAATTTTCATGCACTGGTACATGAATGGCTGAGCATTCATCTGAATGGCTGAGTTAACCATGTGTTTGATGCGTTCTACTTACTTCAATAAAACCATCTTTCATGTTTCAATCTTAAGTGGGTGTTATATTGATAAAACTAATGTGAATTAAAACAGAAATTCAAAAAAGAAAACAATCTACTTATCAATTTGCAAAGGTGACAGTAAACAGTCACAAAGGCACAGAACAAATTTTGTAGTGGACACAGTCAGAAGGAATGTGCATTCATTCACCCAGTCTTTACAAAGTTGCAAGTAGTGAATCTTAACTCTGTTCAGGGTAAATATGTGCATTTGTATATATATATATAAATATATAAGATATGTGTACAGTATATATGCTCTATCAGTGATATACCATTTGGGGGAATAAGTTGTTCATTAAAAGGAAACTTGACAAGCTGTTTCCTTTTAATGAAAAATGTATACATCTCATTTTATATCATTGAAACATATATATATATATATATACATATATATATATATATCATTCCATTCAGGCAAAGACTGCAGACCGAGTAGGACGGCTTTTCTGGAGCTGGCGACCTGATGACGTCACGACGGGTGCGAAAGCACATTTTCCCAGGCTTAACAGTTAAGGACGGTTCAACACGTTATCAACTCACTACCACTAAGAAGAGAAAAATCATGATGTGGGGCGGTGGACTATACAGAGGAAATATTTCGGCGAGTTTATAAGTCCCTTTAACAAGCGGCAGAAGTCAAAGATATATGGAAACTGAGTGGCCCACTATAACCACGTGGTGAAGAAAAATGGCGGGCACTGAAGTGGACTTGCTCCTACATCGAACTACTGGAACCTCATTGTAACCAGCCATGGAAAACTAAGCAATGTGGCGGACCTGAGGCGCGCTGACTGGTGATATCAAAGTATTGAGTAACCCGCAGGCTGCCGTAGGATGATATCACCAAGTCAGCGAAATACTACCTTAGATAGCCAGCTTTTTGATGCAATTACAGCGGTCTTCTGATGTGTCGCTAGCATCGGACTACTCGGATGAAGCAGTTTTCAACGAAAAGATATTGCCATTTATCTTTTCATTGCCTGAATAATAGGGGACTCATTTGGTTAAGAGTACCCCTCTTTGAACAACTTTCCGTGGCCCTAAAAAGCTAATTTGACCTTATTGGTACCGCCTCCAACAAAATTCAAGACCAAAATTACCTACCATTGACTACACTATTATATGTCGCTTAGACATTTTTAATTCTCTAAATTTGTTAGGGACTTATCATATGTACGCTTATGTACTAGTTTTATTTGAATGATAGGACTCTAAATAATAATTCTTCAACTTAAATATTTGAATAATTGCACAGGTGGCTAACACATTATTGGATGTTAATTTGTCCATTAGTACAATTGGACTGAATTTGACCTTTAGTATGACCTTGTCGTTTCAGGTGTGGACTGCGTCCTTTGCTGTGCTGTCTTGCTGTTTGCGTGCTCTGGTGTGTGCTGCTGTGTCGACGCCCTCCTGGACCTGGGCCTTTTCCACCTTTGCCTTGTCCGACTCACCAAATTACTAGCGAAATGAGAAAACATTTTCCCTCGCTACCACTGTTTGCTCCGATTGGTTGTTAGGGGTGGGTGTGTGTAGGTACTATTCCTACCCACCTCATGGGCTTTCATTTCTCTCAATAGTTACTTTTTAGTAATTCGGGAGAACGCCCTATTTAAAATATAGTGCATTTAAGCACTGTAAATCCTGAGGGGGGGAGTAGCGACCCTCCCCAAAGGACCTTAAATGGCCACCAATATGGTGGCTATAAAAGTTGCCCATATGCCCCTAGAGGGCGGTGGCAACTATAAAACATCCAATTCAGTCATATATATATATATATATATATATATATATAGATACATACATACATACATACATACATACATATATATATATATATATATATATATATATATATATATATATATATATATATATATATATATATATATATATATATATATATATATATATATATATATATATATATAAAGAGAGAGAATATACTCACTGATTTGGAATTTTAAGTAGAATATCATGGCATTCTCTTATGACAGGTTCACTGTAACTGGTAACTGGTTTCACTTTGCATACCTCTATCATGGCTTTTGCACAGCAGCCAAAGGTCTTCTCTGGGTTCTTCAGCTAGAGATTACCAAAATCAACAATGGCAATAAACATACATGTACACATGTAAATTCTAGGTACACACTGGGGATTACCAAAATCAGCAATGCAATAAACATGCATGTACACATGTAATTCTAGGTTTATACTAGCAATTACCCAAATCAGCAATGGCAACACACACACACACACACACACACACACACACACACACACACACACACACACACACATATATATATATATATATATATATATATATATATATATATATATATATATATATATATATATATATATACACAATAATCCAATCAATGATTTTTTTTTCTTCAAATAGGTACAATTTAGTGATTACAGATTTTGGAAGGGTTATAATGTATAAGATAATACAGTTTTATGAGATTTATTTAATAATATTCAATTAAAACTGCTAAATTGCTAAATGGAACTGCTGCTAAAAACAGCTATTATATTGTACCAAGAAAGCCAAACCTATTATATTGTACCAAGTTAGCCAAAGCTATTATATTGTACCAAGTTAGCCAAATCTACTATATTGTACCAAGTTAGCCAAAGCTATACTTGATATACCTCAGGTTACTGCATATACTTACTATAAGTCAAGTCTAACAATATATACCCTGATATGCCATTACATAATGCACTGATAGATCAGGGTCTCTCTTGTTTGTTCTACTCATCACTTCCAAAATTTGAGAAGATCCAGATCTGATGGTACATTATGGGTCAACATATCTGGGTCTGTGAAGTCTACTTTTGGACTCTACACATAAGCAGATATGCATGGCATGTTGCAGAGTCAGCTGTCAAATGAAAGGTCTGGGTAGAAAGTGTGTTGAAAATCTACAGGAAAATTGGCAGTGGTGCATGGTTCTCAGTGAACCGTAATAAACTTCATATGTTTATATTTTGCAACACAGATTTTAAGCTCGAGGTGCTTGTTATTGTAAAAATATGGATATAAATCAAGATTCTGGTTACTAAATGATTAAATGAAATATTTATCAACACAAAATACTACTATTAAGAACACACTATAACCCCACTACAAGGCTAAATATTCTCCATGTAGTCCCTATCAATAAAAGGTTGTCTTGGGAGATTGTGTGAAAAGCACACTGTAACCCCACTACAGGGTTAAATATTCCCCATGTAGACCCTATCAATGAATAGTTGACTTGGGAGATTGTTTACTAAAGAGTCTCAGTGATATCAATCTTGAGGTCTGGAACTATCTTTAATGTCCAGAAACCCATTTACTTTCTTATCAGACCTAAAATGAGAATGACCTCTGACCTTAGACCCCATGATAAATTGCTTTGTTTTTTAACTTACGTGCATGCCATTCACAAAGTTTGATAAGGAACATGCTCTTGAACAAAAGAATTATCTGGCTAAAACCCATTTTTGATTGAGCTACCCCCAAAATAATAGGCCTGTTCCATAGTTTAACTGCAAGCCCTCCACAAACTTTGGTCACGGTATGGTTCTAAAGTTATTAGGCACAAAAAAATTCTTTTAGTTAATGTGACCTTGACATTTGACATCCAAATCTAAGTTTCTTTCATATCAAAGATGTAAGTCATTTACAAATTTTAGTGAAGGTACATGGTTATTAACTGACATTTCTGCACAGAATATTTTCTTCTTCTGACAATCTCTAACCTTGACCTTTGCACTTTTGACTCTGAAATCAAGAGGGTTACTCCTTACACAAAGTGCAAACCATACACAAAGTTTGGTCAAGGTCTGTGATATACCATATTATTATTTTGGAAAAAAAAATTCTTCTTTCAGTGAGAATGACCTTTACCTCTGACCCCAAAATCAATAGTTTCCTTTGTTACCCAAAAAGCAAGCAAATCACAAAATACATTAACTGTCAATTGCAGAGAACTCAAGTTAAAATTTTAAAACTATTTGCTGTTTTTATTTTCTTCCTTACCATGTCCTCTCTTATCCCATTCTAGCTATCCAACTTGTGTGGTAGCTGTTGATGGTGGACAGCTTTAGATTTTTGCGGAACTGGAATTGGATTGACTGACAAATAGACAACATAACAATATGCTCCATGGAAGATGTATCCAAGCAACCAACTTGTAGCTCTTTTGAAAGATTTTTGTTGTTGTAATACATGACAAATACTGAATCACTCAGTAAAACAAGCTTAATAACATCATTTGAAGATTTCCAAATAAATATTCCAATTTATAATATTAAAAAACAATAAAAATATCTTCAGGTCATTGTTTTGAAACTCCAATATAAACTCATGCAAACACAATTTTCTGATAATTAATAATGGTGGTTGGCTAGATGCAACTATGTAAAAATTCAAAATGTTCTCACTGCAGAATTTATCGTAGCATCACCCTTGATATCTCATTTCAAAATCAACATTCTAATATTTTTAATGTTAAAATAATTAAAGTAATTCAGTGAGTTTTACAAAACCATTAAAAATAATGCAATTTTTTAATTGGGCACAATTAAAAAATTAACTTGGTTGTTGTTGTTTTAGGTTTTAACGCCATTTTTCAGCACATGATTGGCTATACATCGCAGCCAGTATTACTGATGGAATAACAACCTGTGAAAACCCCCAGAAAGAACCACGACCCATGGGAAGCTACTGGCAAGCTTTCTCACATACCCACTGTTATGTGCTTAGGCTCAAATAAACAGTAACATAGAAAGAGTGAAAATAACAAGCTTGTAAAACTTAATAAACAATTTATTGAGTACAAATATTTTTCAGAAAAGAAAAATAAACTTACGGTTTTAAGAATCAATTCCAAAATTAATCCAAAAATAATTCACGAGAGAAATTGCAAAAGTCCTGGTAATAAAATGTCCAAATAATTCTAAGTTCGAATTCCAGCGAAGTATCCAATATGGAAGACGATGTCACTTGATGAAGTCAGTTCTTGTTAATAAAATTTCTATGAGCACAATTCTTTTCCAGATAAATAACAAAATAATTCCTCTTGATCCAAATGAATTGACATAATTTCCAGTACAAGGTAATTTATAATAACTCAAAAAGACACAACTTAATAATCTAAAAGCCCAACTAATACTGAATAACTCGCTCCAAAACATAGTTTATATACCTGTTTTTACATAAACAGGAAAAGGGTCACGATCTTCTAGAATCTCTCAGAACAATTTTACGTTCAAGAAATCACGTAAATAGCATATGACCCAACAAAAATAGATGTTTATACAAAACTCCATTTTGTCCTTGGAACCAACCAATCATTTTAAAAGCCTGTTTACAACTCTGAAACCAGGTCAGAAATGAGGTCAACACCTGGTGTTTACTCTGAAAAGTACAGGTCACACACCCACCTTCAATGAACGAATCTTAAAACTTAAAATGCCAAATTTAAATCTAACAAACAAACAAAAATAAAAATAAATATAAATGACTTATGTCAAATATAGGTAACACCACATTGGCCAAATCTGAGACTCGAACCCACGCAGAACGGAGAATGCTTTAGACCACTCGGCCACTCAGGGCCCCTATGAACATGGTAAGTATAAAGATAGATAGTGAAATGAATTCCAATAGCTGTGTAATCATAATACCAGGAGACAAACATTCTGCCAAACTATATTGGGGCAACTAAAACTCAATTTGGGGCATGTGACATTTCATGTACCAATAAGTAGCATTAGTTTTACATACTTAGAAGAACATTTCCATTACAAGTGTGCCTGATGAGTTTCAATGGCTAAATGAAGTTTGATTGGTTGATAGATTTTGTTACAATAGTACTCATAATTAAAAATATGTGCAGTTTGTATTATGTAAAATTATACTGGGTGTTTCTTTAGCAAAAATCCAACTTTATCAGGTGTGGTAATAAAATAAAATGATACCAGATTTGTACCTATGTAAAACAGGCAGTGATGCCAGAAATCAAGCAGTGATACCAGAGTATGCATCTGTTAACATCAAACAGTGATACCAGGGTGTGTGAAAATCAAGCAGTGATATGAGATGTGTAACTAAGAAAATTAAGCAGTGATCATACCAGATGTATATATGTTGAAACAGAGTAGTGAAATCCATGTTTAATCTGAGAAATTAAGATTGATATCAGATGATTGTCTGTTGAAACCAGGCAGTGATGCTAGATTTATATATGTGGAGATGAGGCAGTGATGCCAGATTTATATCTGTGGAAATTAGGCAGTGATACTGTGGAAAGTAGGTAGCGATACTAGATGTGTAACTGGAAATTATGCGGTGATACCAGATTATTATTATTATTATTATTATTATTATTATTATTATTATTATTATTATTATTATTATGTATATCGGTGGAACTCAGGCAGTGATACCAGATGTATATCTGTGATATTCAGGCAGTGAAACCAGATTTTTATCAGTAGAAATAAGGTAGTGATACCAGATCTATGTCTGTGGAAACAATGCAGTGATACCAGATGTATGTCTGTGGAAATTATGCAGTGATACCACATGCACATCTGTAAAAAAAGATACCATAGGTATATCTGTGAAAATAAGGCAGTGATACCAGATGTATATCTCTGGAAATCAGGCAGTCATACCAGGGGTAGATATGTGGAAATCAGCAGTGATACCAGGATGTGTGTCTGTGGAAATCAGGCAGTGATACCAGATTTGTGTTATGAGTAAAATTGGCCTTTTGCCAAACCTACTGGTAGGCATGTATTTTCTATCTAAATATAATGCGCTGTACTAAATGTACCAGCTACTTTAATCTATATATTACCAAACGTATCTCATACAATTTTAGAACTTTGTTTTATTCATTAAATTGAAATGCATCAAAGAACCCAAGTCTTATCTACAGCCAAATAAGTGGTCTTTGATTAAATGTGGCTGAAAAATGAAATGTTACTTTTAATTCATTTATGTTTGAATTGAAAATTTTCATGATTATGTGAGAGATGACAATTGTATTGCAACAAAAATATCGTCCACACCTAATCCATTCCATTTTTGTTGGACTTTAAATCTGTCTGTGGCTTGCACTAGCCACTAAATTCACAACAACTGATCTCCCATCAATACAAGTGAATTCACTTTTTTGAATTAACATAAAAGTCATCAGCTTAAGGTTTAAAGCTGAAATTTTGTTTTGGCCTGACATTGTTGACTTTATTTTTAAAAGCTCATTTCTAATTGGCTGACAGTAGAGATTTAATCTCAAACTCAGACATTGTTGACTTTATTTTTAAAAGCTCATTTCTAATTGGCTGACAGTAGAGATTTAATCTCAAACTCAAGAGCTCATAGTTTAATCAACACCAGGTCTAGAAACTTTGTAAACTATAATTAAAGCATGAAAGCTGCTTGAAAGTCATCAAGTAACAAGACTTAACTCTACCTTCCCTATCTTCATGTCACTGAAAAGTGGATCTCTGAATATGCGCATCAAATTTTCGCTGTTCATGCATTTGTTGGACTTGCAGATCTCCAGGAAAAATGCCAGTAGATCCTCCAATATTTCCTCAATTAAATTACTTTCTCTGAAATAGTTTAATTAGAAAAACACATGCTAACATATTATGCTTAGAAAAGTGTTCATAAAACATGCATGTACCCACTGCAAACAGTATTAAAGTGAAAAAATGTCTGAACCTCCAAGCTTTCAAAAATGATTTAACGTAACAAAAATCTAATTAAGTACGGTATCAATGTTTGTAAACATGCATTACTAACTACATTTGTTAATATAAAATGGCTTATAAAAATGTGTTAGCAAGGTTTTCAACACAAAAGGAGCAAGACCAAAACATCTGATAATGATTAAAAATCAATTACATCCAACAGTTGTTTTGTCAACATGAAGTGACTGTTATGAAATTGTACTAACATGATTCACAACAAAGTTTCAAAGTCAAAATATTTAAAACAATAAAAAGATAAACTGCTTTAACAACCTGACACATCTAATCAAGTCTAATACATAAGTGTAAAGTTAAGCTTGTCAAATTTAACTTGTTTTCATCAAATGTTTTAATTATTGGACATGTGGACAGGACTAACTCTAGATGACCTTTATGGAGTTATACAAACTAATTTTAAATACATTAGACACTCTAAACATATTCACTAAACTTTGATGCAGTGAGCTACATTCACTATGATGTGTTTTGCTTTTAATACAAACCCTACAATAACATACATGATCCTATTTATGCTTGGTGATGTTTACTTTGGAACATTGCTACTTAATTCTTTCTTATTTCAGTCAGTGTAACCCATTCTTCTAAATGAAAAGGATGAACACTTGAAAATGAAGCTAATTCAAGGTCTCGCCAATACAACACTGCATGCCAAATTTAATTAAAATGCAACAAAGCTAGATAAGTTATGAGTACAAATCCTCTAAATGATGTTAAAGAAGGAATGAAATCAAACTCACTCCAGGTGTCATCAATCTGAAGCCACAAACAAAATTTGGAAGAAAAAATCCAATAAATCTTGATAAAGTTATCTTGCAGGAACAAAGAAGACAAGCAATGGAAAGTTCGAACACACCTCTTACAAATTCATCTGTGTACTTATAATGCATGTGGAAGACTATGAAACAATGTTCATACCAAACTGCATCAGAAAATGAATAATGGTTTTAAGCTATGCCAATTAAGAGATCCATTATGGATCACTGCCATCTCACTTCTATCTGCATGAGTTCGAGTCTAAGATTCGGCTAATGTAATTATGTGAGAAACCTTGCCAGTAGCTTCTTGTGGGTTGGTGGTTCTTTCCGGGGGGTTTTCTAGGGTTCTTCCTCCACCAATAATACTGACCACCAAGTATAGCCAATTGTGTGCTGAAAAATGGTGTTAAAACCTATAAAAGAAATATTTAAAAAATCTAATATGTGGCACACCATCTAATATGTATAAATAACTAAAGCTGCACCAATTTGTTCAATATGTTATACTCCTGACAAGGATACATGTGACAGAATTACATTTCCCCTTGCTGTGGCATTCACCTTGAGACAAGGAGACTGCCTATGGTATGTAACACACTATCTAGTCATGATACATAATTGGACAAAGTGTCCTTAAAATATCTTCAATGATTACAGTATTAGGGACACAGCACGCAAATGGTCACAGTTCAATGGACACATGGATGGACAATACCATAACATGAAATCCCTGACTTAAGGTACGTGTACAACAATAGTGTCATATCACAATGATCTGCCTTTTATAATACCACTCCTTCCGCAGTAGAAAAAAGGCGTGGTCTTTCTAGAGGGGAATCACACAGATTCTAGTAATAATTAAAAATAAATTATGAATGTATGAAAGTAATAACTAATATATTCATTTAAAAATCACAGTCACAAAATGAAATCTGAATGTGAAAATACGTATATTATTGTTATTTAAAAAAGTGATCCATAATCATCAATCCAAATGAAAACCACCTTGGCATCAAATCAGAACAGAAGTATCACTGCATAACAATTTCCATTTCCCACTGCTGTAGAATGTAGCTTCTTTGAACCCAATTTAGTGATCAAGGACTTTTCCTGTTTTTGATTAGTCAAATAGCTTTCATTTATTTCCTTCAAAACTGAAAATTACAATAAGAACCTTTGTAACAAATTATTCCTTCATTAGAAATTCATAGCAAAACAATCCTCAATTTTTACAAAGAAACTGAGCTTGTCACATGATCAATTTGTTTCTTACCTGTAGCATTTCAAGCACATTATTTTCAAAATGGCATCTCAGCTGGAAGAGTATCAGGTTCAGAATTCAAATATCATGGGTTTGATACCCAAACATGCCATTCCAGATTGGCTGTCTTAGTGTGTCCTTGCGATAGTTACTACACTCCCATTTCTTCAGGGATGATATAGTTAATGGTGTGTTAAAAATGCTGTTAAACCAACACTAACTCCCATAGAAACATGTCACAATCTATGTCAGAAAAATCACAGCAATTAACATGCCATTCTTGCAATATGAATGTCACACTGACTTGTGCTATAACAATGTACTCCTCCGTTGTTTTCATCTTAATAGACAGCAGTGGTAATACCATCCAAGTTAGATAATATGCCATCATATTGGAACAAATGGGGTAAATTTGATAGATTCTGCCTTTATGCCCACTGTAGGCCATGTTAGCAGGGTGACTGTCAAAAAAAGGTCATTTTGTAAACAAACTCATCAATGCCAAGCAATATGGCCATACAGAGAGGGTGGCCACTGGTTAGAGTGCCATTCAAAAGGGGTACTACTGTAATATATTTCAATGAAGGTATACCATTATTTTACTTCTATTTTAAATACTGACAATTTATAAACTTATTTAAAATCTGATATAAAAGGTTAAGTGGATGTATTGACAGATCCAAACAAATGTTATAGGGATATGTTGATAGTTCAATAAAAACAGGGATATGTTGATAGGTCAATAAAAACAGGGATATGTTGATAGGTCAATAAAAACAGAGATATGTTGATATGTCAATAAAAACAGAGATATGTTGATAGTTCAATAAAAACAGGGATATGTTGATAGGTCAATAAAAACAGAGATATGTTGATAGTTCAATAAAAACAGGGATATGTTGATAGGTTAATAAAAACAGGGATATGTTGACTGGTCAATAAAAACAGGGATATGTTGATAGGTCAATAAAAAAAATTTAAGGGGTATATTGACAGGTCTATTAAAAATCTTACACAGATATGTTGATTAGTCAATACAAATGTTATGAGGATATGTTGATAGGTTAATAAAAATCTTCACTGACTGAAAATTTCCTTCATTTTGTAACCACTAACCACAAGCAACTGCAGCTCCCACCAGCATTTTGTACCTCATCGTCTTCCTTTTGTAACTGATCTGGACTCCTGCATTTGCTCTCGACAATTATCACATGTTTCTGGTTTAAAATTTGTTATGTGTTGATGCAACTCTCTCTACTGTCAAAGAAAACAATCTTTGTGGCCTTAAAATAACTTAATACTTTTTCCATGATTTTTGATGTCATTGCATCAGAATTATCCAAATGCTTTCTTTTCTTAGTCAAACTTACAATGCAGAATCAATCAGCAACTTTAGAGCATCAGTGTCCCAAACTTCTCCTTTGCTGCCAACAACAAATTTTGCACCAAGAATTATCTCACGCAGAACACCAAGATATTTCTTGAGCACTGCAACATCATTGATCCCCTGGGAAAAAATAAAACATAAAATAAATTTTAAAAATGCTTACTAATGAATTTCATCTAAAGACACATTTGATTCTCATCATTCCAGTGACCTAAGTGGTTAGAGCCCTTGCCTTGGATGCAGAAGATCACATATTTGAACCCCAGCCATGTAATACCAAGACTAATAAAGATGGTCCTATCAGCTGCCTTCATTGGTGATCATTCCTTAGAGGTTAGTGATTAGACAGGTTGGCCTTATGTCAGGACTAGGTGGGATATAAAGCCACATGTCTGTTGCCCCAGTGCTAGACATCACTGTAAACTGCCACTGCATTCATTATCATGATATAACTCAAGTTATTAGGGCTAAATTACAAAACCAAAACCATACACACACAGTTGAATTTTGGTTATCCAAACTAAGTTGAGGACACAATTATATTTCTTTAAACTTAGATTCCATACATATATTTCATTAGGAATATCAATGATTTTTCAAGGAATAAATTTAACTATGTTTATTCTGGTGTGTAGAGTCCAAAGAATTCTGATTGAGGCTTAATTATATGATATGAACTCTTATTAGAATGCGTATGTTGAACACAGGTAAATACCAGCTGTAGATAAATTAGAAGAAATCAATATCATACATGGGTAAAATATAGATAAACTGAAAAAACTCAATGTCACACATGCAAAAATTATAACTTTAAATAGACTAAAAAAATAAGTTGATGTTTTACATTGGTAAATACTAACTGTAGATAGGTTGGAATAACTTAATGTCATGCATGGGTAAACAACAACTGTAGATATATTGGAATAACTCATTGTCATGCCTGGGCTAATATTAACTGTAGATAGACTAGAAAAACTCATTGTAATTCATGATGAAATACTAAGTGTTGATAGATTGAAATACTCTTATCATGCATGGGTAGATACTAACTATAGACATATTGGAATAAGTCATTGTCATGCTTGGGTAGATACTAACTGTAAATATATGGGAATAACTCATTGTCATGCTTGGGTAGATACTAACTGTAGATATATTGGAATAACTCATTGTCATGCAAGGGTAGATACTAACTGTAGACAGATTGGAATAATTCATTGTCACGTAAGGGTAGATACTAACTGTAGACAAATTGGATTAACTTATTGTCATGCATGGGTAGATCCTAAACTGTAGACAGATTGGAATAACTCATTGTCATGCATGGGTTATCTACTAATAACCTACTAATAATCTACTAATCTACCCATGCATGACAATGTGTTATTCCAATCTGTCTACAGTTAGTATCTGCCCATGCTTTACAATGACTTATTCCCATATATCTACTAATTGTAGATATATGGGAATAAGTCATTGTAAAGCATGGGTAGATACTAACTGTAGACAGATTGGAATAACACATTGTCATGCATGGGTAGATACTAATTGTAGATATATGGGAATAAATCATTGTCATGCATAGGTAAATACTATCTGAAGACAGACTGGAATATCTCACTGTCAAGCATGGGTAAATACTAACTGAAGAACACTGACAATAACCCAAGCATATTTTTGTCAGTGTTCTTTATATTACCAAATGCTATCTAAGTTCACAACAAAATCTACTCCAAATTTTTGGTAATCATTTTGCTTACCTTCAGTGGACTGTTCATGTCATATCTATATATTATCTTATACAACAGAGATTGCATACATGACACTGCCAAATCTGATTTCAATTCTCCTATCAGTTTTCCATAGAAGAAATACAAATCCAGAAACTCCAACTGTGCCTCTTTGTACTGCTCAGCACTAAAAACAAATAAAATAAAACTTTGATAGTTCAATAATCAATCACTCAAATGCATGGCATTACTAAAAAAAATATGTTCAGTTTCCATGGAAATCATTCCTATGTTGAACACATATCTCTCTTTCTTCTCTCTCTGTCTCTCTCTGTCTGTCTGTCTCTCTCTGTCTCTCTGTCTCTCTCTCTCTCTGTGTCTCTCTCTCTTTCTCTGTCTCTCTTTCTCTGTCTGTCTGTCTCTGTCTCGCTGCATAATGAAGGGTACTGTAAATGAGGGAAAACTGTATACTGAACATAGAGTCAAATTTCTACAGACAAAAGATAATCCCCCACTTCATTTTGTGTTTCAATCAATATATATATATATATATATATATATATATATATATATATATATATATATATATATATATATATATATATATATATATATATATATATATATATATATATATATATATATGTATATAAAGTTATTTATTTGTATATTTCTATAATATCTGAAGTTTATTTCACATGATGATTGTCATAAATGAAAACACAGCCAAAAAATGTCACAATAATGTTTCCATCCTTAGAAAATTGTTCTATTCATTAACCACCACTTCTTTCTTGATAAAGTTGTAATCAAAGATTTCTAAAGTATTGCATACAGTTCAAACATATTCCAGTTTCCAGGTCAACATTGCCATGTATATTCTATCAAATAAATGACTTTAATTATAAGATAAATGTATTCATATGATTATAATTGGATGGAAGTGAAATTTCTGCACATAGAATTTTAACTTCTATATTCCTGTATCCACCATGGTGTAAATTTTACCATCATCATCTTCTGTGTTGATTTTCCTTATATAAAAGAGGTGGAGGATAAATTTTCCATTTGAGTGATGAGAATTCCATGATGGAATATTCACCGAAGGGTCTCTAGATGGGGGATTCCAAATACCAGTATACACAAACTGTAATTACAGTGACATTTGCTAACCAAGCTTTGAACATGTAGTAATAGAACATGAACATATAATTCAATAACAATTATAATACATTTATATTTTTAGTATTCTTTATTTTGAACTGGAATGTTGACCTAAGTTTGTGGATTAGCAGGCAGGTGAACATCTGTCACCCAGAAATGAACCGCCGAACACAATTTTAAAGAAACAGTGAACTTCATCTTCAATTCATTGACACCAAAATCAGCAAGATGCAAAACTCAGAAATTGCTCCAAAAACCTGTGATGGGAACATGAAGGTACACATCGTTGAGGTCTGCAAAATCTCCTTCCTCGACAGTACAATCACCATGAGTTTTTCTTGTAAAACTTTCCACTGCCCAATTTATGAAGAGTCTTTATTTCCTGCCGCTGACCGTTGGCTATGAATTTTAGGGAACATTTGAAAGCTATGAAGATTACCTAAGTAACCTGGGGGCACTATTGCAATTTATGAGTCCCATGGGTCAAAATTACAGAAAGTCTTTTTTATGGTATCTCTGAGAAACTGGGCCTCTGCCAAGCAAAAGGGCTTGAAGGAGAATTTCACCAGCGTGATTGCCTAGAGGAGATCGTCCTACTTCTCTTGATGCTTGTGATCTGAGATGGATACTATTACGTGTATTTGATTTGGGTCATTTATTTTTTTATTTTAATTATTTGTTTGTCAGATTCAAATTTGACATTTTAAGTTTAAGATTCATTCATTGGGAGATATTATTTTTAGAAAGTGGGATGACATGTACTCTTAAGAATAAACACCAGGTGTTGACCTCATTTCTGACATGGCTTCAGAGTTGTAAACAAGCTTTTAAAATGATTGGTTGATTCCAAGGACATTATGGAGCTTTGTTATAAACATCTTTCTATTTTTAGTTGGGTCATATGGTGTGTACATGATTTTTTGAACATAAATTTGTTCTAAAAGATTCTAGAAGATCACGTGACCCCTTTCTTGTTTACGTAAAACAGGTATATAAATTATGTTTCGGAGCGAACTATTTAGTAGAACTTGGGCTGTTAGAATATTAAGTTGTGTCGTTTTGAGTTATTTTAAATTACCTTGTATTGGAAATTATTTCAATTCGTTTGGATCAAGAGGATTTATTTTGTTATTTATCTGGAAAAGAATTGTGCTCATAGAATTTTATTATCAAGAACTGACTTCATCACGTGACATCGTCTTCCATTTTGGATACTTTGATGGGATTCAAACTTGGAATTATTTGGACATTTTATTACCAGGACTTTTGCAATTTCTCTAGTTGATAATATTTTAATTATTTTTGGATTAATTTTGGAATTAATTCTTAAAACCGTAAGTTTATTTTTCTTTTCTGGAAAATATTTGTGCTCAATAAATTGTTTATTAAGTTCTTACAAGCTTGTTATTTTCACTCTTTCTATGTTACTGTTTATTCGAGCCTAAGCACGTAACAATACAGAATGTAAATTAATGCATGGTAGCCATTAATGGGTCACAATGGATATGTCCCATATTCCAGCATGGGTCCAGTGTAGAATACTTTGGATGACTGGTTCAATGAATCTAGTGCCAGTTATGCTGAGCATCTGTTACATACATGGAGCTGGAATTGGCATGACTGGGTGCTGGACACTATAACTCAAAACTGAGACTGGTGTATATCAGAGAGATAAATTGTAACTAGTCTCAGCGGTTGAGGGCATAGGTCAAAACAGTGTCAGAGCTTCAGTGAACATGGACCAGGTCACACTGACACCTAGTGCTATATTCTGGAACTGGCCACTGAGGGGGTGATAACCAGGGTCTGCATGTGGTAAAGAATGTCCAGGATTGGTTCATGTAGGTCACTAGACCATGTCAGTACTGGCCCAGTTGTCAATACAGTACCAGTGTACTCTGGTTGTGGTACCATGGGTATAAGCAGAACTCTAGATATCAAGGAGACCAATGATGGTGAAGACTGTTTGGCTGTTTTCTAAATTGCATGTCTTTCTGTCCCTACTGGCTTGGTTAAAAGGAAGCTGGCAACTGAGGCATCTGAAATTCTTCTAATGTGACTGGGTTTTTTTGCTCTCTCATTAAACAAAGTTTTGCTACCTGGCTATCCACTCAGCCTATTATCTCAAAAAGATGGCAAATATCACATGTATGTTCAAGCAACACTTCATTTAGCTTACATCATTTACTTAATTTACAACAATGGTAGAGTACTGAAATGAGATGTTAAATAGTAAAAACAATGGACAGATAATTAATTAAGATGACAAAAACAGTAATAAAATTCATAAATTATAGTTGAATATGGCAACTGGTGTTAAAGATATATGACTTTAATAATCTGTAGCACAAAACTTCAATATTGTTTCCAGTTATAAAACATGATGTCTGCTGAAGCAGTTGATTATGTTTTCTTTAAACAGTTGATCACACATTATTGAAACAGTTGACAGTATTGTAATTGTTACAGTTAATCACACTTTATTTTAATTGCTGATCACACCTTATTGAAACAGTTGAAAGTATTGTACAGTTGATCACACTGTCTTTTAACAGTTGATCACACATTTTTGAAACAGTTGACAGTATTGCATTAGTTGAGCATACAGCATTGTAACAGTTGAGCATACAGCATTGTAACAGTTGAGCATACAGCATTGTAACAGTTGAGCATACAGCATTGTAACAGTTGAGCATACAGCATTGTAACAGTTGAGCATACAGCATTGTAACAGTTGAGCATACAGCATTGTAACAGTTGAGCATACAGCATTGTAACAGTTGAGCATACAGCATTGTAACAGTTGAGCATACAGCATTGTAACAGTTGAGCATACAGCATTGTAACAGTTGAGCATACAGCATTGTAACAGTTGAGCATACAGCATTGTAACAGTTGATAATTGACTACAGAATACCAACACATCATCAATGAGCTTCACAACTCAAAAGATGTGAGCAACAAAATCCAAACACAGCATCATCATAGTTTACAAGACAAATGTCAGAAAAAGATTGATATTCAAAATATTGAACTCCAAATATTCAATACACAATATATGATGCAAGTGAAATTTGTTACAGTCACACTATTTATCACAGCAAATGTATTAACCATTATACAGTCACACTGTTTATCACTGCAAATGTATTAACCATTATACAGTCACACTGTTTATCATGGCAAGTGTAGTAACCATTATACAAGTCACACTGTTTATCATGGCAAGTGTAGTAACCATTATACAGTCACACTGTTTATCACGACAAATGTATTAACCATTATACAGCTTCATTTTATACCCCAACTATATTGACACAAGATTCAGAATTCAAAAGGTACACTAGCAAGCAGTCATAAAATTAAATTTACATCTGAAATCTGATTTTCTAGTGCAGTAAGAATGCAACATCAATTTCTTGCTAGTGCCTATTCTTGTATATTATTTGAGTTACAGGGAGGGACCTTGGTGATTTCTCTGACACATTTGCAAACAGTCATAGTAAATGAGAAAATGAGAAAATGAATGTAATCTTACAAACTAAACTCTCCCTATGTATCATTGAATCATACACTTTACAAAACAATTATCTCTCTGGTCTTTGTAGCAAGTGTGCTAGCTGACATCCCATAAACTTAATTGGTCAAAAGGTTTAGAACTAACAAATAACTGACAGTAGCCTTTCTAGTGCTGACATCCAGTAATTGTGTAAGTCTTGGTAAATTGTAATGCTATATACCTATATTGGCTGTGGTAACTTCTTTCTAGAATTTTTAATACTGACTTAATTATCAGAATTTGTTTTAGGCTTTTCTGCTGTTGGTCAAGCTGGATTTTAGGATCAGTTTTTATAACTAGTAATATGTTCCAGGCTTGAAACAATGGTTTCAGAATCTAGTCATTCTTTAGCCCAATTTATCACAGACATTAAAACAGCCAATGAGTGATTCGGTCATAATATACAAGCAGCAACAGTCAATGAACGATGCGGTCAAAATATGCAAATAGTCAATGAGTGATGTAGTCCAAAATATACAAACAGTAACAATCAATGAGTGATGCAGTCATGATATTGAAACAATGAGTGATGCAGTCATGATATTCAAACAGTAACAGTCAATGAGTGATGCAGTCATGATATGCAGAAAGTAACATTTAATGAGTGATGCAGTCATGATATGCAAACAGTAATAGTCAATGAGTGATGCAGTCATGATATGCAAACAGTAACAATCAAAGAGTGATGCAGTCATGATATTCAAGCAATGAGTGATGCAGTCATGATATGCAAAAAGTAACATTTAATAAGTGATGCAGTCATGATATTCAAACAGTAATAGTCAATGAGTGATGCAGTCATGATATGCAAACAGTAACAATCAATGAGTGATGCAGTCATGATATTCAAACAATGAGTGATGCAGTCATGATATTCAAACAGTAACAGTTAATGAGTGATGCAGTCATGATATGCAAACAATGAGTGATGCAGTCATGATATTCAAATAGTAATAGTCAATGAGTGATGCAATCATGATATGTGAACAGTAACAATCAATGAGTGATGCAGTCATGATATTCAAACAATGAGTGATGCAGTCATGATATGCAAACAGTAATAGTCAATGAGTGATGCACTCATGATATGTGAACAGTAACAATCAATGAGTGATGCAGTCATGATATTCAAACAATGAGTGATGCAGTCATGATATGCAAACAGTAATAGTCAATGAGTGATGCACTCATGATATGCGAACAGTAACAGTCAATGAGTGATAAAGTCATGATATTCAAAAAGTAACATTTAATGAGTGATGCAGTCATGATATGCAAACAGTAACAATCAAAGAGTGATGCAGTCATGATATGCAAACAGTAATAGTCAATTGGTTTAATGAGTGATGCAGTCATGATATGCAAACAGTAACAATCAATGAGTGATGCAGTCATGATATTCAAACAGTAATAGTTAATGAGTGATGCAGTAATGATATTCAAACAATGAGTGATGCAGTCATGATATACAAACAGTAATAGTTAATGTGTGATGCAGTCATGATATTCAAACAATGAGTGATGCAGTCATGATATTCAAACATTGAGTGATGTAGTCATGATATGCAAACAGTAAGAGTTAAAAAGTGATGCAGCCATAATATCAAAATGCAGGCAGGTAAATGACATTCCAACACAGTATTTTAAACATAATACCAGCCGTACACAGTGCTGACACCTGATGAATGGATGTCACTTGTTTGCCTTCATGTCAGTAATTTAACCACAAGGCATTGACTATTCACACCATTTTGACAATTTATGTAACTCTACCTGAAATAGTACCCAAAAAGATTTTCAAGTTGTGACCAATTAGTATCGTCAGAAAACTTCTCATCATAGTGGAATTCTTTCTTCAATGTTCTCACCACTTTTCTCAACTTGTCTCCCTTGAGTTTCTGCAAGAAAAATGAAGTAACTGTTACAGTAAAACTGGTTTAATTACGAAGCTCTTATAAATGAATTTTATATTTATCAATGTAACAATTCAATAATTGATTTGGTTTACACCATATCAAAAAACAAGAAAACAGTGTTTCAAAATAAATTGCAGTATTTCTAAAGAAGAATTAATTAAATGAGGAGTACCACAAGGATCAATCCTGACCCCACTCCTCTTTCTCATTTTCTTGAATAATCTGCTACTAAAAACTGCAACTGTATTTCATCTACCAACTTATATGCACATAGCACCACTCATTCAGACCAAGAGGTCTCCCTTTTGATAGCCTTACTTAGATGTGTATGAATGTGAGTGCAAATGGTGACATATTATCGTCTGCAATCTACAGAAGTGCATTCCTTTAACATATCTGTCACAATAATGTCTACCCTGAAATAAAACTAGTTGTTATCTATCGCGTAAGGTCATAGCCAAGTAATATTTACTTTTATTCAGCTGATGTCTCTTCTAATTTTAACAATATTAATTTCAAATTTTAACAATTTTAACTTCTAATTTTAACAATGATAATTTTTAAGAAAATGTGGTGCTCTAATGCTGTGTAGTTCGCAACAAAAGAATTGTTTGCAAATATATTATACAATGTCTGTCTTAAACAGAAAATGTGTATGGTTCATTTTCAAAAGAAAACACTGTAAATTAAGAAACAAAAAGAAAAATATTGATAAACACTACTAGCATGTCAAATGTATGCTAAACAGTGTAAACATATATGTATATGCAACTTGCACCTCTTTGTATCATCAAAATAGTATTGTCTGAAAATATGGTTAGACTCTTTATCTGATGACATTTTTTCTTTCAATGAACTTTTTTCAAGATGACAAACACTTCCAGTCTCTATCCATTTTACATGTTAGAAACTAATCCTAACTAATTCCTTTATGTTCACTACAAGAGATCAATGCTTTTGTACTGGCCAAAAGAGAAAGAGAGAGAGAGAGAGAGAGAGAGAGAGAGAGAGAGAGAGAGAGAGAGAGAGAGAGAGATGGTTGCCTCAGTGGTCATATTGCTTATTATAATGGCACCTTGTTCACATTCTGAAGATCATAAGAAATTTCCCCTTGAAAACCTGATGTTCATATGACTGTGCATTATTCTTAGGTGGTAGAAAACACAGTATTTTTAAGATGGCTTACATGGTGGCCATATTGGATATCAGATCATTCCAATTTTATTTATAACCAAATAGACATCATAAAAAGCTAATTTAGTGAAAACCTCATGTGGATAGGACCATTTATTCACGAGAAGTGACACATTGTCAAACTAGCAGTTACAGTGACCATACTGTCTGTCAAAATGGCACTCGATTCATTTTACCCCATTAAGACACCATCAGAATTCTTGTGATGAAATTCCCATTTCCATATGACTTTACATTAAGTAAGAATAATGACTGTCACAACATTTTGAGTGGAACCATTTTCATTTAGAACCAGCTAGACATCATATGAAGAGAAATCCTAAGATAAACATGTGTAAAATGTCATTGCAACCTTACAGTAGTTCCATTAAAGTAGAAAAAACAAACTTGTACTAATGGATGGAGATAGAGAGGAAAACAGTTCACTCTATAAGCCTTCCTAGATGATGACCAATAGAACTAAAACAAATAAAGAATCAACAGCAAAAACAATAGAACTAAAACAAATAAAGAATCAACAGCAAAAATAATCTACACTAATGTATGTAAATCGAAGTTTTATATTTGGTTTTCAAACCATTGCATTTTGATCAAAGAATAATCTATCGGGGGGGGGGGTATTCCTCCAACAAAAGGGATGATGGTGGGTATGCAATTGGGGTTGGTATGAGTCCTGTTCAGTGAGGTATATTTCTTGAACAAAAGGGGATGATGGTTAGTTTACAGATGGGAATGGAATGAGTCTTGTTCAAGGGGGGTATTCCTCCAACAAAAGCCTTTTGAATAGGGGATGGTGGGTATGCAGTTGGGGTTGGTATGAATCATGTTCAGTGGGGTATTCCTGCAACAAAAAGAGGAAGAGGAGCTTTTTCATTTTGAATTTGGCATAGTGAATAGAATCTATTAATATGAAACATACAAGACAGTTTATTTGTCTGCTCTAACTGCTAATTCCCCATGTAGCTGAGACAGCTACTACATTTAGCAGTCTGTCATCAAATTTGATACCTATATCTTACCTGTATTAACAATTGAGAATATTGATTTCAAAAAATTTAAAATGAATGTCTGTACAGGTTAAATTTCTTTCATATATTCCAAAGCAAATCCCTTTCTCTCAAAAAATAATATCCATCATAAATGCAGATATTGCAAATTACTATTAACTTTTAGAAACAGTTGGACTTTGGGAAAATAAATTTTAAAACAAATTAAATTCTTTAAAATAGTTAATGGTCCACTGTAAAAGTACCTGGTGTAGGACTGCTGCATTGGCAGCAATTTCTAACCATGAACAGGACTGACATCAACCCCATCTGCAAACCCTCCATCGTCATCTTTTTGTTCGAGGAATATCCCTAAAATGTGGTCTGATTGTGTACCATAAAACCAAATGGCCTGCCTGGTAAAACTGTAGAAACATGGAGATGAACAAGGTATCCTCAAATAAGAGGCTCAAGTGGACCTATATATGGGATGGGAGTCATAAAGTGGGTCAGTAGGTAGATTTAGGCCAACCAGAATTAAATTTCTCTTATAACCTTACAATGGAATATCATCCAGCGACTCCTACAACAGGTACACGTGTTGCACACATGATTTGTGGAATTATTCGCATGAATTCAGCATAAACAATGCATTCAAGACATTATAAATATTTCTCAGATGGACTAAGGCAGAATAATGTTAAATTACAAGGTTAAAGTACAGGTCATGCTGGTTCCGTTTTAGGATACATCCCAATAAATACTGCATAGGGTGAAAATTCCAATTCGAACTAACTAGCCCACCAAGAATGATAAAGGAAAGTGATATAAGAAATTTTCTTTTCATGTCTTATGTGTTTAGGCTCTAATAAACAATAACAGAAAGAAAAAAAAGTTAAAATAACAAGCTTGGTAAAATTTTTAAAATAATTTATTTTCCTGAAAAAAGATTGTAAAAATGGAAATAGAACTTACAGCTGTAGGAATCAAATCCAAAAATAATCCATGAATTAAATTACAAATATCCTAGTAATAAAATTTTCTAATAGATTCCAGTTCAAGTCCTGTTGGAAAATCTAAGATGGAAGACGACGATGTATGTTTGTGCTTATCTACAGTTCCTTGTAGAAACACAATATTTAACACTCCAGTGTTGAAAATCCGAATAAAATTTTGACAAACTGTCTTTGTCCAAATATTCTGTATGAGCACATCAAATACTTCAAGAGATATGAATTAATTCTTTAAAATCAAAATGAACTGAAGAAAAGTTAACATGGATTTAAAAACTGGCTACAATAAAAGAAAATGACTTCACGTCAGGTGTAAAAGCCCAAAAACCAAAAACATGTCACTAAAACAAAGATAATATTGTATTCTAATATGCAGTTTTAAAGTCCCCAAATGAAAACCTGAGGAAACAAAGGAGGGAAGGAGTCAAGGGATCTATTTATATCACATACTCCTAACATGACCCTGACAAGAACCAATTATTTTACTTTAAGAATAAAACATTGTTTGCTTCTTAATTTACTAGTTCCATCTTGACCTTGACAATAACCAATCATTTTAAAAAAATATAAACCTGTTTATGTGGTTACCACTAGCCCTGAATCAAGGTCAGGATCAAGATCAACATTACTTGTTTACCAAAATTTAATTCAGGTCAACTGATTTTCTGAAAAACATCATCTATAGTAAATAAAATTACATCACAAAAGTATGTAATGAAAAATAAAAAAGAATTTAAAACTGACAAACAAATTTAAACAAATATATCAAATCAGATATATGTAACACATGTAAAACTTGTACTGCCTAAATATTAAATTTGATTTCACTTCCCCAAAAGTGATATTTGTTCATTGGCCAAGTGGAATTGATGTCCATCAAAGGTAGGAGGAGGTTTGCTACAAATGAAAATAAAAAAAATTGTAATTTCGGTTTTTCTTTCAATAAACAAATAGCAAGCTGTTTAATCTTGGTTGAATGCAAAACTATCAGGTCTTACCTTGAAATATTCACTAAAATCTGAATTCATCAAGGTTTCATGTATTTCCAGATGGGTGGAACCTGGACCAATGATAATCAGACCTGACCAAAGGTCAAGGAGACAGTCATTTGCTTCTTCACGCACTGCATCGTTGTCGTCTGCCCATTTGCTGTAAAACATTTCAAAACACATCATAGTCTTCTTAGCATTATGCATTTTCAAGAAATAATTTTTATATGGGGTTGGAAGACATGGTTTCAATGACCCCACCACCCAACCTATTTATAAGGACTGATCAACAACAATACTTAGAAATGTCTGGATTATGTGTAGATCCATATTTGCATATAATAAAATTAAGCACCTTTCATCACAAAAACCCATAATTTTAAGTCTGGAACTAACAATCCTAACATTAAGTCTGGAACTAACAATCCTAACATTAAGTCTGGAACTAACAATCCTAACATTAAGTCTGGAACTAACAACCCAAACATTAAGTCTGGAACTAACAATCCTAACATTAAGTCTGGAACTAACAATCCTAACATTAAGTCTGGAACTAACAATCCTAACATTAAGTCTGGAACTAACAATCCTAACATTAAGTCTGGAACTAACAACCCTAAAATTAAGTCTGGAACTAACAATCCTAACATTAAGTCTGGAACTAACAATCCTAACATTAAGTCTGGAACTAACAATCCTAACATTAAGTCTGGAACTAACAACCCAAACATTAAGTCTGGAACTAACAACCCTAACATTAAGTCTGGAACTAACAATCCTAACATTAAGTCTGGAACTAACAATCCTAACATTAAGTCTGGAACTAACAATCCTAACATTAAGTCTGGAACTAACAACCCAAACATTAAGTCTGGAACTAACAACCCTAACATTAAGTCTGGAACTAACAACCCTAACATTAAAGTCTGGAACTAACAACCCAAACATTAAGTCTGGAACTAACAACCCAAACATTAAGTCTTGAACTAACAATCCTAACATTAAGTCTGGAACTAACAACCCAAACATTAAGTCTGGAACTAACAACCCTAACATTAAGTCTGGAACTAACAACCCTAACATTGAGTCTGGAACTAACAACCCTAACATTGAGTCTGGAACTAACAATCCTAACATTAAGTCTGGAACTAACAATCCTAACATTAAGTCTGGAACTAACAATCCTAACATTAGGTCTGGAACTAACAACCCAAACATTAAGTCTGGAACTAACAATCCTAACATTAAGTCTGGAACTAACAATCCTAACATTAAGTCTGGAACTAACAATCCTAACATTAAGTCTGGAACTAACAATCCTAACATTAAGTCTGGAACTAACAACCCTAAAATTAAGTCTGGAACTAACAATCCTAACATTAAGTCTGGAACTAACAATCCTAACATTAAGTCTGGAACTAACAATCCTAACATTAAGTCTGGAACTAACAACCCAAACATTAAGTCTGGAACTAACAACCCTAACATTAAGTCTGGAACTAACAATCCTAACATTAAGTCTGGAACTAACAATCCTAACATTAAGTCTGGAACTAACAATCCTAACATTAAGTCTGGAACTAACAACCCAAACATTAAGTCTGGAACTAACAACCCTAACATTAAGTCTGGAACTAACAACCCTAACATTAAAGTCTGGAACTAACAACCCAAACATTAAGTCTGGAACTAACAACCCAAACATTAAGTCTTGAACTAACAATCCTAACATTAAGTCTGGAACTAACAACCCAAACATTAAGTCTGGAACTAACAACCCTAACATTAAGTCTGGAACTAACAACCCTAACATTGAGTCTGGAACTAACAACCCTAACATTGAGTCTGGAACTAACAATCCTAACATTAAGTCTGGAACTAACAACCCTAACATTAAGTCTGGAACTAACAACCCAAACATTAAGTCTGGAACTAACAATCCTAACATTAAGTCTGGAACTAACAACCCAAACATTAAGTCTGGAACTAACAACCCTAACATTAAGTCTGGAACTAACAACCCTAACTTTAAGTCTGGAACTAACATCCCAAACATTA
Organism: Unio pictorum; assembly: GCA_030141615.1. Classification (NCBI taxonomy): domain Eukaryota; kingdom Metazoa; phylum Mollusca; class Bivalvia; order Unionida; family Unionidae; genus Unio; species Unio pictorum. The sequence goes on along the minus strand of JARLTB010000147.1, from coordinate 12,906,794 downwards.
AGTCTGGAACTAACAACACAAAAAACATTAAGCCTGGAACTAACAATCCAAACATTAAGTCTGGAACTAACAACTCTAACTTTAAGTCTGGGACTAACAACCCTAACTTTAAGTCTGGAACTAACATAGTAGTTCTGTATACATAACTGGTCTGTATAAATAGTAGTTCTGTATACATAGTAGTCCTGTATAAATAGTAGTTCTGTATACATAGTAGTTCTGTATACATAGTTGTTATGTGTACATAGTAGTTCTGCTTAAATATACCTTTAGTGTATTCTGCAAAAATGTGGCACATAGTAATGTTTACACCAGTGTTATACTTGTTCATATAACATTAGGGACAAAAAAAATCTTCATGCACTGAATTTATAAAAATTGCAGAACAAGCAAATGACAAATTTGAAGAGTAACACTGTACTAAATCCAGAACTCAAACATGAACTTATATTTTCTGGTTTGTTTGTTAATATGTAGTTGTGAAATACTGTATGTACATTGTTTAAAAGATTTAAGTGAAACATCAGATTGAATGTGAGTGATCAGGAAGTGAGTTCCATATTTTAGCCCCTGAATACTGCTTACTTCCTTTGAACTGTTCAAAGCAAGGTTTTGGTACTTCTAAATTATTCTTAAAATTTGATCTTGGATTATGGAGAGAAGATGTTTTGTAGCATAACCATTTCCTACCTGAAAATGTTGAGTATTATCCTGAGAGCTCTTGTTGCCAAATAACATAACCATTCCCTACCTGAAAATGTTGAATATTATCCTAAAGGCTCTTGTTGCCAAATAACATAACCAATCCCTACCTGAAAATGTTGAGTATTATCCCAAGAGCTCTTGTTGCCAAATAACATCCAGGTGATCCTCTAGATGGTAGTCCTTTAACACAGACTTTCTCCTTGAGTATGTTCAGTGCATTCTTTGCTTCGGCCAGACTGCATGTTTCATACCACTTGTCTTGGTAGTTCACAAGTAAGTGATCTGGGTTATCTTGATCTCTTTCATATGTTTCTCTTACATTCAAAAAGTTGAGGGATTTGAAGTGGGCTACAATGGATGGAATTTTCTCTGTAAAAGGAAACAATGTATAGATGTTAATTTAAGATTGGGTTATTACTGTGTACTGGAGGTAAGTAGCTCTCTGACCAGGAGTACAAATCAGCATATACATATTCTTCATAAATTTGTCCAAAAATAGTCTTTATTTATTCTAAAACTGATATATGGCTAATTCACAATTTACAAGGGGGATGTTAAAAGGTAAATTCATGATTTATTTGGGGTATTAAAAAGTAAATTCATTAAAGATGTGGTACACTGTATATGATCTACAGTAAATTCATGATTTATGTGGTGTATGATATACATTAAATTCATGATTTATGTGGTATATGATATACAGTAAATTCATGATTTATGTGGTATATGATATACAGTAAATTCATGATTTATGTGGTACACTGTATATGATATACAGTAAATTCATGATTTATGTGGTGCATGATATACATTAAATTCATAATGTTTCTTGGACAAAATGTATAATAAATTAATTATTTATGTGGTGTATGATATACATTAAATTCATAATTATGTGGTGTATATTCATGATTAATACTATTATTACACTATAATTGCAAATTATGCCAAGAATTGTTAATACTCTTTCCTATATTACATAAATTTAAGTTATACTCAGTAAGAAAAGAAGTCATCTTTGTCCCTGATTTGTGTTGTCCAAAATCACGCATAGATGCAGTACCTTACAGTAAAGCTAAAATATAAGGAAGAATTATACCGTAATTTAATTATGTAAGTATCAAATAAATTATACCATAATTTAATTACGTAAGTATCAAATCAATTATACCGTAATTTAATTATGTAAGTATCAAATCAATTCACCAAAAGCATGTCTATGCTTGTTTATAAAAGAACTAAAAATCTCAAAAGATTTTTTTGTGAGTTCTAAGACAAGGAAATCATTATGAAATGTTCATCAACTAAATATCATCAACCCAGATATTCACACCATTTTTTCTTTAATTAAAAATACTTATTCAGTAGGAGTGATAACAAATAAACATTATGATACTATCTGTGCAACGTATGCAATTATTTATTTGTCAACCTGTAAAATTTAAGTGTTGCATACAATATATTGGATGAACCCATCAGCATGTATCGAAATGCATGAGTAACATAGATTTGACATCAATAACTTTATAGAACAATCTTTTCCATCTTGTGTTGCTATACTTTAATGACAGCTTATCTTAAGGCCAGGTTTTTATTCCAGCCAACTGATATCTTTAATTTGGAAATAAAACTCATCAAGGTATCGTAAGAAGACTTTGTGAATACCATAAGAAGACTTTGTGAATACCATAAGAAGACTTTGTGAATACCATAAGAAGACTTTGTGAATACCGAAAGAAGACTTTGTGAATACCATAAGAAGACTTTGTGAATATTGTAAAAAGAATTTGTGAATACCCATTGCTGATATGCATATCAATTCAGGAGGAGTAGCAATGACAAGATGGCTACCATGGCAGCAGCCAAATTTCATTAAGGACCAACTATAACTCAAAAGAAGTCTTTCATATTACCATCAAAAAGGAAAAAGTAGCATTAACAAGATTTTCAAGATGGTCACTGTAGCATCCATACTGAGCCTCACATCAGCCCCGTTTTTATTTAGGATCAACTAGACCCCATCAGACCTCTTTAATAAAACCCCATATTGATGTGACCATCCATTGCAAAGTCAATAGCGATAATAAGAGTTTTAAGATGGAATAATAGATGTTAAGGATAGTTGATGGAGTATTTAAAGACTTAATAACTTACATTTTGACATAGCAAAGGCTCCAATCAATCTAATATCACTCACAAATGAATAGTGTATTAAACCAGCCTTGGTTGAATATCTGTTCATAAAGGCGATGCAGATTAGAATGGGAAAACGTATCCTGTCACTTTCTCTTTAAGGACCCCTCTTCCAAATGTGTTTAGTTTATATAATGTACCAAGTGTTTCAAGTATTGGGCAACACTGGGCCAATTACATGCACAAATCAATTTCAGGAATTTTATTTTAACATTTTTTTTAACCCTGGGGTAAATGTTGCTAGGGTCGGCAACGAAAAACGGACAGGAGGCTGACATAAAACACATTTTTGTTGGCCTAAAAATCAGCCGAGTTGACATTGTTAAAGTCATCAGATTTGCACAAATTGAAGATCACAGACAGTGCTCGTATCAACTACACAACAAAATTTATGTTGGTGAGTACATTTTTTTTTTGAGTATTGTAAAATTAGAGAAATCATTTTCAGCAACAGAAATCCTGCATGGTATATTTACGGCAGAGCAGTTTAAAAATTCATAGAAATTTCCAATGTCTTGTATGACTTGATCATTTTCTTTCATTCGACTGTGACTACGATTATTAAAATTGTACAAGCATTTTTTTTTTCCTTAATAACAGACTCTTACACAACCAAATCATTTTACATCCAATCTTTTCCAGGGTTTACGGTTGCATGATACACTTAGGCAACAAGTAACTTAATACTGATGATGGCATAAAATAACGACAGTGTCATTTCTAGCTCCAAAGCAAGTGTCCATTTTATGAAAGAAAGTGGACAACATTAAACAAAAACATATGAGAACTATTTTTTTAATTTCACATGCAATTTTTTTAATTTCACATGCAAATGAAAATCAAAATTTATTTAAAGGACTCCTTTTCAGAAAATTTATTGGCAAATGGATTTTCTTAATAGACAAGATGCAGTGATAATGAAAAATAAGAGCTGGTATAAATTTAATGATATTCAACAAATTATTTAAATTATGCCACTCTTAAAATATATTAGTTGCTTTGGTCAGGTTTGATGTTTAAAGAACAGCAACACAAGCAGGTTATTTCATAATGTTAAGTGCTTTGCTCAATGTAGCCAATCAGATCTGATCTAATGGTAGGATTTGAACCCACAACCTTCTGGTGTCGGGTCTGTCATACTTCTGGTGTCTGGTCTGGTCTGCCATACTACCCAGAAGCCACGGATCATAAGCTAGATAGACAGAAGAGGAAGATAAAAAAACAATATAATTGCCACTTACTGTAAGCTAGCTATACAGAAGAACTTATGCAAGCTACAGTAAAAATAAACAATATAATTGCCACTTATTGTAAGCTAGATAAACAGAAGAACTTATACAAGCTACAGTAAAAATAAACAATATAATTGCCACTTACTGTAAGCTAGATATACAGAAGAATTTATGCAAGCTACAGTAAAAAAAAACAATATAATTGCCACTTATTGTAAGCTAGATAGACAGAAGAAGAAGAACTTATGAAAACTACAGTAAAAAAAATCCAAATATAAGTCCACCTACCTTCTTCAGTTTCCGTAGATGGTTCTGCTAACTTTATGCCACGCCTTGCCATCACATCAGCTATCTGAAAAATATGAAAATTCTGCAGTCAGTGGGAAGAAAAAAGTGATGTTTTTTTTTTTTTTTATATTTGTGCATGACGCATATCCAACTGTTATCAGCATTGATCCAAACTTCCAATGATGTCCATGTTGTGGCAGATAAGAATTGATGCTATTTGTTTTGAATCTAATGTTGAACAAACATCACAGAACCTGATTAGTCCACTTCAACCAGACTATTATTAGCTCTAGTCCTGGACAAAAAAATAGTTAGTTAAGCAAGATTTAATGACCATTATGTGATGGTAAACTTGAATCAATGCTAATCTATACATAATACAGTTCAATGTGAATTTATATGTACAAGTAACTTAGGTAAAGCTGAAATGAATTTTTTTAAAAACATATCAGAAAATAATTTGCTCATGAAATTGAAAGACGTAATCTTTTTCCTCTTTGTAAAGAGTAAATTGTTCAATACTGAACAGTTTTAATTTATATCTGGAGATTGTCTCATTGCAAATAATTTGGACAATTTATCTATATTGCATTATAAAATTGACTATACTTCACTTTAATGCCTGGCTGTTATTATTTTATCATCGACAGTATACATGTATGAAATATTCTTAATTTCAGAATGTCATAAACAACTGATCATAGTTTCCTAAATTTGCATAAAATGTTAAATCTTAGGAGATGATCTGTTCCTATTCTTTTCCTGTTGCTCAATGAAAGTTTTAATGAAATGTGTTAGCAAATTTAATCAAATATCAGGAACATAAAATTACAAGCTGAAAAATTGAAATGCACATATTTTCTACAGTGATGCAAATGATGATCTAAAATTTAATTTCCAATACAATATTACAGTACACTATGGTTTTGCTATACTATGGAGTCATAAAGGAAGTGATTAATTAAGGTGTGAATAGTCATCCATGCTATACCTTGCTCATGGAGTCATAGAGAAATTAATTAAGGTGTGGACGGTTATGCATGCTATACCATGGAGTCATAGAGAAATTGATTACTTAAGGTGTGGACGGCTACGCATGCTATACCATGATCAAGGAGTCATAGAGGCTGGAATTAATTAAGGTGTAGACGGTTACCCATGCTATAATTATGTGTTATTGTGGGAATGTACACATTAGTTACCTCCTGAATCAAGCACAGCAGCTCTTGTCGTTGCTTATAACTGACATGTCATACATGTACTATATAATATTTATATAGTACATTTATGACAGGTCAGTTGTAAGCAACGACACGAGACCCTGTGGAATATAGTGCCTGTGTATCATGTGCAGATTGCACATTTCGAATCACCAATCAAGAACTTAATAAATAAGCTTCGTGATCCAACTACATGCTTCATTTAGTGTATATTTATTCGGCTGGATAAGCTACGATGCGTACCTTTTTGAGTACCTACAATGTTGTGGGAAAAAAATATTATAAAAACTCTGTATCTAATTGATCTCCACCTATCGTCAAGACGACCACGTGATGTAAACCAACACGCTTTGGCCTGGAAACTATGGTTAAAGAAATCGCGCTTTGGAACCAAAAACTGGGACCGAAAATCGTAGTTATTTAACCCGGAAATATGCATCAATCGTGTGTCAAAATAATAATAATAATAATAATAATAATAATAATAATAATAATAATAATAATAATAATATTTATAACTTTTCTAATTATAAAAAGAGAGAAAAGTTTCAATATTTTTATTCTTGAAGTTTAATTCTTCAAGAATAAAAGAACAGTTACCGGGCCTCCAGCCAATAACCACAGGTGCTAAACGCGAGCTTGATGTTGAGAAGGAAAAAAAGCGACAACAATAAACTGAAGGGGAAAAAATCATACAGAGTGACAAAAATGTCTCAAATTACTCCCATGACCCGTTCTGACACAGGACCCTGCCTATCATGCTATACCATATGTCACTTTATATAGTACAGACAGTGCACTATGTCAAAGCAGGTCGGGGATGGGGGGTGGGGATGGAGATAATCTGAGACATTTTTGTCAATCTATGAGTTTTTCCTTCAGATTATTGTTTTTCGGGGGGAGGGGGTGTCTCAACATCAATCTCGCGTCGAGAACCTGTGCTAACAGCCGGTACCGTAATCGTAACTTAGTTATCCCGAATCATTGAAAAAAACATCATGTTGAATTTAAAATAAATTACCTATCTAATGAAGTATCCTTGATATTTTAGACTGTGTTTGTTTATGGCCCGAACAAAAATCTTTGCAAAAATTTTTTTAGCTGTGTAATTATTCTTCTCAACTTGACGTGAAATTATTATTAGAAGTAGTAGTAGCATTATTATTATTATTATTATTATTATTATTATTATTATTATTATTATTATTATTATTATTATTATTATTATTATTATTATTAATTTATTTATTTATTTATTTTTCTTGGCATTCCCTTACAACATTAATAGAAAAGGTATGTATGCAATATTTACTCCAGAAACTTCAAAAAGTTCAAAACACAGCTGCACGGATCATCGTTAGAGTACCTCGATCAGAGCACACCTCACCACTGCTCTGTACCATACACTGGCTATCAATTCGATACAGAATCAACCACAAAATTTGTTTTGTGTGTTATGTTTCACTGACAGACTCCAGTCCAAGATACCTATCCGGCCTCACCCATGTGTATACACCAGCAAGATGCTTACGCTCTTCTTCTGACAATCGTTTACTCATTGTTCACACTGTGAAAACGAAGTCATATGGACAACATTCTTTTGCATACCAGGCATGGCGATGTGGAACGAATTGCCCATTGAAATTAGATACAAAGACACAATGGTCCCTTTTAAGAGTGGTCTTAAAACTTACCTTTTTCGACTGCAGGGACAAACTTAGAGACCTAATAATGTTTTGTATCTTATATGTTTTCAGCATGTTTTTATGTTTTCCAATTTCATTGTTTTTGTCATTTGCTTTTTTGTAGTGTAGTCATATCATTATAGATGGTGTAAAGCACTTAGAGCTTCTAAAGATTAGGCGCTATACCAAGTCCTTATTATTATTATTATTATTATTATTATTATTATTATTATTATTATTATTATTATTATTATTATTATTATTTATACTCTAGGCCTATACTATTTATGTCTATGAAAAGAGGTACTCATAGCTAGCAAACTATTTAAAATTGATTATTATTAACACATTAACAGCAAAAACTCATAACATAGCATAAATGCAATCTCACATCTCACACGTATGCGAGCTTTTTAATTTAGTATAATTTAAGAATCGAAATGCAACGAAACGTCACTTTGGTTGGAACAGAAAAGCGAAGAGAAAACAGATTATCGCCTTGTTAAATGTGGTTTAGATCTCGCATTAAATTATTATCGTCTTTCGGCGATACAAATAAAAGTTAAATGCTTAAATCAAGGAATCGATCGGCGAGTACATCAAACAGCTTGCATACAAAAGAAACGTCTTTGTTAGACATCAGTTTGCATTAGTCATTCCAAATGTGTGACATTTTTACGCTAATATATGATTATATGTGCTCCCTTACTTGAAAATTGTTTTTTTTTATACTTTAAACTCCATAATTAACTTATTTACATGAAAAATAACACGCATTTAACAGGAAATTCCCGTTACTGCGCAAATTGAAACATTACATGTCAGCTACTTAGGAAACAGAAACAACTAATAAGTAAAATGGTGGGTTTTCTTTACCTCTTTTGCCTGCAAATCGCAAAATCACAAAAGCAATCAAATTAAAGGCAATTTAATATCACTATAAAATCATAATTCATCAATTAAAAAACATATTGTAGTTACTGTAGTAATTCATTTACTTATCTTTTTCAGTGGAAAATATATAACGTTCTTTTTGATTAACGGTCGACAAAGATTCTTTAATTTTATAAAACATCTATTCTTCATTTCTAATGAAGGTAACTACGCTGGTCATTAACTTAAGCATGTTCAAGTTTGCATATTAAAAAAATAATTTAGAAAATTATATTATGTTTACAAAGATGCAAATATTTACCATAATGACAACCTAATATTCTAATGTCAACATATTTTGTAATTGTAGAGATTGGCCTTATTTAGGTTGTAGTGGGGTGCTCCCAATATTATTTTAATTAATAAAGAAGACCCAACCAGGCTCGTTTTTGTCAGAAATTGAAGTAGTGATAGAGAAATGCAAAGCTCCGCGCCCCCAGTCAGCGGAGCCGACAGTTAAATTAATGAATACACAAATTGTGAAATTCAAATAACAACATATTAATATAATTAAATAACAGTCATCTCTCAAATAAAATTAAAATTAAAACCCTATCACTCGTCTTTCACTCGCCCAATAGACGGCCTATTTCATCGTCTGACTTAGTGTGATAGATTTTCCTCCTGTCATGTGTTCCTACTCATCTGTTTGATCTTTCTGGACTGGTAATTCAACTCCCTCCAGTCCGTCCAATTTCTGTCTTCGTTCTTCCTTTTATTTTGTCTCAGAGACTCGGACCAACTGCACTGGGGTAATTCCCTCTGGTCCCTAAAAGCTTCCTGTATTAATACACAAGTACATTAGCATAGCATATTCCCCTAGCTATGTAAACTCACACTAAACAACATATCATCACATAAGACATTATCGTTTTTTGGTCACACATTTTTTGGTCGTGCCCATCAAAATGCACATTCTCCCTGATAAGAGTACACGGTACAGAACAATATCATATAATCAGACGCATTTCTGTATATTGCACCTCTACAAAGTGTACAAAGATATGCACATATCCACGTGCTGATATATCCTTACACGTGATACTCCTACAAAGTATACACATGTAGGCAGATTCAGCCAAAGAAGATACACCGCTCTAGGCAAGAGGGTAAATGACGCATTGACGTGATCAATACGTCATATCCAGACAACACTGAGGAATTCACTTATTCCCTATACATGACGTTTGATACAGAACCTCTCAACGGCAGTGCCAAAGAGAGATGGGAATTACATCAGAGAGACTGTGTACAGAACAGCCACACGGATCTTTGGAAGCAGTCAAATAACAACGACTAGTTTGAGGCTAACACTGCCACACTAACGCCAGTCACAGAAGAGCGTCTCAATGCTCACCTGGAATACAAACGATCACCCTGCCAGAGGACTCTACACGCATATATACATGTCTATTAGAAGCAAAGTGCAGTGGTTAGCACGGCAGTGCGCCAATGAATACTGGTTTCAGCTCTGTCATAGCATCCAGTCATCAGCGATCTCAGAAACACTAGTGGCGTGTGCGATGGCATAAAGAAAGCAATGGTCCCACAAAAGCAATGGGTTCAGCAGCAGAGGGGGCGAATCATACAAACGTTTTAGGCGTCAACGAGGCTTCCTTCTCGTTAATATTTAATAGAAAGGTCTATTTGACTAACTGAGGCTTCCTAGTAAATATTTAATAGAAGGGTCGATTCGTCAAACTAACGCTTCCTCGTAGGGGTCCACTTTGACAAAAAAAAGACGTCATTGTCGTTGTCGCCGCCCCCTCTGTTGCTATGGGTTAACAATTCTTTACGAGATTCTGTAAACGATTTTAACCGAATATTTTATCAAGTCCGACACGATATCGCGTCCGAGGATCTGATAAATTTATCGTCACAAATCCATGTGGGATTGATTGAGCGCGACTAAAGAAATTTGTAATGAGATTATGATCCATATCACCGCTGCACCAAGTTTGCCAAATATTTCTAAGAGTATGTGTATCAACTCCGTTGAATACGGCAAGAATATTACAGTTATCTCTGATCACTTTTGGTATTTGTGTGTATCGTTGAGTGACATATATCACGTCAGTTTTTTATGCCTACCTCTGGAAAATATCATAGCGCGATTCTTTTGATTATCTAACATGATATCATCATATACGACTAAATTGTTAATATCTCCATTAATATCATCAATGCTCGGTGCTTCATCGATATCGGTTATAAAGTCAATAATACCCTCGCCGGATTCTTCTATCGCTTTGTCGTTAAAATCTTTTAATACATTGTAACATCGCTGATCATCTAGACTTGGAGCTATCAAATACATCTTGTCCCATTTCATCCATCTCGTTATTAAATTAAGTAACAATTGTGTTTTGCCACTTCCAGATGGTCCAATTATAATCATTCTAATTGAATTCGGTAACATCACATGGTGTTTAATAGGTTCCCGTCGTCGGGTAGCTGAATAATCAATTACATTCATGTTATTATAAATATATTATGGATCTATATTGTGTGAAATGTACGGCGCGTACTGGCACAGATGACTTGACGACGATTACAACTAAAAATAACCGATCAGCACTTTCTGGTAAATGCGTACAATGTAGTACAAAAAAATTTAGATTTGTTTCCAAGGATTTTAAAAAAAACGAGGAGGTGATATTGCAGCCATGCTAGCTAAACTCCCGGGAACACCATGGGCAATGTATCCAGGAGAAAAACACCTTCCAGGGTATAGTTATTGTGGATCCGGGACTAGACTCGATATCAGACTCGATGATCATAACCAACCCCGACCCGGTGAATATCCAATAACGCCATTGATAAAGCGTGTCATGCTCATGATGTTGCTTATAAAAGCAGCAATCTGCAACACAGACATCTCGCAGATGTAACATTAATTCATGCGTTGGATTCTATCACTGATAAATCCTTCAAAGAAAAGTTGGCTTCATGGTTAGTAAAATCGGCTATGAAAGGTAAATTGATGTTAGGTGCCGGTAATTAATAACAACATGGAATCTATTTATTATTCTCCAAGAGGATACTGGAGGAGTAAAGCAGCAATTGGTAAACTCGCTAGCGCCGCAGCGGTGAAATATACCACCGCGGCTAACTGGTTATCCAAACAGGCGATATGGCAAATTTATCTACCGCCGCCTAAACAAATTAACTACTCGCATTTTGATGTGACCGTTTCTAATGAAGTTCATCAGGCTGATATATTATTTCTGCCACATGATGGTGGTTACAAATACACGCTAACCATAGTTGATGTTGCGAGTCGATACAAACAAGCAGAACCGCTAAAGACAAAATTATCAACTGAAGTGGCTTCTGCATTTGAAAGGATTTATCGACGAGGTCCTCTGCGTTGGCCAAATCTATTACAAGTTGATCCTGGCAAGGAATTTCAGGGTGTGGTTCTATCAACAATGAAGCATCATAATGTCACTATCAGACGAGGGCATACTGCACTACATCGTGATCAGGCAATTGTTGAACGATTTAATCGTACACTTGCTGAGCGGTTATTTGGATATCAATAAGCGAAGGAATTTATTCAGGATAAACGATCTCGTGAATGGGTCAAGAGATTACCAGGTGTAATTACCGCGCTGAATAATGAGGTTACTCGAACAATCAACATGAAACCTAACAACGCCATTAAAAAGAAGTCTATACCAGTACAACCGCGAAAAGATTTTCAAAACAACCAATACTCGGTAATGTCACTGTGAGATATATATATGAACCAGGAGAACTCGAAGGTGGCACCAAAAGTGCTACTGATCCTATTTGGAGTGTTACTGTACATAAAATATCTAGTATAACAGGATCTACGGGTAGACCAGCAATCTATAGACTGGATTTGACCGTTACTCAGCGAGGATTTACTCGTGAACAACTACAAGTGATACCCGAGGATACTCAATTACCGCCGCGTGGTCTTAACTAGCACCTCTTCGTCTGTTGCACTCAAGACAAGTCAGCATAACATTATCTCTAGTATGACCCACGCTGCTATTTTTTATGTCTACGGTAAATTGTCGAGGATCTTTATCCGACCAACACCAACGCATTATACAATTGCAACTCGCGCAGTGATTATTCTGTTGTTGCTTCAGCGTAATTATTAATTCAGCATCAATATCTAATTCTCTGTTATTTTTTTATCCTGCTGTTTATAACCAGAAAGTTTTTTTCTCATTATGTCCATAACGTTGTCAGCGCTGACAATATCACTTATTGTAGTGTCATTATCATCTAAAACAACTCTTCGAAGCTGATTTATTCTTCGTACTCTGGATACTGAGAGATAAACTAAATTTGACCACTCGATGTGATTATCCACCATCCAAACAATCGTATCTGATATAATCAATCCCTGTGAAGAATGTATCGTCGCTGCGTAACCTAGCGTCCATGGGGATTTATCAGCACGCAATGCATCTTCGACGACGCTGATATCAACTAACACAATATCATTTAACACTAAATTCTGCTTTCTTGACTCTGTCAAGCCTGGAATATCAACTTCAATATTCTGTTGTCGTGTATCCGAAGGCCTATAAAACAACGGTACTGGAAGTGTTGTAAATTTTTCTTTATGCGTTTCAAACAACTTCATCTGAAGTGTGTCTCTGACTATCTTTCTACTCGCCACTATCAAATCGTTTGATCTCCACGCTTTCAGAAATCTTTTAATGGTGTTTCTGAAATTATTTCAAGCTATTTCACATTGGATTCTATCCGGTTGTAATCTAATTCGTTTTTTGAACTCTCGTAATTGTTCATCAAGTGCTCTATGATCGGTGTTAATTTCTTCATAATAGTCTACAAAATTCTTTAGCCAATCATGCGGCGATAAACTGACAAATGGTGGTGGTTGGCCATGATCGCCGCACATTATTACTTTTGTGTTCGAGTGCAATAACCAATCGAGAAATCTTTGTAATACATCTAATGACACCGTGCATATCTCATCCCAAATAATGACTTCAGGAATAAATTTCTCACCCATTCGTTCAGGAGTCCATTCATCGTTTTTCCATCGAAGGAAACTGTGATAAGTACAGGCATTTACCCCTCGTTGTTTCATCTCTCTGGCAAGTCTGTGTGTTGGTGTTAGTACAATCATATTTGATTTGGAAACGCTAGCGTTTCTACGAAATAACTCAATCGCAAGAGTCGTTTTTCCTGATCCACCACAGCCGTTTAAATAAACTGTTTTGTATCTACATATTGGATCAGAACACGGTGGTGCATTAGATAGTTCTGATATTTTATCACCGCTCAAGTAATTGTTTTCAATCGTAACATCTGCTGATTTGGAATAATCACAGGTATTTCCCGCTTAATTCTCCATGACCCCCAACTCTGGTCAGAATTTGTGAATTCGGCCACTTCTTCCCTGTGTTTCGCGTCTATATAAAATGAATCAGTGGCTAATCTAACTGCCGTGTCAGGAAATCTATTTATCATCGAAAATAAATTGATAGAAGCATAAGCCAGCATAGATGCTCTCAAATGTGTATACTGAAGATTTTCTCCGTCTGCGTAAGTAACAATTGTACCAAAGTTTGTTCCATCGGACAAGAAAGCGTCTTTACGATCGACATATATACCCTTAGATGTTATATCCGCGATTATAAATCGTATTCGACATTATCTATAATCAATCGTGAAGAATATCTTATATTGTTGTATTTTCCACCCTGAGTGAACTTACCAATTATTTTTCTACCGAGATCTTTTGTGTCTTTATTCCTAACTTCAAATAGCTGTTTGGACCATTTCACGATATTTTCTTCGTCAAGATCGGGAAACTGTTTTCGTTGTTCGCTGATTATACTATCTAGACTATCAGGTTGTGGTAACCAGACCTCAGTCTGCGCTCGATATGATATAATCACTTCACTGACAATCAACGATAACAGCATTTTAGAATCAATCATATACCGTAATAGCACTACTGGCATCCAGTGTTTTTCAGATATATGTCTACCAATCCAAACATAACAGCACGGATGAAGTCCTGTAGCCAATTCAAATGATACCACACGAGCGAATCTGGTTAAATCAAAATCGGGTAGTGGTCCATTAATTGCAACACGGGTTATCTCGTGTGTGGGATGTCCAGATCGCTTGAAGTACTTAGAACATTCTCCGTACCCGAGAAAACTCCCTGGATAATACGCAACCATATCAACTGAAATAATACTTTCACGGTCGTATTTTGTATTCCATAATCCGCCATGGTTATATTTGATGCAGCTTGATTTGATGTCTGATAGAAATTCAGCTCTTGTTGGTTTCCACGTGTTTTTCTTTCTCGCAAAATGAGTTGCAACCGACGGAATTGTAAAACAGTTTGTTAGTAATTGTTCGTCGTCGAAAAACTCCGAGAAACTACTAGCTAGTTTTTTCATTGCGTGTTGGAGAGCCTCAGTGCAGTATAATTCACCGTTTGGTCTTACAAATTGATCGAATCTGTACTTGGAGTTTTCAAAACTGTGAAGTAACCACACTGATACAGATACTGATACGTTTTTACTCAGCTGGTGAATAAAATCGAATAATTTCTCTTCTCCAGAGAATTCCGGGGGTAGATATTTTACGGTTCTATCCCATGGAAATATTGTTACTGCAGGTGTCCACGCGTGTTCGCTATGATCAATAATTTTGATTGGAGCTCCTCTCAATTTATATTTCGGTTCGTATAATACTTCTCCTGTTATCGTCATTATGGTTATTGGGAATCTTAATGATGTTTCTAATTTGGCTATATCCTGGATCGCTGCTCCGTTCTTCCTAACTGTTAATTCCCATTCATTTATTTTTTTGCGTCTTAGATCAGTCAATTTATTTCCATGCAATGCATTTGTGAAGTGTTCTAATATTCGTTCTGCTACACAATTCAACGACGATAGTTTCATCGGTGCTAGTTTTTCAATGCTTGGTTTATCATTTAACGGATATATCCCATAAACAATTGCTGTTACGGGGTAAGATCTCTCGTAGTACGGTTTGTCAATTCCAGTCAAATTCCTGGTTTGGAATCATGACTCACAGTGACGGTTCTTTTATCCTTCAAGATGAATTCAAATTTATCCCGAATAATCCAATCTCCCGTGTCTGAGCGGATAATGAATTTCACTCTAAAAAATACCTTTTCCGCCCAAGATGTGAAATTATCACTGCTGCTTTTTATCGTTCATGGTAGCATCAACGTCACCATTGATTCAAAATGTCGACCAACAGTGAGATGCTCCATCAGACTTGAATTCATTAAAACAATCACGGATTTTACCTATCATGGTTCTATCACGAATTTTACCCTTTGGTGTATCAGAGACTCTATCGAGATCGAATTTAGCGTTTTTCCAAGGCGTAATTTTCGATAATCTCTTGAACTCCTTCATGCTATAATTAAAACAAGTATTTAAATAGAGAATTTATATATAATGAATCATTGCAAATGGCTTATGATAGGATCAGTAACCCCGTGTAACAAATCATGCAGAAAGGAGTTCTGTGGATATCATATGCAAAGTTTTCGATATGGAAATCCCTTGTATACGATGTGGGGTAGGGGTGCGTGGTAAATCACAGTTGTGTCGCAGTTACGGTGGTAAGCAATATAGGGAGTTGAAGCGTTACTATGATAAACGAACTAAGAATTCCATCAATAACACTGACAAAGTCATAAGAACTCCTCAAGACTACATCAGAAGATTTCTAAATAATGTAATCATTAGACCAAACAATGAATTAGACAAATAGTATTACGTATATAAATGAACCAAGAATTCCGACCGCATCCCTTGATCAGCAACTATGAGGCATCCAGTGATAGTATTTTCAGACACCGCAGGCTGAAGAAACCAGTTGATGCTGTGAATAATCAAGGGTATTTGAAGTTTAACGCTGGAGGTAAAATGCATCTTAATCATAGAATAATATTTGAATGTCACAATGGATTGATCAAGGATGGTTTTGTTATCGATCACATTGATTCCAATCCTAAGAACAATTCTTTATCAAATCTGTAGGCTATCTCACAAAGTGAGAATTGAAAACGAGGAAAGACTGGACAATACTCGAAAAAAGCGAGACCCGTAAGATCATTTAATACAACAAATAACGAAGAAATAGTATTTCAACCAATAGCTAAGGTTGGTAGGTATTTCGATATTTGTCCACCTTCTGTTCAATGCGTTGCAGAGGGAATTTATGGATCTGCGATTTAAAAAAAAAACCGGACAAAAAATTCAATTCGTTTATGTCTGAGGCGCCCCTCTCTGGGTTCATTTTTGAAAAATATATTTTTTATATTAGAAATATATAATTATCATATAATATGAATTCTCAAAATATCAATGAGGTTATTACCGAAATTTTAATTTTGAAATCTCAGGGTATTTACATATCAGATAGTTTAAACTACGATCAAATTATGTCCGACTTCCAGGATATTGAATACTGCGCTATGAATAACAAATATGTACTACCCAAAAAATATGCCCTTCTTAAACGAATTCAGAATTCAATTCGCAAACCCCTTCTATGTTGTGACGACGTCAGTAAGTTTGTACCGTTATTTACTAACGTGGAAAGAATAAGAAAGGAATTAGGGCAGGAATATGAAATAAAAAGAACAATTAATTCAAAAATCATAAATATAAGATTGTTAATTGAACAAAACGAAAATCCCCCTTCGGATGGTCGGTTTTAGTCAATACTGGCATGTAGTATTTTTTTTTAGATTCAAATTGGAAAATTGTTTACGATTTAAATAATGGTTAATGAATCATTAACGACTAGATTGGCTCGTGAAAGATTAGATGCAATTAAGAGATTTATACCAATCTGTGACTCTGTCAGAAATAAACTACAAGGTAGACAGAGTTTACAAACGGATTTTGCTGCGGGATCTGAAGAGTTGTTTAAACCAATAACCACAGCAACGAAGGGGGTAATATCAGCTACTGAGCGTGCTATATGGGGGGGGGGATGTTCCCATGGACGAACCAAGAAAAGAAAAACCTCTTATTCGTGAACTAGAAAAATAGCAAGAAGATCCAAACAAACAAAAAAATCTTTAAGAACACTTCCTGGTGATATAATAACTGCTGCAAGACAACAAGAACAACAAGAACGAGAACAACAAGAGCGAGAACAACAAGAACGAGAACTTGAAGAAGAACTTGCTAGTAGACCACCACTTATCGCATCACCTGAACAACTTGAACAACAAGGTGCTGTAGCAAAAGAAGACTATCCACCTGAAAGGATATTTACGGCTGATGCGTTAACTGAAATTAGAGGAATCAAATCAGACTATGAATTAATTAAATTTACTAAAGAAAAATTTTTTAAAAAAAATATAAGAGATATGTATTTAAAAGACGACAAGTCTAGAGATTTTATAAAGGTATAAACACCTGGGCTAATAAAATATTTTTAGCAAACCGCGGTAAAACTAAAATAACAAAAGAAATAAGTCTCACTTTTAATACTTTTCTAGCTGCAGTAAAAGGTGTCACACAACCACCACCGGATTATACAGCAGACGACCCAAACCCGGATGAAATACGAATAATGGCAGAAGCTGATTCTGAAAAAGGTGCAACTGGTATAACTAAAGGAAAATTCGGGAAGGGATTTTCTAAATCTCAAAGAGATTCCAGTGGGATATCAGGTAGTGGTCTAATTCAATGTCCTGGTAATATTCTCAGCAATATATCACGATTAGAAGTTCTCATCGGAGGGAAACGAGCTGGAAATAACTCACCAGAAATAATTAATGAAGCAGCTGATATCTGCTGGTGGTTATTTCAAGGCGGTGTTATGGATATTGGTCTATATCGAGATTTCATTGATGAGTTAGTTGAAAATCCTATGGATTATTACAGCGACTAATCTGATGACGAAGTCATTGCATTAGATAAATATCATTTAAACGAGATGATCATACACTACAACCATGACAAACCAGCCAGCGTCTATGTAGTTAATTCACGGTTTCCAGTTTATAGAGCGTACTATGGTGATGGTCTTGGTGATACAATTGCAGGGTTATTTGCAAGAATGGTGATGGTCTCGGCGATACAATTGCAGGGTTATTTGCAAGAATGGCTCCAAAAATAGCGCCGCTAGCAAAACAATTATCAATGAAGGCTATTGATGTTATTCGTGATAAGGGTATTAGCGCTGTTGGGGATGCTGCCGGAAAAGCACTTTCCGCCGTGAAGGATAAACTAACAGCGCTAGTTCGACGCCAAAAAAAAACACAATTGGGACCACTACCATCTACAGCGGAAATGCCTGCGAGTGTTAGTAGAATAATAAATAAAGCAGTAGATCAAAAACTAGCGTCGTTGATGACTCCGTCATTGGCGACTTCGTTGACAGCAAGTGACCAGGATAATATAACCGCAAATATGATAGTGGGAAGTGGCTTAAAAAAATCACGACGATGTCAACAATGATGATTTAGACGCTGATAAATATAATAAAATGTTCAAACGGTCACCTGATCAAGCGTTTTATATGGACGCCCCAGTGCACAAGGATGATTTTGTATGTGATTATCAATTCTATTCTTATCATGCAATATAACCTGATCTTCAATCAAGAATTGAACTTCAAGTTCATGATACCAGTAAATACTTTTTGCCTTGTGAAGCATTTATTGAAGTGGAAGGAGAACTTCTACAAGAAAATGATACAGCATATGCAGATGACCAAAATATCCGAGTTGGTTTTGTCAATAATGGTATTATGGCGCTATTTGAAAGTGCAAGATATATGATTGATGGAAGAGAAATTGAATCTATTGAACGTGAGGTTGATATTGCCACAACAATAATCGGGTTAGCGAGATATTCTGATGATTATACAAGATCGGCAGGTCCATCTTTGATGTTTTCTAAGGATATTACTGATCACCCTGAACACGTTCAGTATACTAAATTACGGTCACCAGTAGCTGTCTCATCTGATCCACAACCAGATGATACTTTTGAACACGAACCAAGACCAGCTGCTGCATTTGATATTATAAAAAGCGTTAATTCTAATTACAACCTAGGATTTGCAACACGCGTATCAACATTAAAAAGACCACGTCGACAATTTTCATGTGCAATTCCACGGCATCATATTTTCGGATTCTGTAGAAATGTCCGAAAAGTTATCTATGGAGCAAAGCATACGGTAGTACTCGTGCGAAAGGGTACTGATAATGATGCAATCTGGCGCGGTGCTGGTGTTGCTGCCGGTAAAGTTATTTTAACAGAACTATCATTGTGGATGCCAGTACTGACTCCATCAATCACAACAGAAGAACTTATTACTATCATTTATGGATCAAGGAGGAAAGTCGTTGCTGAGTTGGCTAACAACGAGTACAGATACCAAGGATTCTGATATTGATGGTATATTTACGTGGAACTTAGCATCAAAACAAGGTGTTTCAGCTCCGCGTCATATATTTGTTGCGCTACAGAATAGAAATCGATTAAACTCTCAAGAACACAGCCATATGATATTTGATCAATTAGGTGTTACTGACGTCTCACTGAGAATGAACGGACAACAGGAACCATCCGAGGATATACAACTTAATTACGATGCCAACCAAATAGCACGTGTGTACCATCGTCTGTTGACTTATATGGCACGCGATCAAAATGTTGATACTGGTCTGCAAATATCACAGTTGGATTTTAAGAGTCTATCCGATCTATTACTTTTCACTGGAACATCTTGACTTAACAAGACAATCCGTCGTTGATATACACTTTAGAGCTCGTGTAGCGCCTTCTGGTGTTAATTATAGAGCGGTTGCTGTTATTCTCAGCGATAAATCAATGCTACTCGAAGGTGTTGGCGGAAGAATGAGAGTGATAGATGCACCAGTGGAAAATATGTAACAGTTAGATCAATCTGTTATTAATAAAATGCCATATGATGTTATTAGTGTTGCGTTAACTCCTAATCAAATTAAGAAACTACAATCATCAGCAACTGAAAAATGTGGAACTACAATCACGTTGAAACCCAATCAGATGACGGGCGGGGCGAATAAATTATCGTTGAAACCTAATCAAACAAAACGTTTCAATGACGCGTTTGATAATAAAAAAGGAATTCGAATTAAACTCTCTGCGGCTGCAACTGCCAATATGAAAAAAACCGGAGGTATATTTCCGTTGTTAGCTGCATTACCAGCGTTAATTGCGGCAGCGGCACCAGCGGTGGCTAAAGCGACGGCGTTAGGAGCAGTTGGTACCGCGGCAGGAATGGCACTAAAGAAAGCAACTGGGCAGGGGTATAAAAAAAAGAAGGGAAAGGGTCTAAGACTACCAGGAACCGCGTATTCATGGTACAGCGGAAAGGGTCTGAGAATCCCAGGAACGGTTTATTAACTCAGAAATCTTCGATTTCCAAACCTTTGGTTCCGTTGTCCAATTTTGATTTACTCGATGCTGCTAAAAAATTGGCCATAAAAAACTTCAGAGGTGTCTTTATGAAAGATCAGTTGCCGGCACAACCAAACAACATTGAAGCAGGTATTATTAATCTCGATAACAGCACCGGACCTGGTACTCACTGGGTTTCACACGCAATTGATCCACGTGCAATTGTTTATTTCGATTCATATGGATTAGCTCCGCCGAAGGAATTCATGGGTTATATATAATCGCTTAAACACCCCTCGTTGGTATTTCACGCTACCAACACAACAAATGAATGATCCACCAATATGCGGCAACAAAGTATTAAATGTCCTTGATGCTATTTCATCATCTGGAAAACCACCACATGTTGTCGTAAATGAATACACTAGTAATTGCTTTTTAGAGAGAGATTATATAGAATAACATGATTGATATTTGGGGGAGATCTTTATCAGTGCTGAAGAAACCCGAACCTGATGGCGCTGCAACCGGTGATATAAAAAAATAATCGAAGATGAAATAACTGAGAAGAGGAACTTAGTAAGTGTTGATCCTAATGAAATAGTTGTATTTCAAGATCGTCAGGGTAAATTGAAAACTAGTAATGTTAACCCTGGATGATATTTTAGTTAAACAACGAGACGCAACCGAGAACACCGTTGTGTTATTTTCCGATCAGGGTAAACTCAAACCCGGCATACTTGTTTCGACGATTACAGACAAATTAAAAATTCTCAACGATGAGTTAAAATTCATACTAAGTTTTTTTGGTAATCCAGCGACAACATCACCGAATTTATCATTAATAAAAATCTCTATGGACAGCATAAAAACTGTCAATGACGAATTAAAATCAATTATGGCTTTCTCGGCGAACCAACGGTGATATCACCGAAGCTCACAGAGATAAAAAAATTATATGTTGGAACTAGCAACACTTCAATCTAGAATTGAAGAATACGTAAAACAGTTTTCAACTTTTCGTAAAAATATTATTGATAAATTTTTTGGAACCGCGTTGGATAAAATTAAAATAAAACTCCAGGATATTAAAAAATCCATCAATGAGACGAAAAAGTTCATCGAGGCAACCAAAAATGATTTTTCGAGGATGATAACAATCATTGAAAAAACAAAAATTCCTCATGAGAAAACCAACAACGTAGTATACACGATCCAACACGGATCATTTGCGTGGACTACTAAGTATCACCGCGACCGTCAAAGGTATTTATCGATTAACACTAGTAACACCGACTCAATTTAATATATCATCCTCGAGTTCATCTCGGGTCAACAATACGATATCAACAATCATCGAAAAGGATACAACCGAACAGTTCACGATAACAACGAATGATAATAATCTAGCTAGGGTTTCAATATCATGGTATGTGGAATTCGTAGCGGATTTAAGTAAACAGCTAAATTGAAATCGTAAACAATTTAAAAATAAAATGTCATCATCAACGATACCTTCGGTATCTCAATACTGCTATGATCAGGTCAGAGAATTTCAAACTAAACTCAAAACACTCACTGAGGAGTATCAAACAAAATAGTTGATGTTACAGTGTACTCAGTGAGTGGTATAACCGCTGGGGCTGGTATAATACTATCCTCGGTGACAATGATTGCTCCGATTGCTGTTCAAATTTGTATATCCGCGGCGAATAATTTCGATAATAACAAAAAAAATATCATCATACAGCCAGAGTAAACTGCAAGACTACATAATTAAATTTCATGTTGTATCAACTGCGTACTCGCAATTATCCTCATTGATATCATCGTCGCTCGATGATACATTTATATCCGATGATGAGTTTTCAGCGATGGTAAGTATTTATGATTCCGCGATATCAAAATTTGAAATACAACATGAATATAATAACAATGACAACACCGCAGGAATTACTTCAACGAATAGTGGAGAACACAAACCCAGTACATACCAGCATGATCTCAATAACATCAACGTATCCTGAATTCAGTGTGAATTTCCCTATCCCAGTCCCCGTGAAGGAAATCGCGTTAGCAAAACTACGAATGTACCATAGTTGGCCTAATATTAGATCGGTAGCATTTGGCGGTCAACAACCGAATAATTCTTTAGTGTTCGCGAATAAAAATCGTGAAGACGGGACACCAGACTGGAACGTTGTTTCAATACCAACCGGATCATACCAAATCGAACAAATCAATGCTGAATTCCAGCGTAGAATAAAATCCATTGCTGGAGCAGAATCGAAAATCACTATAACGGTCCACGAGCCAACACTATCATCCGCGATCGAGATAAACTCACCTAAGTATGTTGTAGATATCTATTAGAGTTCTATAAGAACAATACTGGGGTGGCCTGAAATCCCACCTCGGACAGCTTATCAAATACCTGAACCACAAAAATCTGATTATGTCACCGACAGAATAAAATCTGATAATCCAATAAAAAGTTATGACGAATACAATAAGTTGAAATTTTTCACTGAAATGATAGACGATCGCGCTAATAGATATTATCAAACTCGACAAGATGAAATCGTTAAAAATTTCACAGCAATGACTAACGATTTTGCGTTGCTGTTAGTATCTCTCGAGTCTGGTACTCTCACCAGAGATGAATTTATCAGCGTTGTAGAAACATGTAATAAAATCATCGACGACATGGAAACATATAATTTACTAATTATTCAAGAGGTATTAGGTGACGATAATCCTAAAACAAGAACAGAATATGCAACGCAGTATAATATAGACATAGTATATATTCCTCATTTCAAGATTCCAGGACATAACGTCCCAGTGATAAAAAAAATCTTTTAGATATGCCATCGATGAAGGTTTCAAAAAAATCCATGACGCATGGAAGAAATCACAAAAAACAATAATCCTTAAATATAATAATGACCCAGACGGCGGTGGTAGGCATAACGCTCCGCTCAACGTGAACATATCCTCGGTGATAGCATTGAATTTAGTATGTGATGTTATCGAAGGAAGCTATCAAATAAATCTCGAACGATCAAATCAAGCTCAGCAGGGATATATTTTATACTCATTTGCCCCAACAGCTCCTCCAGGATTTCTAATTATTGAGTCTCCAATTAATCCAGTCTATATGCGATGTCATAATAATTCATTAACGAGAATTAATTTTAAACTCACTGACCAGTTAAATAATCTAATTGATCTACAAGGTGAGGTCCTACAAATTAGTCTGTTTGTGAAATCGTAGCGATTTTTATCGTAAAAGAATTGTTAACCCATAGCAACAGAGGGGGTGGAGACAACGACAATGGCGTCTTTTTTTTTGTCAAATGGACCCCTACGAGGAAGCGTTAGTTTGACGAATCGACCCTTCTATTAAATATTTACTAGGAAGCCTCAGTTTGTCAAATAGACCTTTCTATTAAATATTAACGAGAAGGAAGCCTCGTCGACGCCTAAAACGTTTGTATGATTCGCCCCCTCTGCTGCTGGTCCCACAACTGAAGTCTGCCGCAAGCGATACCATCGACGACAAGAGCATGCAGATGGAGCGTTGGGTGGAGTACTACTCTGAACTGCACTCTAGAAAGAACGTGACCAACAATGCCCTCATCGTGATTGAAAACCTCCCGCTCATGGCCGAACTGGACAAGAAACCTACTGTAACAGAACTATAGAAGGCCATGGAGAAACTGTCCTTACGTAAAGCCCCAGGGAAATATGGCATTCCAGCAAAAGTCAGCAAGTGCGGCTGAAATGTGCTGCTCACAAACCTGCACGACCCCCTCTACCAGTGCTGAGATTATGGTGCAGTGCCTCAGGACATGAGATACGCAAATATTGTAACCCTGTTCAAAAACAAAGGCGACAGAAGTGATTTCAACAACTACAGGGCCATATCCCTTCTCAGTATCATGGGTAAAGTCTTCGCACGCGTCATCCTGAACAGACTGTATATGCTTGCTGACATAGTGTATCCAGAGTCGCTGTGTGGTTTCCGCACAGGGAGGTCCACAATCGACATGATCTTCTCTGCCAGGCAACTTCAAGAGAAATGCAGAGAACAACACAAACCCCTCTTTACGGCCTTTATAGACCTCACTAAGGCATTCGATCAGGTCAGCAGCGACGGACTCTTCACAATCCTGGCGACGATCGGATACCCTCCAAAGCTGCTAAGCATGATTCAGTCCTTCCACAATAACATAAAAGGTACAGTGCAGTATGATATCTGAACATTTGACCCCTTCAACATTCGCACTGGAGTGAAACAGGATTGCGTCCTAGCACCAACGCTCTTCGACATTTTCTTCGCTCTCCTGCTCAAGCATGCCTTTGGGACATCCACAGAAGGGATGTACCTGCGCATGTAATCAGATAGCATACTGTTCAACCTGGCACGACTAAAGGCAAAGAGTAAAGTGCGTGAAGCAACCGTCAGGGACATGCTTTTCGCAGACGATTCTGCCCTAGCCGAAGCTGAGTTATTACAGCACCTGATTGACTGCCTTACTTAAACATGCGGTTAGTTTGGGCTGACCATCAGCCTTAAGAAAACAAACACGATGGCCCAGAATGGTATGGTATTGGTGGGGGGATAATATTTTTAAAAAATGTAAAAACATTTTTTATTTCCCTCTTGTTATAACTTGTCCACATGATAACATGACATTTGTTATACAGCCTGTAATTTTAAATAAAATATTTTTGTTGAAATTCCCATCCAAAAGTAAAATATTCTCCTTTCTATAATTCCCCTGTTCGTTTATTTCTAATATTAATTCATGTCTTTCTTTCTTTAACTTTTTAGATTGTAACATTACATGATGTTTAGTGTTTCACATTTACACAGTAGACATCTTGGCGATATTCTGAGCATATGCCATCTCACTGCTACCTCTTTTGTCAACCATGCATTATGCATGTATTTGAAGGAAAAGCTGTGTATTTTTCATGATCCTAATTTATTCCAATTTGTCCAAGTCCTCCCCTAAGTTTATTATTAAGTGCTTCAGTTCTATTTTGCATTTTAATTTTTTTGTTATGTCCTCTCTAATCCATGTGTATGTCTTTTCTGCCTTTTCTCCCATAGTTCCTCTCTGTCTATAGCAAATTCTTTATCTCCCTATATTTTTGGGGGATTTCTCACTTCTTTTTTTTTTTTACAAACTTGTTATATCTATATATGCCACCACCACCACCCCGTTTCTCATTGTAAAGCTAGACCAGTAGATGAATAGTCCCTCCCATGGTGTCTTTGGTTCTTTATTTAAAATGTTGAAAATCTATTTAAAATATTTGTTATCTTAATCCACACTGGATTAGGTATAGTGATCCCACCCATCCCTTATTTTGCCCTGTATAAGGTTTCATTATTCAAGTAGTGAGTTTTATGTGCCCATATGTAATCTATTATATCATTGTCTATTTTATTTAATATATAAGTTTTCCAAATCAATAGATTTCGTTATAATATTTATGTTTGAGTACACTTGTGCCCGCTCCATTGAACTTAGTGGCGTCAGCGTCCAGAGAATCAGATTGCTTTCTATCATATTTTTCATTATTTTGTAATTTTTCTTTTTCTTCACCCTTTTCGTGGTTTATTACTAACGCTTTTATTCTGTCTGATTAAATGGAGTGGTAATCTTGGGTATGAGGAACATAGTATGAGTCGATCTATGTCTAAATTATTATAGATCAAAAGGAAGACAATGTATTGTTATAGACATTTGATTTAATTTATATTTGATTTAATTTAATTGTTTATTTCTTGATTTTATTTTTTTTTTTAAATTATATTACATGCTATTGTACTGTAATTTGTTTTCCTGGATTTTATATTTTCCAGAAATTCAGTTAAATTATTCGAAAATCTAATATCAGAACTTTGTATCTAAAGCTGACTTAATTCATAACCTTAATTCATGTTTTTAAGTAAACAACTTTTTATATTTTCTTAATTCTTTCTTATTGTGAGATTCATAGAGTGAAATCGAGGCTGTACTGGGATTAAGTGACTTTTGACATGTAAAAAGCTTTTACGTTGTTTTAGAAACATGTAGCATTTGTTTTAACCGGAAAGCAGATTTAATATTGATGTGTTAACAAATATTTTCAGTTGGGCTTTAAACACTTAGACGCCATGGTGTTTATTTATTGTTGTTTTGACCAGTTGGGAGTTTAATGTTAATTGTTCTTCAAATTATTTGGATTCTAAGAGATTATTTTCCCCTGGAAATACATGTGCTCAGTATTCATGGAAAATGTTATCATCAAAATTTACAGAATTCAAACACCAGAATATTATTTTCTGTGGTTCAACAAAGAACTGACTACAGTATACGTCATCACCTTCCATTTTGATTTCGTTGGGACTTGAACTTAGATTCACTGGAATATTTTATTATTGGGACTTCTATTTTTTAATTCTTTGATTATTTTTTTTTATTATTAAAACCCTAAGTTCTTGTTCTCATTTTACCTTGTTTTTCTAGGGAAATGTGTTATTTGTTAAATTTTACAAAGCTTGTTATCTTCATATTTGTCTTGTTACTGTTTAAATAAGCTTAAACACGTAATAGTATGTGTCGCTCTATGTCTAAATTATTTCGCTCTATGTCTAAATTACTAACGCCATAAGTTTTTGTGAAGATTAGTATCTCCTGTAAAATTCAATGCATAAAACATAAAAGATTTTCAAAGTAGTATGCGATTTTTAATTTGCACCAGTGCTAGTAATATATATATATTTTGTTTTGTACATTAATCAGGTGTTCATCACTTTAGCGCGGTAGCATATTTTTTATGTATATTTGTGGTACATATTCTCTGTGATCTGTTTTATTTCTTCCACAAGTTTTAAACTTTCTTTATGGTGCTTTCGGGGTTAATTTTTTTATTGTTATTTTTTGTTTCTTTTCAATTTTGTTTTCTTTAGTGTTTTAAACGATTTTTTCACGTATTGATTGTGATAGGGTTTGCAATAATGACTACATGGGTAGAACTCGCAATAAATTTGTTGCTAGCTTTTGAACACACTTAATACCTTTTGAAATACATTTTTAGTTCGTTTTCACTATACAAAGTAACATTTAAAACTATTAACATTGGTTCATATGTAATCTAAAGTAACTCCATAAACATAGAAAAATCCACTGTCAGCTGTTTTTATAGATTGGCAACATTCATTGCACACGACAAAAATGCAAAACTGAACGGTTGTAGAAAGAGCTAGAAGACATTAGGCACATATGCAAAGCATAATTTACAACTTGATCAATGGTATCTGTATGGTCAAAAATGCAGAGATGTTTCTTCACAGTCTTCAACATACAGTTGAACAATTGCTAACATTTAATGAAGTTTGTCAACGTAAGTGATTGCTATTAACAATGGGCAATCAGCATGGTCACAAGAACAATATAAAAGTTTTTTTGCCTTACACATGTAAAGCCTTAACTTGCTGCAACCCTATTCAAAGTTATCAATATCACAGACAAATAGTGATTTTTTAAAAATATTGTTAACTATGACTTCCATCAAGCTCTAAATTTTTATCTCCAAGTTGCAAACAGCTTTTAAATCTTTTGTTTAAAGATGTCAATAGTTCCACCATCAGTTATGGGTACGTGAAAATTTGTAAAACGGTTTATCTCATTTTTCTTACAAAGTTCACAACTGACTACTTCATAACGAATCAGCATTATTTTAAATATAAATGTTAACAGTGTTCACATTTAAAATCAAACTTATATGCTGCATACTTGAATATTTGACTACTAATTGCTGCATACTTGAATATTTGACTACTAATTGCTGCATACTTGAATATTTGACTACTAATTGCTGCATACTTGAATATTTGACTACTAATTGCTGCATACTTGAATATTTGACTAATAATTGCCATAGCCTTTACCTACAGACACAAATCGACTAAAACAAAAATGATTGACACAATTAATCTTGCAACAATAAACACTGCTCTTTCTGATGTGGGCATTATGTTTGTGAAAACATTATAAATGTTTATAATTGGGTCTATTGCCAAACATGGATATAGAACCAAATAAAAAGCAAATTATATCGGTTTCCATTTGCCAAAATTAAACACCTAGTTTTCAGTTGGATAGGATATGGTATGGGATAGCTTCTGGTTTTCGTGGATGATAGTAGCTGCACACTATATTAAGGAAATGGTTACATGTATAGTTGTTATTTTTGTCTTTTAATGCCTTTAGTGCAACGTTATTTGAAAAAGTTACAAAGGCTTCCAAAGAAAGTAGATTTAGAGAAAACATTCCTACATTATTATTCAATAGCAACATCTTTAATGAGTCATGATCCATCAATTTAGTACGTACGCAAAAATAGGACAAAACTTGACCTCCTTGTAGTCATGCATTCTTTTTACACACACCCCGCCTTTGTACGTACGCTTGACGCACCCCCGCCACCACCACCATTTATATAGAACGGCCTATAATTAATCCTGCAGAAACGATAAGGATTAATAATATTGACATGTTTAATAAAACATAATGTCCACAGACGCTGAATGTCTGGTTGCATCAAAGAAATAAATTGAATACTTTAAAGGTTTGTCTAGTATCTAAAATCTGAACCCAGTCGAACAAGTTATGTATTAGACAAATTATTATCGAGGTTTCAACCACACCCCATTTCCTATGCGTACATACATGATTAGCAGACCCCTCCCCATATGTAAGCGTGTGTATTTGGGGTACTCCCTCATGCATATGTACTAAATGGATGGCCCCTAAGTTGAATAGTACCGATGGGATGATAAGTGTCAAAGAAACCAATCCAGATTAATGCCATTTTATCCGCAACAAGAATAGGGTGACAATTCACTCAGGGAGAAAGACACACAAAAGAAAAACAAACAACAAAAACCAGTCAATATACAGATAAATATTAAAATAAACCAAAGAAAGAAAGAAACAAAAATAACATTCTTGAGGTAGGAATGGAAGACATTGAAACAAAACAGGGTTAGGAGAAGCTTGCAGAAAAAGACCATGGGTATCAGTAATTTATGAATAGTGCTTTGATGTAAGCTCAGTAATAGTGATGTCCAAGTTGGGTGAACAACACAGTATGTTTAATAGGTAAATACAGTTTATATTGATCACAGACTCTTGGCATATGATATAGTATTAGCATACTTCTGCATCATTATAGTGAAAGAAATGTCAGCTTATCTTTCCTTATAATTCCCGCAAGCTGGTTTTGAGACTACTACCGACGTTTAGTTCTCAAGATAATAGATTTAAGCTTGCAGTTCTAATGTTGGCCACGCCTTGCTCAATTCCGAGTGGATGATTCACATAATTAGCAGACAATGACCCCTCCAACAGGCTATCAAGGGTTGATTTACGACCCCAACTTGATGTTCCTTTGATCCGAACACAGGGTTTCATCCCTTACTGTGAAGCATGTTATGGCAATAATTATGTAACTGACTGCCCAAAATAAGGCGCAAGCCACTAATTTTATGGCCACGTCAAAAAAACTGGCTTGACACCTCATTGTTTGCCGAATTGACCTTCATACATATTTACGGCGCGAAATTATTAGTCTCAGGTTCTATCATATACATGTTGCAATCTGGTTCCCTTACAATGTAACTATGGAATATTTTCGACTCTTCTATCCATCTGACAAAGTTACAATTAAATATTAAAGTGCCACAGACTAAAATTGTACAATTACTGTATATCGGAACTGAGAAGAAACTGTAATGCTATTATTAGCAGTGTACACCAATTAAAACATTTAATAATTGTTTTAAACCTATGCTTACTGCAGGAAAGCAGAAATATAGTGTAATTGGAACTTAGAAAATTTAGGACCACCAAGATTTTGGAAATATTTTCCTTTATGAAATAAAAGTCAGGTCATATAGAATTTCAATCCTTTAAACTTTTTATTTGGTTTGTAAAATGAACTGGGATTTTTTAAAAATCATATTACATTATCTTGAAATTTGCATGTAAAAACTGAGACAAAGTAAATGTAACGTGCCACGCGAACTGACCGCATGCCATAAAAGTAACTATATCTCGCCAACGCATCTCAGGTACTGAAAATAGTAAAATCTAGTCCAATTAAAATCAAAACAATTCACAAGTCAGTCCAACCTACCACTACATACAAATTACACATATTATGTCTCCACAAAAATGAATATTCAGTTAAAACAAAAAAAAAATGGAGGAAAAGACTAGTGCATTAAATAGACCAGAAATTAAGGACACACCATCAGATGAACAGGTAGTTTGCTTGCTAAATATTTTCAAAAGTAAAACTTACACATTATAAAGATAGTTCAAATTAAGTTTCAGTTATACACCATCAACATTTCTGTGTTATATATATATATATATATATATATATATATATATATATATATCTTGTCTGTTTAACTTTTGTCCATCACTGTAGACTTAATGGTCATTTGTAATCAATATATTACGTCTGATTTTGTCCATAATTGTAGATTATACCTTAAAATAATGACTAACATGCAGCAAAGTACGTATATAAAGTAAAATGTATTTCAGGACAATTAAATCTCTCTCCTTACACCTGTGTTTACATATAATTTAAGAGAAAATATTTATTGCATTTGTTCACTGGAAATACCAAGTGCCAACGGACAATGGATTAACACTTTATTTTGGAATTATTGCAAATTCATTCAAAGACATTATGGATTGCATCATTTTGAAACATTACGATATTCACAACAATTGGATAAATTAAACTTGTGATAGGACATTTAGGATTATTCAGGACTTAATTCACAATATTGAAAGTTTCTCATAAAGTTTTACTTTATACCTTAGAGAAATAAATTGTTTGTTGATTTTTTTAAGCTTGATGGTTTCAAGACCAAGAGTCATAACAATACAAATAAAGTGAAACCCCCCTGTAGCACACTTCATTACAACACAAATTTAAATACAACATGATTGCAGCATGGCTCCTAAAATTTCGGATAATTTTATCGTGATGTGTAAAATAATCAATCATTTCGTGGAAGAGAATTGGAAAATAACACTACCATGGTGTGGTTCCTAAAATTTTAGAACAATTATACCAATTTCTTGAAATTTCTTGCCAAAATAAACAAGAATTTGATTTAATAATTCAACAAGATGTGTTGCATTTTTTAAGCAAAAGTGTCCTATGATTGAATCATTCTTTAATTATGACTAAAGTTATTAAACTTTTCTATTTGTGAATGTTCATTGCAAATGTGTTAGTTGTCAATCACATTACATTGTTCTTAGTTTATTTGGAAAGATTTGGGCTCATAAACATTAATCTTATTATTACTATTATTATTATTATTATTATTGATCATGAACAACAAAGCCATTAAGTCTTCTTTGTGTTTGCCCTGAATGCATTCTGTGTACAATTGCTGTTCAAACAATGTAAGTTTCCTCATTAACTGCACTTGCAGCCAAGAACCAATGAATAAACATCAAAAACAAAAGAAATTAATTTTTTTTATTTTCTACTCTTTAAAATGATTAAGACTAGGTATTATATTATGAATTCTTCTTGGATAAATCCTTTTGATATTTTGCTGATTGTCCTTCCAGTTCCAGATGATCCTGACATTACTAACTAGTTGGATTTCTGCGAGTATGTAAGTGGCTGATAAGGCCAATTTGTGTTATGCTTGTCTGTGGCACATTTGACAGGTTTTGGGTTTTCTTGATCATTACAGCATGTGCTAAATGTTTGATATATGTTTATGCACCTGCACTGCCTCTGCAATTCTCTATTCTATGTCAGTAGCTACAGTACTGAGAAGACTGCAGCAGGTGAAAAGATCCTGTGAGATCTTGCCATGACTCAGGGTCAATGTTGAG
This sequence comes from Unio pictorum, assembly GCA_030141615.1. Taxonomy (NCBI): domain Eukaryota; kingdom Metazoa; phylum Mollusca; class Bivalvia; order Unionida; family Unionidae; genus Unio; species Unio pictorum. Next base: position 12,874,171 of record JARLTB010000147.1, on the reverse strand, counting down.
GTGTTTCAGGATTACTTGAGTGAATCATTGAAAGTGTTTGTTCTGACCAGTGACTGCTTTTCTTTTTCAACATTCCATAGATTTTTGGTATTGCTCTTCTGACATGCTGGTGATATGGCCATGCCATCTGAACTATGATTGCGTCAGCAGAGCATGAATGCTTATAATCTCTGCCCAAGAGAGAACCTAAGTGTCTTTAACCCTGTCATGCCATCTTATCCTCATCAATTTCCTCAGGCAAATGATGTGAAAAGAAACATCCAGATTGGCAATACACTGGCTTTATAGATCTCAACTTTCATTTGTACAGTGTTTCCACCGTGCTTCTATGAGCTATTACATAGTATGCAAAAGGCAACACTTGCAATTTTGGCATTGGTTTTGTCATCAATGTGAACTGCTACAAGAAAGATGAACTTGTCCACTACTAGGAATGGTTCATATCAATCCACAACACTAATAAACATGCCATCATGGAATTGCTAAACAATCAAAATGAATTTTTGTGGGCATCCAAAGTTTGCCATAATCGTCCAAAGGCACCCATGCATGACTGTGTAAAAGCCTTGTCAGGTATCCATGCTTGACTGTGTAAAAGCCTTGTCAGGCATCCATGCTTGACTGTGTAAAAGCCTTGTCAGGCATCCATGCTTGACTATGTAAAAGCCTTGTCAGGTATCCATGCTTGACTATGTAAAAGCCTTGTCAGGTATCCATGCTTGACTATGTAAAAGCCTTGTCAGGTATCCATGCTTGACTATGTAAAAGCCTTGTCAGGCATCCATGCTTGACTATGTAAAAGCCTTGTCAGGCATCCATGCTTGACTATGTAAAAGCCTTGTCAGGCATCCATGCTTGACTATGTAAAAGCCTTGTCAGGTATACATGCTTGACTATGTAAAAGCCTTGTCAGGCATCCATGCTTGACTATGTAAAAGCCTTGTCAGGCATCCATGCTTGACTATGTAAAAGCCTTGTCAGGCATCCATGCTTGACTATGTAAAAGCCTTGTCAGGTATCCATGCTTGACTATGTAAAAGCCTTGTCAGGCATCCATGCTTGACTATGTAAAAGCCTTGTCAGGCATCCATGCTTGACTATGTAAAAGCCTTGTCAGGCATCCATGCTTGACTATGTAAAAGCCTTGTCAGGTATCCATGCTTGACTGTGTAAAAGCCTTGTCAGGTATCCATGCTTGACTGTGTAAAAGCCTTGTCAGGTTGATGAATGTCATGTACATGTTGGAATTCTGTTCCAAACATTTCTCCTGGAGTTGAGGAGTTGTGAACACCATATCTGTCGTCCGTCTTCCTTTTCCTAAGCCACACTAACCCTCCTGCTGGACCCCTCGAGCAATATGATGCACAAGGTCATTCTACAGAATTCTGGTATGGAATTTGCTGGCTACAGACAGTAGGAAGATGCTGACTTCTGCTGGTGTTGCACCTGCCCCAGGTACTTTACCATTCGACTTCAAATCAACTGCTTTCACAGTTTCAGACCATCCATTAATGAGAAGCGGCAAACAAGATCTTCAAGATGGCCATTTTGGTGGCAATATTGGTTACCCAAACAGCACCATTTTCATTTAGGACCAATAAGACCATGTGATGAATGTGCTGATAATGTTTCACGACAATCCTATAAGTAGTGTAGTAAGAAACTTGTGCTGACAAATGAACTGACTGACAACATACCATCCCATAAACTTATTTGGTCTATGAACAGCTGAGCTAAACAAAGCTTAAAAGTCAATGATCATTCAGAGAATTGATGGGAAGCAAACCAGGATAAAGCATCAGTCAGTGAATAAAAAATATTTTTTTTTTATTAATTATGGTTTGATTTGATGTGGATTTTGCAGACAATGACAAACTCATTGTACATAATGTATCATTGAAATGATCAGAAAATAATAATTAGAAGAAAAGCTAAAAAATCTGATCTATTGCAGATAGGAAAAAACTCTTGAATATGCTAATCTTGCATCTGTATGGCAAATAGCTGTCAGACACTATTTACAAATATTCTAGGTTATAATTGATTCTCTAGCTAAAAAGTTACAGCAAATAAATACAAAATAATTGTAAGATTTTAATAACATTTGTCTGATTATTTTATCATGGCAATAATATTGCAATAATAATTGCAATACCCAATATTACACTAATTTTCCTCCATATTCTTGAGTTGTCACCTTAACAAGAGCTTGTGAAGCAAACGTATATTACAAGTAGTTTTGGAAGAAGAACAATGATCAGTAAAAGTCATTACACAAAACTGAAAAATTTATTTTAATGGAAAATCTTTAACATTGGTAATCTGAACTATTCAAAACTTGGCTACATTCTGATCATAAAAAATGTTTCTTTTTTCCTATAACACTATCTTGATCCCAAATTTCCCTTTTCCTTTTATATGAATAATCAAGTCTCCCATACGCTGTATTTGCTCTGACAGTAAGTGCAAACCCAAATCTCCCATCATGCAATGCACCTAGAGATCAGGGTATGTGCTGTTTATTCATCTGAATATATTAAGTAGTACTGACTGCTAGTACATCATGCAAAATCAAATCTGAACAAAATGAGTCAACCTCATTTTGCCTGCACAGCATATCTGAGCAAAAAGAGAAAACCCAGATCTGTGAGCACATCATACAAAGTCAGATCAGAGTCTATGCTGCTTACAGTCCATTTTGTTCTGTACATGGGTTACAGCTGTGAAAAGACGCCAGTGACTTATTTATTTAGTACATAATTTAGTAAGCCATTTCCCAAGCTGAGAGTCTATCTTCAGAATTAGAAGATATATAAGCAGCAAGGTGACAAATGTAATGGAGGAAGACACTGTCTGGAAGACAAATCGAGGAGCAAAGATTTTCCACACCATCAGATGACGACGATGTAAAGATGCTGCACACATGGCACTCAAGACCTGAAAACAAAGACAAGAATATGAAACTAGTTTTTGGAGTAAAGCTTTTGGGTTTTTTGAGAAATAAAGTGATCAAATTATTTGTATACCAAGACAAAAATCCGATGAGAGTGCTGAAAGCAAAATAATGTTATTTGTATGTTTAGACTGATGTAGAAGTACTTGCTCTTCCTGGAATGAAACTGTGGGGAGGGCTTGGGAGGGGGTTAAATAATGAAATTCCGATCTACTTAATCTCACACAGAAGGTTAATAAATCATGTAGTGTTAGACTGTTTATTTTTACATAAGCCAGCAAAAACTATTTTCTCTGGTATGCAATAACATATCTTTGGCCAATTGTCAACCTGACTTTGCCAGAAGGAATCATTTAAGGGGAGCTACGTTTTCAGGTAAACACCCAGGTTTTACAGGTAAATCATACTTACCTGCACTATGTTGTAAACAATATGTTGATGTGACTAAAAGAGAATTTTGTGAGAATAAAATAACACCTAAGTATTATCCAAAAATATAAAAAGTTGACTCCAATATCTAAACAATTTAACCAACCTGCACACAATATTAATGGTGTGCAGCATCAAATATGATTAACAGTTCTATTAGAAACATTAAATGGGAAGATAGAAAACTTTATTGGATACACCAGTTACACACTCTACATCCTGTAGATATTGACATCTCTGAGATTTCATGTTTTTGCATGAAAGGTTGCTCTTTTGTGCTTTGGAGAATGTCAGTCATGCAATATGATGTCCTGGATATGGAGTGCTTCTAAAATGTGACATGACCCAAGGCCTGAGATACAGACTAAGCTGAGAGATTAGAAATGAAGTTATGCATTTTGGTAGTCTGTCCACAAAAACTCTCTCCTGAAGAGTGCTAAGAACTGACCTTGATGTCAAATGATGCTACGAGATCACTACCCTGAATTTGGGCTCCCGAATGTGTTTCAACAGTCTGACCTAAGTTTGTGACAGCAAAGATCTCTACAACCTCTTTCTTGTGAACTGAGTGTATTATCTCCTCCAGGATGCCTACCCCAAAATATAGGTCTTTGCTGATGTCGATAGTGAATGGAACCCTTGACAGCATAGGAAGGTCAAAAGATAATATTTCCTAGATCATCTGAGATAACCCGTAATAACTACAGGTCATCACAAAAGAGTTTTTCCCATTTAAAACAGAAATGCTGAAGTCCTCCACACCAAGATATCTGAAAAGAGTTCCACATTTAAAGCAGAAATGATCAAGTCCTCCCCACCATGATATCAGAAAAGAGTTCCACATTTAAAGCAGAAATGATCAAGTCCTCCCCACAAGAATATCATAAAAGAGTTCCTCTCATTTAAAATAGAAATGCTGAAGTGCTCCCCAAAAGAATAGCAAAATAGTTTCTCCCATTTAAAATGGAAATGGTCCATCCAAACCAGGATATCAGAAAAGAAAATAGAAATACTCAAGTCCTCCCCATCAGGATATTAGAAAAGAGTTTCTCCCATTTAAATAGACATGCTCAAGCCATCTACACCATGATATCAGAATAGAGTCACATGAATTTGGTATCAATTTCTGGGGAAAGGCAACTGAGAAAAAAATGTGGTACAAAATTAGTCTTTCTCCTTCTGCCATGCTGTCTGATGCTCTTGGAAAATGGGTTCTAGCCAAATACTAAGGTTTGGATGATATTTTTTCCCAATCAGGAATGCCTTAGATGGGTCCTTCCTATTCATCTGGTTTCTCTTAGGCATATCTCTTGAGTCTCTAAATCTGCAAAAGGCTATCCACCTGCATGCCCTGATTCCTGATCTCCTCAATGTGGTATATGACTAGGAGATTGGAAGACAAAATCGGTGCTTTGTCATAATATTTGTAAAGTGTGGACATGGATAAAGAAGGCATTTCTCTTAGAAGGATGGTGGTTAATGGAAGCAGAACAGTAATGTCAAGCTGTCCGTTCATATACTAGCCATGCAGAAGAGTAATCCAGAGAACTGTCTTTGAGAGGGGGCATAAATAGTCAGGGTCAGGGATGACTATGCTGAAAGATAGCCATAGGACAGGCCAAACATGGAACAAATAACTAAAATGTTGTAAACCAGTTGATGTATGTTTTAAAAGAGTTTCGAGTCATATGTACAAATGACCGCTTCTACATTCCCAATGAGCAATATCAGGATTCATACTGAACTATGAATGATAAATTCAAATACTTTTCCCAAACTTTCAAAGACCACAAACAGAGATTTCCATGACCTATTTTTGCTAACATTGTGTATACAGGTTATATGAGAAAACAACGAATGCCAAAATGAAATACTACAATACTGTTTACTGATTATAGTCAAACTATAATTAATTTCCTAAAACTGCATTATAATGATCTGGAAGATAGGTTAACATTTGTTGTTTTTTCAGAAATATGTAACATATGTGTCAGATTTAATACAAAATAAATTGTTCTCCTAACATGCATCAGCACTGCTTTAAAAGCATTATTATATTTGCTTTTTTTTTCTCTTCAATCGCTTTGGAAAGAGATGCCACCACTGTCATCTTTTCCTATGCTCTTCTCCAAAAAGCATTTGACTCTGTGACAAGCACAATGAGTCCTTTTAACTCTGCCTCTTCTGCTTTCTGTACAGAGGAAGCATGTAGGCTGTCAATGTCAGCTTCATTATGCAGCTTTTTGGCTTCAAGTTCTTCCACTTAATCCACGGCTAACTCCCATTTCCTTCCTGTTTGGTTTTTCTTCTCATCATTCTCCTCAGTTTTCTTCTTATCCAGATAGGCATGGTACTTATGTCTTGCATATTTCATTGCTAATGATGATTTCCAAAGGTCCACCTGCTTTTCTCATTGTGTCAATGATTAGCCTTTGAGCTCTGAGGCTTTCTCTGCTGAGGTTCTCAACAGATACCTATTTGTTGACAGAAAATCCTCTCTCCAATGTTGCTTGATCATGTGACAATAACAACATTTTCTGGAGAACATTCCAAAGTTCAACATATTCCTTTCTTTTGGAAAGGACAGATTAAAACACTTCATCAAGGCTGTCATCTGTTCTATTGAAGCATGTCAAGGGATGATTGTCCGATTGGACAACTTAGGGGTACAAACAAATGGGGATGTATAGTCAGAATAGAGATACACAATTTCCGCAATGTGATTTTTTGTAAAAAAAAAATTATACCATTGGGGAAAAAGTCTAGGGTTGTCAATGAGAAACGGGGACATTCCGTCAACTGGAAACACATTTTTCAATTCCTTTTTTTTTATTTGCCTAATCAAATGACTTGGCTTCCTACAGTTAAAGCTTCACAACACACGTTAACGCCATTTTTTTTATTTTTTTACTTTTTAATTTAAGAACAACAATTCTTTCTTAACTCCACTATAGTGTACGCATGTGCACTTTGAAACTGTTTATCCGTGAATTGAATTTATTACAATGGATGTTTCTATATTAAACCAAGGAACATTATTATGAAGAACAAAATTTTCGAAAATGAGGTCTCTCTTTTACCATATCTCCCAAATGATCAAACTAAACAATAATGAGTTACCATTATTTTTCCCAAAACTACCAATAGCTTATACTTCTGCATCTTTGTTCCACTAAATGAACAGTATGTAGTTAATAATTTGCAACTTATCTTTGGCATGACTTGTAAGGGCTCCTTCTTCCATTGAAGCCAAGTTGATTGTCTTAATTTTACACAATGTACAAAATGCCTTTCGTTTACATAATTTATCCTTTTGCAGCCATTCCTTGTATTTCTCTTGTTCAAACCAGATATCGATGGAAGAGCAAAGACCAGGCAATTGTAAACACTTTAGATGTAAATCAACTGAACAAATTTTGAATCCTCAAGCGTGTTACTTTCTACGCAGAGTGAATTAGTGTAATGAACATTTTGATTGGCCAAAGCTGATGGACTTGTCCAATCAAATTGAACGATTCGTCAAAAGAAAGAAGCCAGGAAAACCAGCTACATCCGAAGCTAACGACCTTAGGCAATTTTATTTGTGACTTCCTTTGATGAAGTGTGTAGCCGTTTTGCTTTGATGAAGAGTGCATGTGTTATTGAAGTCGCCACCGAAGCCAACTGTGCATGGTCAAACAAAGCCTTATTTGTTATTGCGGCAGCAATGAAACTGAACGTGTCATCAAAAGAAAGAAACCAGGATAACTAGCCTACATCCAAATCGAACAACCTCAGATAATTTTATTTGTGATTCTGGAAAGAAATTAAACATTTTGGTATTTATTTCAATTTTTAAAGACTTTTAAAGACCTCAGGGTAATATGCTCAATTTTCCCAAACTTTCAAGGCCTTGAAAATGCTACCTCATTTTTCCCAAACTCTCAAAGACCTTCAAAGACTGTACGAACCCTGAATATCTTAAGACTGGAATCATGAGATGAAAAACCAGCTCATTTTGGACAAGACCATGGTGAAGTGAGATGAATTGAATGCTGTTATTGGGAGAGGGATGGTCTGTTGATACTGAGGTCTAGTAGTTGCCTCATAGGATTGCATTATGTCAGTGACTCAGACGGTGGTAACTGTTTGAAGGAATTCTAGAGTTTCGTGCATTGATGGATGTGACAATGTTACCAATGGTCAATGAAAGAGGTGGAGGACTGTCTCTGAAGGCATTAAGAAGTGGCTTGCAACCATCATTGATGTCAGTGGTGTAGGTTATAATATAAAAGTCCTCTGCAATTGTACAGAAGACTGAAAAGAGGAAGAAGGTCATCAAATAAGGTTCTGAGTCGATTATTGGAATTTGAAATCTCCAGGCAATGGCTTTGAGTTTTGTTGCAAGTCAGAGTTGGCCCCAAATATCTGGCAATAAGAATTCACCATAACTGGTATTGTGTGGATCCAAGACCAGTTGTAGAATGGTCTGCTACTAGTCTGCCTTGCTCTCAGTGTATCATGGTAGGCATCAACATTGGTGCTTGCTGTACTGTGCATCTGTGACCAAGCAGAGGTTGTTAGGGGATTTGCCAGATGCTGGGTCTGACACTAAGTTGGTTGGGAAGATGCAAGTCTAGATAATGACAGAAAAGGAGCGGACAAGGTATGTTGCAAGTTAATGTCAGGTCCAGAGGTCCAAGTATCTGTTGTCAATGAAATATGGCCATATTTGCAAAGAATGCCTGGCCTTTTCCATCAGTACATTCTCTGCCCTTAGTGACTATGACATTCAGAACTTCGCTAAGGAAACAGCATTAGCGAAAAGGCTGATGGCATCCAGATCATTTGAAGACCATTTCTGGATCTCTTTCTAACCTAAGACTGCAGTTTAGCTTAAATCATTTTCTATTTGTCACAATGAGCCAATTAACATATATGGTCTGAATGGTGCCCCTTACATATAATGCCATTGGGGTGATTTGCTTCAGATGGCTTACAACAGTTACATGCTTCACATTATCCTGTCAATTATTACCTGTAATTAGCAAGAACAAAATCAATGCCAATGAGTGGATGTTATAGAATTAAATAAATGCAAGAATAAATTGCAAAAAGAATCAAATTTCTGAGAATAAATGATCATTTAAAAATAAGTTGCAATAAAATTCAGCACTAAGACAATATGCAAGTTTTACTGACCATTAGAGCAAAGAATTGCAAAATTGCTTCTCTTAAAACAAAACAGGTAACTGAGTGCAAAACAATTTGTATATGATTGGGCAAGAATCAGTCTTTAGCTTGTGAATAGCAAAATATTTGCATCGATTATTTCAAAAACACAAACTGGAAGGTATTTGTGTTGGAACAAGAATGCTGACTAGGCACAAACAATGAGATTTGGTGTAAATGCCTCTATTCCAGGACAGCCACTTCTCATCTGACTTCTACATCAGTAACCAGACAATATCTTGACATATTGCTACAGCTAAAAGAAGCGTTGAAAGGTTTATTGCTTGGGTGTGCTGGGTTTGTAGTGTAATTTAAAGACTCCTATCCATTATGCTCAAATATATATTTGAAGAATATTTACCTTTAGAAAAGTTTAAACTCTGATTACCAAACGAGTTTATGTTTATTTCAGCCCTTTTTAAACAAATCCCTTGCAATGTTTCATGAGCCAAATGGCTGTGGCTTAATATTTTAAATCTAAAGCATCTAAGGTATTCCGGTAAAGTTAGTCTGTTTCCCTTACCAACTCCACTGAATCTAAAATGAAATCCAGAACAAAAGAAAAAAAGGACAACCCAAAATCTGAATTTTATTGCAAAATCCATATTTTCATAGTCTGTAGTTTAATGGTCATTTCTATAAGACTTGCAGTGAGTCAAACTATATGGGTTGGCAGGTCTGCAGTAGGCCTGCAATAAATTTTTTCTGATTACCAACTGTTAAAAATGTAGACTAACTTTTATCTGAGAAAACTTGTTCAAAATAATAAGGCTATACACATAAACACATATATACACACATCCCATGAAAACTTGTCCATATTATTACCTTACAAATTGTTGATGTTGTTATAGGTTTAACACCATTTTTCAGTACAAGATAGGCTATACATGGCGGCCAGTATTATTGGTGGAGGAAGAATCCAGGAAAACCATGGAAAGAACCACCGACCCACGAGAAGCTACCAGCAAGCTTTCTCAAATACCCACATTAGCCAAGCCTGAGACTCGAAACCACACAGACAGAGGTGAGATGGAAGTGATCCATAACGGTGAGCACTTTAGACCACTCGGCCGTTCGGGAGCCCTCATTAAAAATTGTAATCCATGCATAAGTAAAATTATTTAGATGCTAGATTCATAAAACTTTGTTAAAGTACATTTCTTACCTGCAGTTCATTAATAAGAATAATGTACATCATCAGTTCCATCATGGCGCCTTTCAATTTGTGTTCATTTTCAAACAAGACAAAATCCCCTTTCCACTCGGACTCTGTTTCATTTTTTCCAGACTTATTGTTTAAACTTATGCCAGAGAAGATGCCTATAAATCAAAGAGAAACAAATATGCAAATTATGCTACACTTGAGATCGTTTTTCATTTTACTTAACCCTTTGAACCCAACAGGCCGGTTTACCGGCCAGTTGTAACGGTGTATATACCCGAAAGGCCGGTATACCGACCTAGCTATCTACCATCATAACCCGAAAGGCCGGTATACCGGCCTAGCTATCTACCGTCATAACCCAAAAGGCCGGTATACCGGCCTGTGTTATTTTATTCGCTAGATGGTCAGTGAAATATAGAAAAAATATGAAAAATATGAAATATGAAGAAATTTTGAGACAGTTTGTTACATAGTCATAGTAATAAAAAGCATTTTATAAGCATGTTTGAAAAGAGACAATTTGATATTTGCTGTTATATCATAGTGGATTTTCATTCTAAGGCATAATATTACTTTTATTTTGCAAAATTTTACTTTTTATAAAATTGTCAAAAATTGCCGGGGAGGCTTGGATTATTGTGCCGAAATATGGGGGAGATTAGGGTTCAAAGGGTTAAGTATCAGTACTTGTGTTTTGAGAAGCATGACTGTGCTCATGTACGGTCATGCTATTGAAATTGCAGCCAGGTGAATGATACATCATAACAAAGATTTACAGTGTGAACTTTTTAATTTTTGTCCCTGATTTCATAGCAGTTGCCTTTCACAAACACTGACATGTTTATAGGTTCCACCAGTGATATATGATGATGATGTGCCATAAATGATGTCATAAATACTTGAGGAGTGTGAAATGAAACATAAGCCCTGAAGTATTAGCAAATTTTAATTTCTCTTAAGTGATACTTTCATTCTTCCAAATACTTTCAACACTAACAGGACTTATTTTCATATACAAACGTCATGCAATTCACAGTCATGATTTTCTGACAAAGATCAATCTCTTGAATGCTATTTTTAATTTATTGTACATTTTATCTGATAAATAAAAAAAACAATGGTAAATGTATCCCTAAATATGACAGGTGTCAAATCATCTTAAGCATTGTTTGTGATTGCCCTTTAATCTTGATCAGCATTTTCATCAGCATAGCAGGTCAAGGTATATGATTCTCAGAGCCTGAGTGATCTGATCAATGCTGTATGCATACTGTCAAACATCAAACAGGATCTCAATAATATACTGATTAAAATATAAAAATAAAAACCACTGCAGTTTTGTTTAAAATACAATTAATGACAATAATGGATAATTGATTAAATACCTAATAAAACCCCCAAAAAAGACACATCATTATCACCACACCCTATCCCACCCACCCATGTTGTCACAAACCTTAAATAGAAACAGTAAGCATTAACCATTATGAATGAGAAAGATAAAGTGAGATGACTGGAATGAGCATTTTAATATAAAGAAAGAAAGAAATTTTCAACACCAAATAGGTTGGACCAATTTTTGTGGATGCGATATGACAAAACTTTGAATTCAAGTGAAACAGATGAACAATTTTTTTTCTTCAGTCCAGCCATTATCAACCATAAGGGATGTAATGAACATATACATTCCCTGATAGCTGAAAATGCTGTAAAAAGCAATTGGTTAGAATGCCTGACAATTCTTTGTCAACTTAAAAGTCACTGGCCACCTATATTGTACAGGTATGTGATAGTATTATATAAAAAAATAAATGTATTTTTTATGTATGCAAATTAGACTTAAAATATGCTTTTATAAATGAAAAAATTATATAATTTCTGTAAAATGACATTAGTTTCCATGTGCCAAAAACAGATCTGATGTATATTTTCTCTTTTACTCAACCTAGCCATTCAAGTTTTCAATTTCCACACATAAATGTCCATGTGATATATCTTATGATTGTGCTTAAGTACAAGCAAATATGGTGCACTGTGTTGCATATGGATGTAACCAAAAGAGTGATGATGGGACAAAGGGTTCATTCGTTTTCTGAAAGACCCTGTTTACCATAAATAGTTGATAGAAGCTGTGGGATCAAATAGGGTGAGGGATGGGAAAGTCATAATGAAATTAATAAAAATACTTTTTGAACAATCAGAGTGTAGATTTTGATAAAATTCTATTTAGCATAACCAGTATGAACTTAAAAAGGATTTAGAAAAAAGAAACACACACACACACACACACACACACACCCACACCCACACACACACACACACACACACACCTTATTTACTGTATATATCCGGACATGATAAAATAAAATGCAGGAGTTGCACTAGAAGAATTTCTGCCTGTAAATACATAGTGTACCTCACTACAGGGCAGATAGACAAGCCTAAAATTATATGTCCCTGCCAGATTCACTGTAGGCGTAAGTGGACTTACCTTTGCTATATGGCCACAGAAGAATAAGTGGTGTTAACACAGTAAATAAAACTTGTGCCGCAAAAGTGTTGAACAAGATAAGAATGGCTGGAACAATGTTATTTGTAAAATCACCATGGAAACCAACAAAAGCAGCTTCCCAGCGAATGGAAGGGATGGTTGCTTGATGACCAGTTCCATAGAAAAACACTGATGTCATCAGGTGAAATGTTAAAACTGCAGACAGCATGTTCAGTCTTGAATCTGTAAATTTTTAGATATAAACAATTAAACATATGGAATGACTTAAATAAATAACCACATGGAAATGCTGTTTAAAAAAATCATGACAAATTTGGCTGAATAATAATGTAATGTTTACTTGATTTGATATAATATATTAAGTTATTCACTGCTGTGAATACCATCTAAGCAACAAGATATCAAAAGAGCCTGTCATGAAGCACAGACTCAAAGTATTCAAGTGTTCTTGAATGGAGAGAGGCTGCTCATGATAAGGTAGTGGGACCACATTCATACAGGGGCCTACAGAGAACACTGAATATGATTCTGAAGTAGAACTACTTTAACGTTCTGCAATAATTTATATTAATTTACATTTAAAAGTCATCTACTTGTTCCCCAACAAATGCAGCAGACGTTTTTTTAGATTAACCTAATCAAATGTGGGATGATAATAATCAACAATAAGGAACATAGCCAGCCATGGTTCATGTTACAATGCTGGCAAATTATTTCACAATAAAATATAGCAAGTAAAGTACAAGTCACAAATTGCAAAGTGGTGTTCAAATGTTTTTTAACTTTTTCAGGTAAATATTATGGTATTTTTCATTATAGCAGGGGTCACACTCAAACCATCCAGAGGGTTGCATAAAGGCTTTTTTGATGGCCCAAGGGCCACACCCCCTTTGTTATCTCTCATGATCCCTTTTGATGCCAATCATTTCGTGGACCAAAGGATATGGCTTAGTGGGCTGCATGCATGCAGCCTGTGCCAGTGCAGGCACATGTTTGAGAATCCTGTCCTATAGAATATACATGGAAAGAAATCAAACAATGAAGTACCATTCCTCAAAGAAGACATATATTTTAAAATCAAATGTTTTGAAAAAATATTTAAGTTGGCTCAACCACTACTGCCAGAGAATGACACCTACGTCTTGCTATTAGCAAATGTAGGCGAGACAAAAGAAAAAAGGTAAAAAATATTACAAAACTTTACATACCTTGTGTTGTTTTCATTTGAATGCTGAGTATTTCAAGAAACGATATGACAGAAAACCATCCAAGTAATACTGAAGGTGTCATTCCATCTCCTAGTAAGAGACACAGCATAAGGGACACCAAAGTTCCTATATACAAAACTCCTGAAGTGTATACAGTTCCAAGTCCAAATACCACTGGTGGCTTGTCCTTGCTATTTGAGAAATAGTCTTGCCAGTTAACTTTTATGTGTCTATACACAGTGTGCATCAAATGTTCTGATGACCGTCCATATGGCAGCGACAAACTTTTATAATTCTGGGGAAGAATATACACCAGCAAAGGCTGGATAAGAAACACTAGTAGGCTGAATATGCAAAATATGTGGACTATCCTAGGCAACACAATTTGCTGCCAAACTGGCATGTTGTCTAGCACATTCTGTGGTAAGCCCTGCACCGCCCAATGCAAAGCACAGCAAACTACCAACAAGGGCATGGTGTATTTCATGCAAAAGACTGGGAGAGAAGTTCCATTCAAGTTTCCATAGTGTTTTAACAGTAAATATGGAATGAGCACCAAAATAGAAAGACAAACTATGCTGAAAAAATACCTTATGTTTTTCTCACCTGTGTTAGAGTTTAGATTGACTAATCGCTCTAGAAATCGTGAATTTATGCAATTTACTTGTTCTTCACGACAAGTTTGGAAATTCTTTGTCAGGCAAATGCACAAGCTGCAGAAGAAAGTTAAACAGAGAGTAAGAAATACTGGGTGTTGAACAATGTTAGAAAATCTAAGTTTGTTAGAAGTTCTGGCTTTCTTTCCATGCATGTCTTTGTGTGTTCCTTGTACTGTTCTGAAATGTTCTTTAACTGTTTTGAATCCGACCATCAAAATTATTGTTTGGGTTAAAAACACAGATACAGAAGTGTCATAAACAACAAAACTATTAGAGAAATAGCCTGCCATACTCAAAACTATCACAAATAAATTAAACCAGTTTTCAAATGAAAATGTCTGGGATAATTCAAAGTAACTTCTATTAGTCTGATATTTTAATTCCTCTCCTTTAGAATCTCCCTGTACTTTCTGAATTGCAATTCCAATGAAACATAAATCTACAAGTCCTAAAATAAATGCCATGAATAAAACCATCCCTCCTTCAAGAAAAGAAGCTTGAATAATAATATGAACAATATAGACAAATGATGCTATGAACACAAATACTGCAGATCCTGGAAATTTTCCTTCACATATTAAAGGACTTATTTTTATACAATACACAGTCAGAACAATGGCAACAAGGAGAGTTAAAATTCCCAGTGTCATTGCTCCCAGATCAAATTTGGCCCATACATCTCTACACATGGCCTGCACACTTTGGATGTATGTAATATAACGTTTCTCTAAGCTGTGAAACTTTAAATGAACCTCTTCAACTTCTGCATGTGAAGAAAGCTTTGTCACAAGTTTTTGAAGATCATCTTCAGTCCACGACAGAGACAACTGTGACTCTGTATAAAGCTCCTCTGGTAGATCCCGAGAAATCTTCATATAAGAATCGATATAATGGTTAATTTGGAGAGCATTTAATCGCAGTGCCTGGACTCGGTGGTAGACTTGCTTAATGTGACTTTCCTTTGACCATGAGCAGTGGTCAAAAAGTTCTGGTACAACCTGGCCCAAGTTGGAAAAAGGTATTGGAAGTCCCAGCAGTAGAGAAATGGTTGGTACAAAGTCAATTTGGGATATGGTTTTGTAGTCTCCCTGAAATAAATGTTATATCTTTTATTAGTTTACCATACTTTATTTTCATGATTAACTTGGAAAAATTTCATGCTAAATAGCCCATTAAAAGACAGATTCTACTCTACAGATTAAATCATAACTGCTCAGAAACTGGAATTAAAAATTAGGAATTTGTGCAGTTTATTGAAGTCTTAACTAAATAAAGACCAGTAGATAATCTTTTACTAGTCCATGATTTCTAAAGTTATTTAAAATCTGCATATGAGAAAAAAAATTAAACTTCATACACAATGAAACAAGTACAATGAAAATTCTGAGTCTGTAAACCATATGTCCTTGCACTTCCCATTTTGACATCAACTGCAGTTTTAACCACTTTTGTAAGTCCCTGGTAAGCAGAAATGATCCAGAAGCAATTGTCATTTATTTATGTCCATGGTCTTTTCATGCCCAGTATGTATGTACATGCTTGGTTATAAGATGGGATCTTGATAGTGTCCAAGATATGACCCATGGGCTCATTCTCCCATAAATGTATCCCAAAGCCAATGTCAGTTATATGTATAAATGTGTCTTTTCCTGTACTGTAAACATACACTGGGTTATTGGATAGCAATCTCAATAGTTTCCAAGTTATGACCCATGGTGGGAATCTCAATAGTTTCCAAGTTATGACCCATGGTGGGAATCTCAATAGTTTCCAAGATATGGCCCATTGTGGGAATCTCAATAGTTTCCAAGTTATGGCCCATGGTGGGATTCTCAAGTTTCCTAGATATGACACATGGTAGTAATCTGAATAGTTTACAAGTTATGACCCATGGTGGTAATCACAGTTTGCAAGATATGACCCATGGTGGAAATCTCAAAAGTTTCCAACATATGACACATGGCAGAAATCTCATTAGTTTCAAAGCTGTGACACATGGTGGGAATATCAACAGATTCCATTAAAAAAAATGGAATAATGATCTTGTTCATTGGTGTACAAAACATGGAGTTATACCCAGTCATCTCCAATGTGATACTGACAAGGTAATTAATGGTGATATTTCAAGAGCCTTTACTACCTTGAGAAACTATCCAAAGAAAACATTTTAATGGGTTCAACTCCAAGGGTGCTTGAGTGTAATTCATGCTTTACTTTTTTATAATAATGACTAAAAATGTACTACGACAATGTGAAGAGGCAGCTCCTAGTTTGCTATTGCATGCTGCATCAAAACTGTATTTATATTAAAAACATACCATAAATTATTTGACTGAATTGGATTTTATATTCATACCAATTAAATTCAAACTGACTAATATCTGTGTAGGACAAATGAGACAACAATTCTCATATATCAATAAAAGTTTCTAATTTGTCTTTCCCACCTACTCCACCACCATACTGTTAACAAACATTCTTGCCTATTGTGTTCCCACATTTGTGCTGCATAATATTTTCTGCGTCCCCGTTGTTGTATGCAACTATTAACAACACCGACCCTGATCTAACATTACATACTGCACAATCCAAGATCTGCACTGTCAGATCAGAGTCCATACAGTTTGTTCCAATTTCTCCTTACAAACTACACTGAACCAGATATGCCAGAACATTATGTGACAGCAGATCAGATTCTATGCAGTTTATGAGCAAGTATATATTCTATTCATTCATCATCTCATATTCCATTCTACTTACATGCTTCTGGCCATTTGCTGTAATTTGATCTAAACTATAAACAAAGAGTCCAGCCTCCACTTCATCTGGGCTATCCCCACCATGATCACCTGTTGCTGTCATTCCATGATCCCCAAGAACAAATAGCACTGTGCCTTTTTCCATTACTGCTGTGATATTACTGCATAGAATATATATATATATATATATATATATATATATATATATATATATATATATATATATATATATATATATATATATATATATATATATGCCTACACAAACCATGAAAGGCAAAAAATATATGGCACAGAATTTTCAATGATAGCTGTTTATATAAATTCATAGGCTGAAATGGTTCGCAACTTGGCAGAAAGTTGCTGCAGGGTTTAACTCCATTTTTTGAGCACAAGATAGGCTATACATGGCGACTAGTATAAATGGTGGAGGAAGAAACCGGGATAACCCCAGAAAGAACCACCAACTCACAAGAAGCTACTGGAATTGGTAAGAAAGTAAACTGCCAATAAAACGTTTACAAATCTGAATCCAGTAATATTTCAAACACAGAAAAATCATTTGGAAAAAATATTGCATTTTACTGAATAAATGGTATCTTTTAAAATGATTAAAAATAGAATTTATACATCTTTAAAAATTGTATTGAATTATATTTGAGGTTTTTTTTATTTATTCGTGTCAAAGAACAAATGTAAATATTAAATGTGGAATATCAAATGCAGTTTATATGGGACAGTGCATATCTCTATTAGAACAGGTATACTGTACTGCCCACAGTTCAGCAGTTGAATGAAACTCAAAAACATTATGAATACATGTATTTGTATTTAGACTATATTATTTAATTTTAATATGAACATTATCTGATGAATAACATTTCATTTGGAAGAAAACAAAGTTTTGTGAGCTACCTTTGTGTTTCTGAGTTTTAGTGCTCAAACATTATAAAAGAGTGGCAGACAAATGAAAACCATCATCATGATCACCCCTCCCACTCAGGTACATTGGCAATATACAAACATCACAGTTTTACAGACCATTAATTCTACCTTTAATTTCTTGTAGTTTATCAATGTCTTATTCATTGATTTCTATTTTCTGTGTAATGTATACTAAAATGAAATATACTTTTTTATATGTTAGGACAAACTACATCTGCTGTAGCATAATGTACTTGCAGATCTGGGTCTATGTTGTTTGTTCTAGTGATTACTCTAAAAAATGGCACAGATCCAGTTCCGCTGGGACATTATGTCCTGATAGATCACACCCTTCTTTCACTGTACTGATAATGTTATGAGAGATCACACCCTGCTTTCACTGTACTGATAATGTCATGACAGATCACACCCTGCTTTCACTGTAACACATTGGGCTGAAGGTTGTTTGGCAATGGATGTCATGTGATGTCAAGAATCGCTGGTAATCTCATATATAAAAGTAAAATGTTGCTCAAATTTCATACACTGCTCCAGTGGCCTAGTGGTTAGAGCATCCACATCAAAAACAGGAGGTCATGGGTTTGAGCCCTGGCTGAGTCATACCAAAGGCTCACTAAAATGGTACTAACAGCTACCTCGCTTGATGCTCAGGATTAAGAGGTTAGTGTCAGGACTGGTTGGCCTGGTGTCAGGATAATGTGACTGGGTGGAACATCATGCTACATGTCTGCAGCATGATGTCCCAATGCTATTCATCACTATAAACTGCCTCACTGCAGATATCATTGCGATATAACTGAAAAATTGTTAAAGCTACATTAAAATTCCCACAATCAGAAGTTTCAGACAAACAGTCAATACAAGTAATATGGAAGGCAAAACCATTATTTAAATTACAAAATAATATACTTAGAGAAAATAAATAAAGCAAAGTTACTTTCATCAAGATAATGAAGCAATAATTAATCTGAATGACTGCTTTGTAGATACTCTTCTTGATGCCTAAAATACTACAAGTACCGGTATGGATGTTCGGTTTGCAAATCTTATTAATATGACTGATAAACCTATTCTTGTAATTTAATGCACTATAATACATACATACATACATACACACACACACACACACATATATATATATATATATATATATATATATATATATATATATATAAATTTGATTTTATTGATTTATTGTTCTTTGAACAATTTGTAAATTTGACTTCTTTTCAGTTATAATAATAATAATAACATATACAGCGGTCTCACTAGGATTTTAAAATTACTAGTCCAGGACTCCTAGTTTGATAAAATTTGGAATTCCACCAGCAAAGATTGCAATCCAATCCCAGTTTGTTTATTGGCTATATCTGAAGTGGCTAAATGTCCAGAAGAGAAGAACCAATGGCTGCCATTATGTTTAATTTTCCAAATTCTTTATACCACTCCTGTCCATCAGAGTGAAACAAAATTTTGTCAGTCAAAGGAAATGTCTTATTCCAAACACTATGCCAGGCATCACACACTTTCTTAAACTTTGCTACTATTCCATCTGAACTATTAGAAACTTTAGCTTTCTTCTGAATTGCATTACAATCTTAATTCTTATTCAATTTGACATTTAACTCCTAAAATACTTATCCAATTTTGCAAATGGAACTTTGTTTTTGTCTCGATGTGTCTTGATTTTGAGGTCACATGCAATACAGTAAAACCTGTCTTGAGAGCCCACTGCTATGAAAGACCACCTGTGTTGGGAGACCAGAATCTCAATGCGCAAATTTATTGATTATATACTGTTATGGCCTGTGAGAGACCACCTGTCTTGAGAGACCATTATTTTTTGGCAGAAGGGGTGGTCTACTGTACTTAATTTCGCTCACTCGGAAATGAACGAAGGTTATTCATCTGATTCATGTAGTACGTATTGTACTCTTATAATAACCACACATATAATTATTGGCCTTTCTGTCTCTGATTCAGTCATTGTTAATATCAGCAGATTTCCCACCAATAGGCAACTAGTAAAAATGTTTGATCTTGCCACCTAGCTATTGCGTCATATTCTTTTGATGTAATCTTATGATGACAACATGCACATCTGTGGATTTTTCAGCCAATGAATTCTCTCATTGTAAGTATCAGCACAGCTAAATTGATCAATTAATCAATATATTTTCGCACTCTGCATCCCAGGTACAAAACTGTGTTCAAATATTTATAATTAAGCATTTCTGAGACCTCTGTATATAGTTATAAACATTAGTAAAGTTTTAATAGTAACAGAGTAATTCTTTTCTACTAAATTCAACTGTAGGGTACAAAAGGATATATGCATTCCACTTGACACACACACCCAAACAAAAGCATACCACTCCCTCGTTAACTCGCAAACCCGCTTATAATGTGGTGTCAGGCGTGGATCCTGATTTTTCCCCAAGAACAATGTCGGTGAGAACCTAATAGAACACAACTAATGCTAATGGAAAATACAATAGCATGTGTAGAAATGCAGGGTACAAAACACACCAGTTATAAAAGGACATATGAAGCCCACTGGAAAACACCACCCACCCACCCCCAACAAAAGTACACCACTCCCTCAATAACCCACGAACCCGTTTATAACGCTGTGTCAGGTGTGGATCACGATTTATCCCCAAGAACAATGTCCTTGAGAACCCTAGAATGCTGCCACTGAGAGCCTCATACCCTTGTGTGGCCACTGTTCCTTGTCTTCAAATTTTGACTCGGTTCCTGCTTATCTTTAACTCTTATGTACTCAACCCATATACAAATCATAATGGGAGATTATCCATTATAAATCAAGGGTGGGAGGTAGTGGATGCATATCAAATAAAATCGGTTTATAACAATATTCTGTACATTATAAACTATTATTCAGATCTGCAAATGACATCCATGAACAAAACTAATATAATAAATCAGTGGTTAAAAATAAACTATATTTGAAATAAAATTCTAACCCAATAACTTGATTCATTTGTGATAGTTTATCTCCAATGGCAGGATGTAATGGTCCATATCGATGACCACAATGATCAACTCCAAGAAAATGCACAATAGTTAATGTCCAATCTTTCTTCCTTAATTCAGTGTACAAATGTTGTAATATTCCATTGTCTACTGTATGCAAGTCATGAACATTAAATGATGGAAATGGAAAGGCTGTGGAAAATCTTCCTGGAAAAAGGCCCAACCATGTATCATCTCCAAGAAATTTAACTTTCTTTCCTCGCCTAATTAACTGGTCTATAAAATTATCCTCTGTAATTTCAGACGATCCAAAATTAGATCCAGCATCCACAAAAGTTGGCAAGCTCCCTGTTGTCATTCCTTTTAATCGCTGCAATGTTGTTGTTGGAGGATCGGCTATGAATTTATACAGTAATGCATGTTTAGGTTTTTGAGTCAACAAATTGTGAATTTCTGGCAATTTATTTACGTATGAAAGTTCATTCTTCATTCTGTCTGAATGATGTACCATAAATTCAAATTTCAAAGCATCTATTATGACAACGATAGCTCTTTGGTGTGTACTGTGCATCCAACAGCCTCCAGTTTCTCCGTGCTCTTCACTACGGGCAAAATCTACGTTGCATGAACTATTGTTATCTATAGCTACGCGTTTAAGAAGAAAACCTTTTGTGAAAATTAATACGCTTGCTATGTAAAATAACAAAAGATAACAAATTGTTCCGAAAATCTTGATGCCGAAACCCATCGTCGCCACCATGTGCTACGCAGTATGTATTGCTTTACACTATTGATAATATCTGCTAACATTAATATAACATTGTATATCAGTCTAATGAGATGGTTTATATAGCGAATGAGTTGAAGGAATCACCGAGACAATGTTTGGTAGCGGCTTCAAAATCCGGATAGAGATAGCTTTAAAATATATCAAACAGCACTCGTGGAATGCATTACTGGCTGTCTATTAAATGTGTTAAATATTGGAGTGTGCCTCAGTTCGCACCATTGACAGCTTGGTCCTAACATGAACACTTTTATAACATTATATACTTTATGGTCTGTATGTGTATTGGATTTTGTTTGTACTTATCATGAATGAAATATTTCAAAAATCTTAGTTTCAAAATGCTTAACTTTACACGATGACATGTGTGCACACGGGAAGTTAAAATAAACTAGAAGCAATAACAAAGACGATGAAGGCAGGGGCGTAATATTTCGCAGTCTAACTATAATCAGAACTCAGCTGTCAAGGGAGAAGAAACAGAGGCAGGCAAAGAGGTGGGAACATTCGAGAGTGGACAGGCTTGACATTGAGCGACTCTGGGAACTCGGAAAATCGAGCGGAATGGAGGAAGCTGGTTGTTCGGTCTTGTGCGGTACTCTAACGGTCGACCAGACTGATTATGGTGATGATCATGATAATGATGATGGTGGTGGTGATGATGATGCACTGTCTTAAGTGAAGGACAGTGGAGATCTGCTTTTAATCACATTCGATTATTTCGGTGACTAAGATGATATTTATGATAATAGACTGATTCGGGAATGCTGGCTGATTCGGACCATAGCTAATTCGGCCCAAATTACGGGCTGATTCGGGCCAAATTACGGGCTGATTCGGCCCAGATGACGGGCTGATTCGGACCATGTGAACTATTATAAGAAAAACCATGTAACACACACATTATTTAGTTATAGTAAATATGATTTCTTTAGGATAAAGAAATATTCCACATAAATCTTGCTTTTAAAAAAGGCATTAACATATTCAGACTCGTACCATTATACGTAGAAGAAAACAAATCATTTGCATTAAATTTTTAGATAATCATATCTTTCGTCAGATTTTAGACAGTCTAGAATCTCTGAATTTCGTTACATCAACTTCCCTTTGAAAATGACTACTTGACATGGGTTAAAATGTTTACTTTCTCAGGACAGGGGGGAGAAGAAAGGTCAAAGTGACCCTTCACAAAGACTTTTCTGGCTTAAATATGATAAAATTTTAATGCTCAATGTGTTCAGCTTTAAGGTTCAGTACTTATTCAAAATTCGACACTTTACAGACAGATTATGAATTCAGAAAAACATTAACAAACGTTGCTTAAAACAAATATTATTAAAATATAATTCGTCTTACGAGGTCCACAAAATTAGAAGAATATAAACGTATGATACTGACGTGTGATATTTTATCGAACTGAATCAAAAATTGTACAGCACTTCACTTTCTCCTTTAAGATATAAGTTTTATATAGTGCTACTAGTATATAGCAAAATAGACAATGTAAATATAATTCATCATACATCTAGCAAAGGCATAACCCTACCATATTGTAAAGTCAGATCAATATGTATGAATAAATGTTGCTGCGATTTTTGTCCCCAACAATATGCATACAATTTAATGATCGATTCCTTAAATGGAAGTTATTGATTCCTTAAATGCATATTTGAACTGCTCAACGTACCTGGGAAATAATGTGAAATATCGTGTCTTAAACAAATGTAAGTGACACATTTAAATCTCAGACGAAACCTATTGATATTTCACATGGTCCGAATCAGCCCAAAATCTGATCCGAATCAGCCAGAAATCTGGTCCGAATCAGCTCGTAATTTGGACCGAATCAGCTTGGTCCGAATCAGCCATGGTCCGAATCAGCCTGTTACCCTGATTCGAAACAAACTTAAATTACCGTCTGATTCGGTCCAAAATGTATGTATGTATGTAGTATATATATATATATATATATATATATATATATATATATATATATATATATATATATATATATATATATGTGTGTGTGTGTGTGTGTGTGTGTATGCACAAAATCTGGAACGAGAGGGAAACCAAAAATCCAGAACAGCCAAAGACAAAGAACGGACAAAAACAAATACATCAACAACAGCAAGAAAATGAGATAAAATAGAAGGAACGACAAAAACAACATTAACAGCCGCAAGAAATAGAGAGACAAGAGAAGGAGCAATTAAACCATCAAGAAAATAAAGAAAATCAAAACCCAAAACACCAACAAGGAGAACAACAACAATTGGAGCAAAAGCAAGCCGCATAACAACAAGCTACAATAAAACAAAAGAAAGTAACAAGAATACAGAAACAAAAAGACGAAATTCATGAGACACAAAGAGAAAAATCTACGAAACAAACAGCCGATCATAAGGAAGAAACAGAAACAGTCGGAACAAAAAGTGAGCAATTTAAACGAACCATAGGTAATAGCTAACTGAAGAGAAATTTACAAGAATCACAACCACAACCACAGTCTTTCCAATTGACGTACGCTCAGATAAATGAGTATCTAGAAGATTATGACACATGCCAGGATACATGACGGAAAAACAGCTAGATAAAATGGAAACACAAATAAAGACAACAGCAACAGAACTACAAACATTAACCCCTTCCATACAAACAGGATGTGACGCCAAATTGAGACGATTAACGTATAAGCGTCGTATTCAGTTTGTGCAGCGAAGTGTCAAGTAGAAACAAGATGATTCGATGCGCAGCTCTACATTGTGTGAATAATAGCAATTCTGGGCAGAAGATTAGTTTTTGTTTGCTTCACATTTCCAGAGGACCATAAAAACAGATTTGTTTGTATGGGCGATTAAATTAAAGAGAGAAGGCTTTATACCAACTCAACACATCAGGTTGTGCCAGAGACATTTCGAGCTTGAATGTTTCTTAAAACACACGCGATCATGTATATAACAATCACGGCAGAAGTCTTCAACTCAAACCACATTGGTAGATTGGTAGAAAAAGACTTCACCAAGAAATATACTCAAAATCAACTGATAAACACCTTCGCCATAGTTCCTCTCAGATACATTTGTGAAGTAGTGTTTTAATGGTGTTTTAAGACTAGCTAACCTGCTCCGATTTTCTGATATCTTAATCATATATCAGGGGGAAGGGATCGTAAGCAGGACACAAAATTGGCGAGCAGCAGCAGTTAGGGTGAACAGACCACTTGCTGGAAATTCCATTTACTACAAATAAAGCTTCCTACGAAAATGAAAAATATCAGCATAATAACGCCAAACCGAAGCATTCTAACAAAAAAGATCCCACGAGTTTTTCTAATTGGGTTAGCTCATTTTGTTACTATATCCTTATAGTTCGTTTTTTTTCTTTCTTCAGTTTTTGTGTGCATTCGTTTGCTCGCCAGACATTTACTGTTGGTTCCATGATCTTTGCTGCTGAGTAGTGTTAAAGTAATTAAATTACTTTATATCAATAATGGCTCCAGCTACAGAAATCTAAAAAAAAGATCGAGAGCGACTGGAGGCAATTAATAAATATCTCCCCGTCCGTGATTCTGTCAACAAAAATTACAAGCGCGTCAGGAGCATCAGGTAGAATTTGTAGAGGGTTCAAAACAACTATTTTAAACCAATTTTCGAACCAACCAAGCAAATTGTTTCTAATAACTGAGACAACAACAACAGCAAAAAAAAAAAAAAAAAACTCTCGAGACATTGCCTGTCTTTTGTCGTGCGCTCTTTTGTCAGGTCACCGTTGTGGATAGACTGTTGGCTCTAGTGACATGGCCATACCATTTCAGCTTTCTCTTCTTTTTTTTTTTTGACAGTGGAAAGGAGGTCTTCATAATGGCCTACATTGTGCCTGATGGTGTTACGCACTTCTTCATTTGTGATGTGGTCCATGTAAGAGATGCCAAGGATTGTTCTGTAGCATCTCATGTCATGTGCCTGGATTTTTCGTTTTAATTCTGCTGTCAGGGTCTAGGTAGGCCTCACATGACTACAAAACGATTGAGATGACTAGTGCTCTCAATAGTATGATTTTAATTTTCAAACATATATTCTTGTCTCTCCAGTTTTAGCTTTGACATAGCTGCCGTTGTTTGTGCTGCTCGTGACAAAATGTCTCCTCTTGATCTCTCTTCGGTGATTATGAAACCAAGATATTTGAACTGGCTCATTGTTTCCAGTTCCTGTTCTCTGACTTGAATCTTGGCTGAAATTTGTTTGCCACTATTTGTCATCAGCTTTGTCTTCTCGGCGCTTAACTCCATGTCAAATCTGACAGATTTAATTATAACAATATATATATTAGATTGACTTTAAAAAGTCATAAAACTAAACAAAATATTGGTGCAGAGTGTTCAGAACTATTTTGTTACTCTCACGATACAGACGTGTCCTGCTAGCTGGAAAATACTCAAACTTGGATAGTAAATTGCCAGATAGCAGAGGCGCTTACTTAGCGACAATTTCCAAAGTGCGGGAGAAAAGAGTAGGGTTATATAGCTCACATCCGCGATAGGAACCAAAATATCTCTGCTCAGAACCACTCAACATCTGCGCTGGGAACCAATAGCCATACCTAAACGCGCATCGAAGCAATATTGAGTCCGGTACTTATGACATTTTTCCTGATTATTATTATTATTATTATTGTTGTTGTTGTTCATTACCACATTAAAGATATAATCATTGCACAACTATTGATATAGCATAACTATTGGCAGTTTGTTATTGATGTTGGCCACTTAATCATATTTAAAGTTATCATATTTAACATTTAAGAAAATACCCGTTACTTTTTTACTGGTTTTCCTAATGAAATTGAAATCAATCATACGCCGATAACATGTAGAATACGGATATTTACTTCATCGATGATAACATCCCCGCTCGGAACCAAACCAACTTCATACATAAAATACCATGCTCTAGGTAAAATCTTTAATAGCAAATTTGAAATTTAGTGTGCTGCGTAAATAGACATATTTCATACTGTTACTGATTATCATGTTATTTTACTTACATCATAGATTCACGCACTGGAGCAATACAGTACCGTATCAATGTTTGCATCCGTGCTCAGAACCAATGCTAATATTTCTCTTTGTTAAAGTCTGGGTCATAAATAATTCCTTTCTTACACATCTGCACACATCACGTTATATCCATGTATATTTCTTTCATAATTAGATATTCCACTTTATCAGCTTTATTCTAAACACATTGTTCACAAGAAATTCCTTCCATTTACCTAAACTCGCTTCTTTCAAACAATGCATCTGCGCTCAGAACCATGACTTTCTTATCTCTGCCTGTCACAACACAGGTTGATGACAAAATAAAAATCAGTATAACTATTGTTTACAATATCCACCTGACACTAACCACCAGTTAGCGAATGAATTATTCCCTTTATTATAAACACAAATCATATCATGAGGATATATAGGCAATAATCGAACAAAGTATGTTCATTAATGCAAGCTGATCTATAACATCCGTGCCTAGAACCATCAAGTCCTGGTGAAAGAAAGTTATAAAAAGTAGAGTTCCAATAATCGCACATCTTTCAGAACATATGACAATAAGAATCCAATCTTTATTACCGCATATCAATTCGCGTTCTCATCACAATCATACGCCGATAACATGTAGAATACGGATATTTACTTCATCGATGATAACATCTCCGCTCGGAACCAAACCAACTTCATACATAAAATACCATGCTCTAGGTAAAATCTTTAATAGCAAATTTGAAATTTAGTGTGCTGCGTAAATAGACATATTTCATACTGTTACTGATTTTCATGTTATTTTACTTACATCATAGATTCACGCACTGGAGCAATACAGTACCGTATCAATGTTTGCATCCGTGCTCAGAACCAATGCTAATATTTCTCTTTGTTAAAGTCTGGGTCATAAATAATTCCTTTCTTACACATCTGCACACATCACGTTATATCCATGTATATTTCTTTCATAATTAGATATTCCACTTTATCAGCTTTATTCTAAACACATTGTTCACAAGAAATTCCTTCCATTTACCTAAACTCGCTTCTTTCAAACAATGCATCTGCGCTCAGAACCATGACTTTCTTATCTCTGCCTGTCACAACACAGGTTGATGACAAAATAAAAATCAGTATAACTATTGTTTACAATATCCACCTGACACTAACCACCAGTTAGCGAATGAATTATTCCCTTTATTATAAACACAAATCATATCATGAGGATATATAGGCAATAATCGAACAAAGTATGTTCATTAATGCAAGCTGATCTATAACATCCGTGCCTAGAACCATCAAGTCCAAGGAGAAAGTAAGTTATAAAAAGTAGAGTTCCAATAATCGCACATCTTTCAGAACATATGACAATAAGAATCCAATCTTTATTACCGCATATCAATTCGCGTTCTCATCACAATCATACGCCGATAACATGTAGAATACGGATATTTACTTCATCGATGATAACATCTCCGCTCGGAACCAAACCAACTTCATACATAAAATACCATGCTCTAGGTAACATCTTTAATAGCAAATTTGAAATTTCGTGTGCTGCGTCAATCGACATATTTTATAATATTCCTGACTTTCATGTTATTTTATCACTTTATCAGCTTTATTCTAAACACATTGTTCACAAGAAATTCCTTCCATTTACCTAAACTCGCTTCTTTCAAACAATGCATCTGCGCTCAGAACCATGACTTTCTTATCTCTGCCTGTCACAACACAGGTTGATGACAAAATAAAAATCAGTATAACTATTGTTTACAATATCCACCTGATACTAGCCTTCAGAAAACGAATGAATCAAGTTGGTTTGGTTCCGAGCGGGGATGTTATCATCGATGAAGTAAATATCCGTATTCTACATGTTATCGGCGTATGATTGTGATGAGAACGCGAATTGATATGCGGTAATAAAGATTGGATTCTTATTGTCATATGTTCTGAAAGATGTGCGATTATTGGAACTCTACTTTTTATAACTTACTTTCTCCTTGGACTTGATGGTTCTAGGCACGGATATTATAGATCAGCTTGCATTAATGAACATACTTTGTTCGATTATTGCCTATATATCCTCATGATATGATTTGTGTTTATAATAAAGGGAATAATTCATTCGCTAACTGGTGGTTAGTGTCAGGTGGATATTGTAAACAATAGTTATACTGATTTTTATTTTGTCATCAACCTGTGTTGTGACAGGCAGAGATAAGAAAGTCATGGTTCTGAGCGCAGATGCATTGTTTGAAAGAAGCGAGTTTAGGTAAATAGGAAGGAATTTCTTGTGAACAATGTGTTTAGAATAAAGCTGATAAAGTGGAATATCTAATTATGAAAGAAATATACATGGATATAACGTGACGTGTGCAGATGTGTAAGAAAGGAATTATTTATGACCCAGACTTTAACAAAGAGAAATATTAGCATTGGTTCTGAGCACGGATGCAAACATTGATACGGTACTGTATTGCTCCAGTGCGTGAATCTATGATGTAAGTAAAATAACATGAAAATCAGTAACAGTATGAAATATGTCTATTTACGCAGCACACTAAATTTCAAATTTGCTATTAAAGATTTTACCTAGAGCATGGTATTTTATGTATGAAGTTGGTTTGGTTCCGAGCGGGGATGTTATCATCGATGAAGTAAATATCCGTATTCTACATGTTATCGGGGTATGATTGTGATGAGAACGTGTATTGATATGCGGTAATACAGATTTGATTCTTATTGTCATTTGTTCTGAAAGATGTGCGATTATTGGAACTCTACTTTTTATAAACTTTCTTTCACCAAGAATTGTTGGTTCTAGGCACGGATGTTATAAGTCAACATGCAGTAATGAGCAGACTTTGTTCGATTGTTTGCTATAACATCCTCATTATACGAGTTGTGTCTATAAAAGAAGGATTGATTCATTCGTTTTCTGATGGCTAGTATCAGGTGGATATTGTAAACAATAGTTATACTGATTTTTATTTTGGAATCGACCCGTGTTGTGACAGGCAGAGATAAGAAAGTCATGGTTCTGAGCGCAGATGCATCGTTTGAAAGAAGCGAGTTTAGGTAAATAGGAAGGAATTTCTTGTGAACAATGTGTTTAGAATAAAGCTGATAAAGTGGAATATCTAATTATGAAAGAAATATACATGGATATAACGTGACGTGTGCAGATGTGTAAGAAAGGAATTATTTATGACCCAGACTTTAACAAAGAGAAATATTAGCATTGGTTCTGAGCACGGATGCAAACCTTGATACGGTACTGTATTGCTCAAGTGCATGAATCTATGATGTAAGTAAAATAACATGAAAGTCAGGAATATTATAAAATATGTCGATTGACGCAGCACACGAAATTTCAAATTTGCTATTAAAGATGTTACCTAGAGCATGGTATTTTATGTATGAAGTTGGTTTGGTTCCGAGCGGGGATGTTATCATCGATGAAGTAAATATCCGTATTCTACATGTTATCGGGGTATGATTGTGATGAGAACGTGTATTGATATGCGGTAATACAGATTTGATTCTTATTGTCATTTGTTCTGAAAGATGTGCGATTATTGGAACTCTACTTTTTATAAACTTTCTTTCACCAAGAATTGTTGGTTCTAGGCACGGATGTTATAAGTCAACATGCAGTAATGAGCAGACTTTGTTCGATTGTTTGCTATAACATCCTCATTATACGAGTTGTGTCTATAAAAGAAGGATTAATTCATTCGTTTTCTGATGGCTAGTATCAGGTGGATATTGTAAACAATAGTTATACTGATTTTTATTTTGGAATCGACCCGTGTTGTGACAGGCAGAGATAAGAAAGTCATGGTTCTGAGCGCAGATGCATCGTTTGAAAGAAGCGAGTTTAGGTAAATAGGAAGGAATTTCTTGTGAACAATGTGTTTAGAATAAAGCTGATAAAGTGGAATATCTAATTATGAAAGAAATATACATGGATATAACGTGACGTGTGCAGATGTGTAAGAAAGGAATTATTTATGACCCAGACTTTAACAAAGAGAAATATTAGCATTGGTTCTGAGCACGGATGCAAACCTTGATACGGTACTGTATTGCTCAAGTGCATGAATCTATGATGTAAGTAAAATAACATGAAAGTCAGGAACAGTATAAAATATGTCGATTGACGCAGCACACGAAATTTCAAATTTGCTATTAAAGATGTTACCTAGAGCATGGTATTTTATGTATGAAGTTGGTTTGGTTCCGAGCGGGGATGTTATCATTGAAGAATTAAATGTCCGTATTCTATATGTTATCGGCGCATGATTAGGGTTAGAACGTGAATTTATATGCGGTAACATGTAAATATCGGAACTCTATTTTGTTAGTATTTAACAGCAGGAACAGTGTGATGTTTGTTGATTTATGCCAGAAACATATTTTCAAAACATGCTATTAGTGATGTTACAAAGAGCATGCTATTTCATATATGACGTTGTTCTGGTTCCCAGCCGGGATGTTATCATCGACGAAGTAAATGTACGTATTCTACATGTTCTCGGCACATGATTGGCAAAAGGACGTGAAATGATATGCGGCAGTAAAGATCTTATTCATGTTGTCATTTGTTATGAAATATGTATAGCGGAACTCCACTTTTATGTAATTTCTGAGCGCAGATGCATCGCTTCAAATAAATGAGTGTAGGTAACTTGCATAGGAACAACGTCTTGTTGGAATTGATTTATGAATAAAGCTGCTAAATTATACTATCTAACGTTGAAGAAATGTGAAATGATATATATGAAGATAATGTGATGTGTACTGATGTGCAAGAAACAAAATATATATGAAATATATAAATTGGTTCTGAACACGGTTGGAAAAAAGTGATACGGTACGGTATTGCTGAGGTGCATAAATCTTTGATGGAAGTGAAATAACATGAGAATCAGGAACAGTATGAAATATGGCGATTTAGGCAGCACACAAAATATCAGCTATGCTCTTAAAGATGTTACCTAGAGCATGGTATGTTATGTTTGAAGTTGGTTTAGTTCCAAGCGGGGATGTTATCATAAAGTAATTGTCCGTATTCTACATGTTATCGGCACTTTATTGGGTTAAGGACGTGAAGTTATATGCGGTACTAAATATCTTATACATTTTTTCATTTCTTATGAAAGATATCTGAGTATCGGAACTCTACTTTTTCCTAAGTTTTGTTTACCAGGAAATCTTGGTTCTAGTCACGGATGTTACAAGGAACTTTTAGTTATGAGCAGACTTTGGTCGATTGATATATATATATATATATATATATATATATATATATATATATATATATATATATATATATATATCCCAATGATTTGCTTTTTGAAAAGAAGAAAAAGAAATAGTCCATTAATTCACTGGTTGTTAGTATCAGGTGGTTATTGTAGGAAATAGTAATACTGATTATTATTTTCGCATCAAGATGCACTGTGACAGACAGTGGTAAGAAAGCCGTGGTTCTGAGCGCAGATGCATCGCTTGAAAGAAACGAGTAAAGGTACATTGGATAGGAAATTTGTCATGTAAGCAATGATTTAAGAATATAGCTGGAAAAGTGCAATACCTAAAGACGAAGAAATGCGAAATTATATTCATGGAGATAATGTGACATGTACATGTGTGTAAGAAACGAAATATATATGACTCAGGCGTTTACAAAGAGAACAATTTTTAGGAATTTGTTACCCCCCTCCCCCTGTCAAGAACTGTCAAACTTTCAGTGACCTCCCTAATAAAACGAAGTCAATTTTTTTATCCATCCCCCCTACAAACTAACAATATTTTATACGGTTGAATTCATGAAGAAAAAAATCGATACTTTATATTCTAGCTTCTATCATGGGGAAGCCAACTGTTCCTCAATTGTTATAATGCGCATATTGGCTGATTCATTAATTAATTGTACAAAAAATAACATTGTTGGCATCAATTTATCTTGAACTCCCCTCCCCCATGTCAACAATTGTACAATTTCTTCAAACCCCTCCACCCTATTTCGTTTACATAATTGATGGACCACCCCCCTTATATAAATTGGTTCTGAGCACAGATGCAAAAATTGATACATCACGTCATAGGTCAGGTGCATGAATCTTGTATGTAAAGTGAAACAACACGAAAAGCACGAACATTATGAAATTTGTTGATTTATATAGCACACAGAATTTCAGATATCGTAACTATTGTATGATAAAACATACTTTAAGCTGTTTTGGTTTAAAGCGGGGATTTTATCATTCATGATGTGAATGTTCTTATTCTACAGGGAGATAAATTGATGTCTGCAAAGGAGCAAATATCCCAAATATATATTAGTCATTTTCAAAGAGAATTACGCCAGCTGGTTCTGAGCAAGTATGCAAAAAATGGAATCATAGGTTGATGTGAAGGAAGTCAACACATTTTACTTAGGCACATACAAAAGCGATATGTATACGTTTAAATAGTTGTTGATACGGGTGCTAGAATTCATACGGAAATTCATAGCACATGTCCATTTATCTTCTAAGGAGCAAGGAACAATATAAATCAATGATATTATTTGATTTCTGTACATTTGCAGACTAGACAATATATAGTATTGTGTTGTAGAGAAAAACGAATCTAGAGGCTGGTTTACAGTAAAGATGCACTAATTCAAGCGGTATTACATATCCCGTTTTAATATGCGCCACATGACAAAGTATAAGCGCTTCGTGAAGTTCCTAGATTGATCATGGACACTTAATTAAAAAAAATAATTGTGTGACTATTACTAGAAAATGTCTTTAATTGTTTTGGTTCCTGGTGAAAATGTTATAAATGCTCGTATTCCACATACTATGGACACATGATGCTAATACTACTACTACACTACTACTACTACTACTACTACTACTACTACTACTACGAAGAACAGTCGTTAATTTGTATAGGGCTACAGGGATCAGATATTTTGATATTTCTTCTGAGATCTGTATGCGAGAATTATCAATATTTTTAAACATTCTTAAACTATTTGCGTTAGATTAAGGTGAGGATGGTGCAAGGAAGCCTGCAGTACGAAATATAATTAAGTCCATTGTACTAGGAGTTGTTTATTCGTTGTCAGAGTTTAGAGAGAGAGAGAGAGAGAGAGAGAGAGAGAGAGAGAGAGAGAGAGATGTTTTCATATGCCTTTGCTTTAGCCGTGGGAGAAAAAACGAAGAAAAATCACTTTATATTACAGGACTCCGTGCACAAAGAAATATTGTTAGTTTACTCTACTTGAAGAGACAGAGGTTACATATTTATTATCTATTCGTTGTTCTAGTTTTCTTCTTCGTACTAATGTTAATAAAGGGAAATTACTCTTGAATTGGTTCCCAGCGTGGATGTTTGGCAGTGGTTCTAGCTGTGGACTTCCGGTTCTTATTGCGGATGTGCACTGCAATACCCTGTTGGGAGAAAAAGTCTCCGTCAGTCCGTGTATTCCGATTAAACTGAAAGAAAATGGAAAAACCCGAGCAAGAAGAACGAAAACCAGAGGAGGCAAACCGTGGAAAATATAACGAAAAACAATGCAAGGAACAAGAGGGTTTAACAAATGCGAAAAAGATGAGATCCGATTTTACGGTATCTTTTTAAGGGCCAAATTCATAATATTATATATTCAGCTGCATTCAATGCGTTATACGTTTTCGAGGTACTTTCTACTTTTCCAGGTATTAAAACAAAAAGTAGACACCCACCCACCCTCAGCTCTTTGGATAGAAACATTTTCTTCCACTGTTTAAATACAGTGAAATTAAGTTGTACTCGAAGTTCATCTGGGCACTTCATCATGGTTGTTCATCATGGTTATCAACAGTTCATCATCTGTTCATCACGCTATACGAACAGATGATGACAGAAGTCAGATCCCCAGACAAGTACTGTGGGTTGTTTTTTTTTTTTTTTATGCATTCTGACACGTCTTTATATTTGTCAATTGGGCATTTTTAAATTCACTTGAGTAAACTAAAGAAACAAGTTTACACATCAAAGTTTTGTCTAATTGGGTAATAGCACCAAGCCACCAGCAACAAAAAATGTTATTTATGTACAGTTACAGCAGCACAATTGAATCTTTAGACTGAATTGCTATTTTGTTTTTCTCTTTTGTTGTGGTTCAAATTTATAATAAACTACTGTCTAAAACCCAAGCAACAATTGTACATGCCACGTTCATGCATTCTTCAATTAAAATCTGATTGTTTAGAATGTGCAATATAACCCTCAATTTTGTTTTTTGCAATTAGCTGCATTTTTGTGTCATCTAGACAGTTTTGCAGGTCTTATTGTCAATGGCACAATGACGTATGACTATATAAAGCCTCATAGAGTAGTGACATATAAGCTTTGACTGGTTTGGGAATAATATCAGTTCTATATAGTGTTGCATGGGTTTAAATGTAGAAACTAGAACCGATATGTTGTTTAAATTAAAAGGAGGAACAAGAAAATGCAAGAATGGAAAATGGTTGATACCCCCCATGTTATTTCAGTAATTGATTTATTGGGATTATATTTGCTTTTGGTATGCTTGATTATTTTTTTAATTTATTTTCCATTATTTGAATTGTGTATTTACACAAATATGTAGCTCATCTGGAGCTCTGTGAAGAAAATTCAATGTAATGAATCTAGACTGCATTTATAGTACCGAAATTACATTCTGGTTATTGATAATGGATACAAATATTTAATAAACTGAACAAAGAAAGAAAGAAAATTATATATATATTTTTTTTTAAACAACCCCTTTCTTCATGCAGCTGATTTGAAAGCTCAGATAATCTTTTTAGGATGGTAACCTTCTAGAAAGCTAATGGGATACCTGGCCCAGTAAACCAGCCCCTAAACATGTACATGTACATGTATTCATATGACTGAGTGATTATGCAACAGTACCATTACAGGTTTGGGACTGAATTTATTAGACCATAAATAACCATAAATAAAAAAAAATTTGTTTACTTTTTATTTGTTGTGCAATAATTATTTTCTTGTACATACTATTGGTTAATATAAAGATAATAAATATTTTATAGAGTAAGGATTATATAGTAAATGTATCAGAAATTAACCGATGATGGTTAACATGAAAATAATTGGCCAGTTTTTGCAAATCATTCTAAGCAATTTTGTGTGAGATCATGGGCATAACTAGATCTGTTTGTGTTTATATTACTGCATGGTTGTGAAGCAGTAAAGTATAAGATTGTAGGAGGACCTGAAGCAATTAAGATCAGATGGGCCCAAGAAATATTACTTATCAACTTCAAAGTCTGTAAAAAGTCAACTTATTTCATACAGTTGTAGTCCCATATCCCTGGCAATGTTAATCAGTGATTGTAGGCAACAACACATGGCCAGAAGGAGAGTCTTCTAATCTATTTGATGAAAAGCAAGGGTTAGATATTTGATTCAAGATGAAAAAAAACTAATTAACACATTAACCCCTGGCATCGCATTTACAGGGCAGGAGGTAATACCCTACTGCCAAGCTCTGTGGTGTCAAGGTCATGTATGATACACTAAAGTGGGTGGTATTATAGAAAGGGAGACAGATTTAGCTCTACAATGATACCAAATAATATGGACGTTTTAGTTGCACTACAAAATACAGAAAGATAAACCTAATGTTTTAGACCATTTTTTTCACCCAAAATTTGCCAGTGGTCCAAATTCAATTTTGTGTCCAGATTTTTTTCTTTTTGGCCTTAGATCTAAAGCAGACTGGTCTGAACCTGTGTAAAACTAGCATAAGGTGGATATTTCTTCTCCATATGAAAATAATGTGTCCATTAAGCAAAGAAAAGAAACCTCCAACAAAGCAAACTAACCAATGGAAAACAATGTTTTTAATACAACTAGGCATTAGACTAATGGAAAATTGCTTGATCTAATACATCGACTTCCAAGCAATTTTCCATTAGCCTAATGCCTAGTTGTGTTAAAAACATTGTTTGAACATCTTTGCAGCCTACATGTAATAATATTTAACAATGAAAACTCATCCCACAAAAGCAATTTTTATATTACGTTAGTTTTGCTAACATATACCATATAAATATACTCACTTTTAAGTCCAACAAATTAATGTCTTGTTTGTTCTACTGATTACTCCTGACTCGAGACATACTGCATAAACCCAGATCTGCAAGGTCACAATATACACTGGCAGTTTTGTGTTTTCATTAATTATAATGTGGACAGTTTATTTTATTAATATTCCTTTAAAATACTTGTGTATTCTTTAATTGGTTGATGGTTAAGTATGCAGTATCTATTTCCAGTTTCAGGATCAAGAAGGAGAAGAAAATTTAGTTTTCAACTGGTCGATGGAAAATAGGGGTCTGGAAAAATTCCTTAGAAACCTTGAAGATCCAAATCCAATGCAGATGCTTGACCGTGAGTATTGTTAAATTGCTAGAGTGGAGTTACTTAAGCTGCATTTAATTTCTTCTTCTGTACAAATTAAACATTTCTTTAAGAAAAATACTTAAACATTTTTATTACTTTTTTAAGATTTTCATGAAAGGTTTTTAAGCTGTAATAATTAAATCAGGGATGACACTTGACTTTGCAAACTGTCTTAAATTGTTGTTTGTTTTTTTTTAACTATGGGCAACAAAATATACCATCTGGCACGTAGTTTGGTGATGACATAATTTTGGCTGTTTAAACTTGTAAATACAATCTTGGGTTTGGTGAGGAGAAATTAAAAGGTACCATAAAAACAATCCACAAACCATGATACACTGAGTCAGCTCCAATCGATCAGTCCCCAAAGGGCAAGAACTGGAATCGGTACAATTGACCAAATGACTGTCTTGTTGTTTTTTTATTTTTTGTTTAATATAGATATAGTTTTGGTGAAACTTCAAAGAAAACTTTGAAGTACCAATTGTTCTGTATAAAAACTAAGCAAAAAGGGAAGCAAAATAAGAAAATTATTTGATGTTACTGCCAAAATAAAAAACCAGCATTTATTTGGTCATGAGAAGCTTGCATTTAACGTTGGCATCAATAACACATGCATCCTTCATTAAAGGCATACAACCTAAGATTTTCGACTTTTTTTGTTCTTGCAAATGCATGATATTATGAAAAGTATAGTATAAATAATGAGTAATTACAGGTCATTCAGTTTCAAAAAATGTACAACTCTAATTTTAATCAATGAAAATATAACTATTTTCTGTATGGATTGCTAATTAATTATGCAGAAACGGAATTTACTGATATTCTCCGTAGTCACAGTGTCACATGACACGCGTCAATAAATATGGAAGTTGAGGTAAGCATATGTTTATCTTTTCATATAATTATTGCCTTATTCTTCGTATTTCTTCGTCTGTCCTTCTCCTTAGTTCTTTATAGTCACCCACAATATATGTATTGCTTATAGATTTCGCATTATATATGATTGTTATGTGCTTAGGCTCGAATAAACAGTAACATAGAAAGAGTGAAGATAACAAGCTTGTAAATACTTAATAAACAATTTATTGAGCACAAATATTTTCCAGAAAAGAAAAAATAAACTTACGGTTTTAAGAATCAATTCCAAAATTAATCCAAAAATAATTCAAAATATAATTCACTAGTGAAATTGGAAAAGTCCTGGTAATAAAATGTCCAAATAATTCCCAGTTCGAGTCTTAGTGAAGCATCCAAGATGGAAGACAATGTCACGCGATGAACTCAGTTCTGGTCTTATGAAATTCAATGAGCACAATTATTTTGCAGATAAATAACAAAGTAAATCCTCTTGATCCAAACGAATTGAAATAATTTCCAGTACAAGGTAATTTAAAAAACCTCAAAACAATACAACTTAATATTCTAACAGCCCAACTTCTACTAAATAGTTCGCTCCAAAACATAATTTATATACCTGTTTTTACGTAAACAAGGAAGGGGGTCACGTGATCTTCTTCATGATTTTGAACAAATTTACGTTTAAAAAATCTCGTACACACCGTATGACCCAGATGAGAATCAGTTGTTTTTACTCTCAAGAACTAAAAATAGAAAGATGTTTATAACAAAGCCCCATAATGTCCTTGGAATCAACCAATCATTTTAAAAGCTTGTTTACAACTCTGAAGCCAGGTCAGAAATGAGGTCAACATCTGGTGTTTATTCGTAAAGTACAGGTCATCCAACTTTTTAAAAAAATATCTCCCAATGAATAAATCTTAAACTTAAAATGTCAAATTTGGATCTGACAAACAAACAATTAAAATAAAAATAACTGACTTAAATCAAATATACGTAGCAATGATAAATTACAAGAAGTAGGCAAAAAAAGTCAATACGATGGAAAATCCTGACAATAAGAAGTTCCTTTAAGGGGCCATTCTTGAAAGTGTTTACTTGTCGTGTTTGTGAGATTGTGTTACGTTGTAAGATAAACCAGCTAAAAATATGATAATTTGTATCATTGTAATCAGAACCACTATTAAAAAGTCTCACTAAAGTCACTTCTTAGGCTCAGAATTAAGTTGATTTTCTTTTGCATTTGCATTACCACCTCACGCTCACGTATCCAATAATCGATGTGATTTGCACATTTGTTTGTATATTTACACGTTTGCTTCATTGCATAACACAAAAAATTAATGTTTGCCCACATAACATTTAATGCATTTATTTTATTAGGAAATTTTTTACTGACAATTTTGTAAAAAAATCTGCAGGACTTCGACCTGGTTGTTTTAGATGAAGTCGTGCTCCAGGTATATGCAAGATGTCCTGGCAGCAGAAGAAGATAATGATTACAACCGGGAGAAAAGGCATACTGCTAATAGGCAGTTTATTTTATGGACTTAACTAGTGTACCATTACTATAAAAGATTGGTTACCGATATCCCATTCCAAAATACTAGATAGTTCTATAGAAATTACATTGATGTTTTAGTATCCTGTGCTTGGTTTCTATGCTTTTGACACAAGTGATTACCATTTACTCAATGCCAAACTTTAGTACATCACCTAAACAAACTACTGCAGAGAAACAAATATTGAATTAAGCCCAACCCCCCATGTATGTTTCATATTGCATTTCTTTTAAAATTAGTGTAGCTAGGTACTCACACATGCACACACACACACACACACACACACACACACACACACACATACATATATAGTATATATAATGTAATGAAATGTACGAAGTGATAGAGAGATGCAATGCTCAGAGCCCCCAGTCAGTGGTGCCGACAGTTAAATTAATGAATACACAAAATGTCAAAGTCAAATAAACAACAATTTAATATCATTAAATAACAGTCTTTTCTCAAATGAAACTCAAAATTAAAACCCTATCACTCATCTTTAACTCGACCAAGTTATGGCCTATTTTATCATCTGACTTAGTGTAATAGATTTTCCTCCTGTCCTGTGTTCCTACCCATCTGTATGATCTTTCTCTGGACTGGTAGTCCAATTCCCTCCAGTCCGTCTAACTTCTGCCTCCGTTCTTCCTTTTCTTTGTGTCTCAGTTACTTTTATATGAGAAACTAGTGTACCATTACTATAAAAGATTCATTACAGACATCCCATTCCAAAATGCTAGACAGTTCTATAGAAATTACATTGATGTTTTAGTATCCTGTTCTTGTTTTTTTTGCTTTTGACACAAGTGATTACCATTTACTCAATGCCAAACTTTAGTTATTCACCTAAACAAACTACTGCAGAGAAACAAATATTGAAATTAAGCCCACCCCATGTATGTTTCCTATTGCATTTCTTTTAAAATTAGGGTAGCTAGGCACACACACACACACACACACACACACACACATATATATACTGATTAGTATATATAATGTACGAAGTACAATGCAAAACTGGCTCAGATGTACATATCAAATTCAGGAATGCAGGTGTCAAGCTACCAGGCGAAGAGACTTTGCCCTCTTGATTTTTCAGACGTAAAATGACTGGTTGTACTTTATACCGACATTGATGCACCCATTAAGTTATGGCAGTGTTGTAACCCAAAGCAAAATGTATTTATGCAGTGTTGATACCATTAGCCTACGCAGACAAACTTTTACACATTCACAGGGGTGTTTTAATTGCTAACTGACCATTAACCCTGCTTGCAGCAATATATCACTGCTCGAATTCATGAAATTGGGCCTACTGTACAGTGATGAAAATATGCCAAATTCTGTTTCAAAATTGTAACTGTGTGTGATTTGGATTTTTAACATACCTTGAACAATTTTTCAGTCATATTGCTATGATGTTTGAAGTGTGGCAGTTTATAGTGATGTCTAGCACTGAGGCATCATGCCGCAGACATGTAGCATGACATCCCACCCAGTTACATTATCCTGACAGTAGGACGACCAGTCCATACACTAACCTCTTAATGCTGAGCACCAAATGAGGCAGCTGTTAATAACATTTTTGTCTTTGGTATGACTTGGCCATGGATCAAGGCCTCCACAACCTCTTGCATCTGAGGTGGATGCTCTTACCATTAGGCCACTGGAACGGTCAACACCAGTATGTAAATAGTAATTTGTTGTTAAGAAATATAATCGGTGAAGATCATTTCTAATTATTTCTTTTTTTTAAACAAAACAGAAGTTAACAGCATTATTTTCTTTATAAAATCAGTTTGAAACTGTACATGAACCTGTAATGGCAGACATCGCTGCACCTGTGATAAACTACTTCATTACATTGTATTCTTACAAAATTGGGCAAATAAATTCAGGAAAATATATAATTTAATTAAAACAAAGTCTAAATATTTTGTGTTAGAAGATTTAGCCTAAATATTTAATAATGTAGTCAGAAATATGGGACAATACTATGCTGTGGAAACAATGTTGTTAAGCTCAAGGCTGTTTTCTGATGTAATTCATTTTCATGAAAAAACATCCATCCATCCATCCATCCATCCATCCATCCATACATACATACATACATACATACATACATACATACATACATACATACATACATACATACATACATACATACATACATACATACATACATACATACATACAGTAGTGAAGCAAAAGCTCTTTAAAGCAATGCATATGGTTGCTATCAGTATTTAGGCAAATAACAAAACCATACATATGTGGTCCTAATATTGAATGCATTCACATGACACAACACATGTTCTTTGATGGGTTTTGTTGAAAAAAAGGGTCCAGTTCAGTTACATATCAATTTTAATGCTTTGTGTTGTCTATTGATAGGTACAGTAATG
The DNA here is from genome assembly GCA_030141615.1 of Unio pictorum. NCBI lineage: Eukaryota > Metazoa > Mollusca > Bivalvia > Unionida > Unionidae > Unio > Unio pictorum. The sequence goes on along the minus strand of JARLTB010000147.1, from coordinate 12,832,204 downwards.
TTTAGTGGGAGCAATGAAATCAAGATGAAGAGTATGGATTGAAGTCATTTGCTCCAATGTACATTTTTTCTTCTTCAAAGTATGCTAGAAATCTTTCTGACTGCAATTTTACACAAAACATTCAGAAAATAAAATTATTAAAAGGTACTTTATTATGCAATAATACCAACTTGCAATTACATGATTTTAATCTTGTTACTCCTATAAGATTAAATGAATTACAATTTATAGTTTCTGCTGTGCTTTTTTTAAATACATCATATGGCAAAAATACACTGCATTTACCCCAATCTAAACATACATATAAGACAAGTATAAATGCAATGGGTATGAAAAGTTAGAAAAGGTCTTACATCTTTTTGTTCCAATGCATGTTTTTAAAAGCTTTAAGAACGTAATCAACAGTGGTCTGAAAATAAACTGCTACTTGGAAATCAAATAGATGCTGGACTTTGGCTCATGGTAGGCACTTCAAGAAAGACTTAGTCAAAGTCTATATGGGTCCATGGTAAGGATCATTTGTTACCATACAATCACTAGAATAGTCTCTCCATTACAATTTGATATAAATAGGTGTTACCAGACTAAAAAGCCTAAATCATTTTAACTTAAAATGAGATTTCTGCTTTGTAACAATCTCTCCTGAAGGTGGTGGTGGTATTGGAGCAAGTACATGAGATATTCACCTAGGATCATTTATGTCCAAAACAACTTGGCTGGTTCATGCCAACTCTCATCTAACCTCGTTTTCAATATTTTCATAATTATTTCCAGAATATACAGGTACTGTTGATCAGCTTTCTTTGGGTTTGCAGACCATCTCTCTCTTTTTTTACCTTTGGTATCTGACAAGAAAATGCAAACACTTCACTTACAATGTCAGTTTATATTTGTTTAATTCTCAGAAGTCCAAATAAAAACTGCATACAATTACATGTAACAAATCATTTTGCTACAGATGAAAATGGCAATATAGCAAACCTGTATCTTACCCATATATCATAAAAATGTTTAGATTATTTACAGAATTTTCTAATTACTTTAGACTAATTCTAACCAAAATTGGTTTATGAAATTTATTTTAAAAAATTTCTGCTGTAAAAGATTAAATTGTACCACAAACAGATGGTTTATCAACTTTCAGGTAAAGCATTAATATTTTAACAATAATGAATTATTACGTTAACAAACTAGACTAAAGTTTATTACCTTATTGTTCCATCTGTGTTTACAATCACATCTCTGTCAATATGATTGTTATGATCAAGAGCTGCCTACAGATTCCTAGCTCTGAAAGCTGATGGCTTATATGAATGTCTTTTGGAGGCATACAATAAAATCAAACTTCTGGAAATTCTCCAGTTCTGCTGTACTTCTGAAACAAAGTAAAATGACTAAATAAATAAATTGATTCAGAGAACTATTTAAAATTTATAAATCCCCATAAATCTGTTTTGATGAAAATGCCAATGTACAGTAGCATTCTACAGGCAGAGAGTAATCAACTCATTCCACCCCTACAATTTTTTTTCCTTGTCACCAGGGAACGCATTTGTGGGCTAATTTTGAATACATCAAAATACATCTGCTTCCAAGAATTTTTTGCTTAGATATATGCCTAGGTGTGCTAGAAACATCATTCAGCTTCTGCATAAGGGTAAAAGTTGGAGTTTTTTCTTCTTCTGACCCATCATTTTCCTCTTGGCCACTTTTTACTTCCAATCCCCAATTTATCCTACTTTAGCAAGAGTTCACCTGTCTGTGTATAGCTCAGACCGGTGTGAATTAGATTGCAAGCAAAAAATTAAAAAATCTGGAAACAAAATCTGATTCCAAAACAGATAGTCCACCAATGTTGAATGTCTGGCTGCATCAAAGAAATAAGCTGCATAACTTTAAAAAGTTTATTGTCCACTAAAACTCAAACACCAACTGAACCCAGTCAAGCAGGTTACATATTAGGCAAATTATTATCGAGGTATATGTGTACATACATTATCAGTAGACCACCCACCCCCATACACAAGCATATATGCATTTGGGTAAACAGCCCTTGCCCTCTCCATGTGTACTAAATGGACAAACCATAACTATGGCGTTAGTGTGGTTTGTATTTATAATATAATGTATTCATTTTCTTACTATGATAACCAGTATATATTTATTCTTTCAATTATGCATCAATACTATATTTAAGATATATTGTAATTACACTTTTTTAACTTTTATGTTCATGCACAGCAAAGAAAGCTTTTGTGGGAGCAACTTTCTGGTTCATACACAAATACCAATACAATACTATATATATATATATATATATATATATATATATATATATATATATATATATATATATATATATATATATATATTATACAATTACTTTTAGTTTAGTTACGTATATCATGCATTTATCATAATGGTTGTTTTTTAGTATACTTTCTCAAATGGGTTGATAAAACTTTTAGACTTTTCCATCATAACACTTTCCTTCTTAAGTTTTTCAACTTCAGACAAGACTGAATCCCTTAAAATAAAATTTTGAAATGTGTAAATACTAATGTTGAACTTGGAAATTCTTTAGTTTTGTATCAAAAGAAAGCATTATCATTTATCTTGGTTAGTATGATGGGAATGATAATGCTTCAAGAAGTAATAATAATAATAATAATAATTTATTTAAAGGGGTGACTCATTTAGTCAAAGACTATTCTCCCTTGAGGCCCTTTAACTAAAATACAAAGAGCATGATGAGGAACATATAAATAACAAAAAAGACATATTCCAACAAACAATTTATAACAAAAATATTATTCTAAATAAAACAAACCATATTTAAACAAAATGTACAATCTTTACCAACTGCATAATATTGAACTAATATAGAATGATACATTTCCAGGTAATACATAAATTCCTTAGATGTGCATCGACCAAAATATTTGTAAACAAGTAAATATACATAAAATTTAATAAAATGTAGTAATACTTACACAGATGCCATATCTGATTCTGATGTGGTTATATCAGACACAGCAGGAATTTGTATCCTATGAATTGTTGGCCCAGGTGTAGAAGTTGTGGTCATGTCTTCTGTGACATTCCTCTCTTTTTCTGATGTTTTCCTTGCACTGCCATCCAATTCATAACTAATATAGCAAGGGAAAATAAATGTTTCATTAGACACAATAAATATATATACTTTACAAATAATAGTATGCATAAAATATACTTAACTGTATTGCATTACTTTCATTTAGAGCCATCACCATTTACATTATATATCATTTTTATTAAAATAACAGTAGTGACTTCTTGCCTCTAAATAAAGTCTTATTGTTGCGTGCGAAAATGAAGATGATCATTAATTTTCCTTTGGTAGCCTCAAAAACAGCAACAGTATATGTCATGGTGTACATGCGGGTTTCAGCGATATTGTTGCAGGGCTGTGACATTTTATTTCAAGCTAAATGGAATAATGTCAGTTTATATCACATGTTATTTTAAAAGTTTTGATAAAGAATTAACAATACAGAAATAAAATAGCGGTATAAAAACTTGACTGTTCATTGCAAAATTGAGACTCACCTATCCAACAAGAATTTGGCGACCTCTGGATTAGTTTTCAGGCTCAAAGTGGACTTCTTTTTATTCCATCGTTCATGCTGGTCACCAATACATATGTGTGTGCTGCCATAATTTGCCCAGAAAGCCTTTTTCCCCCTCCTTTCAGAATAGCTTTCGATTTATAGTTGCGTGACTGTGTCCGCCATTATTTTTCTAAATATGTTTTTGCGCATGGCTAAAATTCTTAATCTTTGGGAGAGGTCAACTTAGAGGTTACATGAATGTAGGCATGGCAAATAGCGAATTTTTGTTTGCCAGACAATAATGAAAAATCACGTATTTTATCACAAAATTTCCGATACTAGCCTGATTTCGGCCTCAGTAACAGCCTGAATCGTAATTTTTCAACTAAATAAGTAATCATGAACTGAAAAAAGAAATATATAATTCTTATTCGTTTTTACTTAGGTTGTATGTCTTTAAAGTAAGCTAACTTCATTCTTCATTAAAAACAAAGCGACTTTCATCAAACAAAGTCACCAACAAACTTTTAAAAATGAAATGGAATTAATTGTCGAATTTTCCAAAGAAATTTGAAGTTTCTGCTTTGCAGGAAAAGTGTTTATGCTTAAAATCGCACCAAAGATGACATAAAATGCTAATTAAATTTCAAATCTTTTGAAACCATAGATATTTAGTTGCAAAGATGTTTGTTAATCTTTTCAATTTGTTCACATATTGTCATTTCCCAATTGACAGCTTCATTCCCTTATTAGCCTTGGCAAGATGATAACCATCTCCAGCTGACCAAATATAGGCTATGTTCATGTAGCATGTTGTAAATAACTCTAAAACCACATGGTACTGGCAAAACAACAAATATCTCATTGAATTGTTTAACGACACATGTTTGTTGACAATGGGGTATTAAGGGCATACATTTTTTCATGTACAAGATATATGGGGGCCCCAAGTGGCCAAGTGGTGTAAAGCACTTACCATTACAGATCGCTGCCATCTCACCTCTTTCTGCATGGGTTCGAGTCTCAGATTTGGCCAATGTGGGTATGGGAGAAAGCTTGCCAGTAGCTTCATGTGGGTCGTGGTTCTTTCCGGTGGAGGGGGGTCCCCAGGTTTTTCCACCACCATTAATACTGGCCACCATGTATAGCCTATTGTGTGCAAAATAATGGTGTTAAACCCTACAATAACAACAAGATATTTGTGTTTTATAACATGATGTGAATGATACATTTTCTAACATGTTATCCATACTGAAATTCAAGGATTTTTCACTTATGTGCACAGTACTTTATGCCTTGAGGATTCTTCTGCATTTGTAAGTTGTCAGTACACACTCTCATTGTAAATCCTACTTGCTGATGACAGATTCCTGCTTACAAATTTCATTCTATGCATAATTTGATTTTTGTTAGCCGCGAAACCCTTTTTTCTTAACACCCACTTATGTTGGCACAATTATCTTGGTCACATAGATATCAAAATAAACAGTTAGTACTGTATTATGACATTGGCAACAATGTGACTGCCATTTCTTGCTTCCCACCCATGTGTTTCACAAAAGCTATGACAGATGGACAAACAAGTTGACTCTAGGGGGAGGTGGTATATAAAATTACAAACTAAACAAACATGATCAACACAGATCTATTGGCACATTATACAAAAAGTCAAGAGTCCACAATGTTTGCAATTCAATATGTGTTAACACAAACAAATTAAAAAACATAGCTGTTGTCTCCATTTTCATTTAGGAGCAACTTGACACTGTTAGAAAATGCTTGGTTCAAACAACATGCCATACCAATATAATGATCTGTTCATGAGAGTTTGTGAAAAGATTTTCATTACATTCATTGTGGTAGCTATGTTGGATGTCAGAAGGCACGATTTTCATTGAGGACCAACTTAATGATAGATCTAGTTTATAGCACATTATGCAATGGCAAGCTTGATCTACCCTACTGATCTTGGAATGTAATCATATTGCAGATCTTGACATATCCTGTTGGTATTGGATGTAATCATATTGCAGACCTTGACATACCTTGTTGGTATTGGAATGTAATCATATTGCTGACCTTGACATACCCTGATTGTATTGGAATGTAATCATATTGCTGACCTTGACATACCCTGTTGGTATTGGAATGTAATCATATTGCTGACATTGACATACCCTGTTGGTATTGGAATGTAATCATATTGCTGACATTGACATACCCTGTTGGTATTGGAATGTAATCATATTGCTGACCTTGACATACCCTGTTGGTATTGGAATGTAATCATAATGCTGACGTTGACATACCCTGTTAGTATTGGAATGTAATCATATTGCTGACCTTGACATACCCTGTTGGTATTGGACAGATGAGAGACTTTGATGTACCTTGTTTTTAGTTTGAGTACTCTGTATATTTATGGTAATCTAATTACATGCATGTACCTTCTAAATGAATGTATAAATATTCATGATGGAGACTTTGAATTTTCATACACATGTAGATTGATTTAAGATTCGGTCATCCACACAAATTATATCTTTACTATCATGTGATAATGCATTAGATTTCTGTGACACTTTTTGCACAATTCCAAGCTTGTGGGCAACATTTTATTTTTACCCTTGCATAATTTTCTGTGTCAGAATTGTTTAAAATTGATTCTGGTGAAATAATAGCTCTAGTACCTGTAATTTCACCTAAATATTCACAAAGATCATGTTGACTTCACTTTTTTATGAGTCATGTGTTTTGAATAGTACAGTCTCATCACTGCATCATTTTTGTTTTCCAGGAGCAATGTTTAGCATGCATAGTACTCTTTTCATTAATTACCAAATTGAATTTATTAAAACATTTATAAAACATTGAGTTAATAAACAGAATTGTTCTTTGGCAGAAATGACAAATGAATACAAAGAGCAGATGGAGAAATGCAAGGGGAAGTATGATCAAATACCTTCACTTCCACAAGAGGATACTGTGTGGATAATAGATGAGATAGCAATGGTTGGACCAGGTAATTTCAGTACAGTTCACCAGGTAATTTCAGTTTTCAGTACAGTTCAACCAGGTAATTTCAGTACAGTTCAGCCACAAATAGGGCTGTCAACGGTACCCAGGTAATTGGGTACCCAACCATAGTGAAAAAACCCAGGCATTGAAAATTCATGATGAGTACCCATTCCCAAAAATAATTTGTTGACAACACTATCAAAATATCATATATCATTAACAGTACACTGGTCAGAAATGCAGCTCCAGTCTATATTTAGGAGTAGGACATGGGTAATTCAAATCTGAGGTCAACAGCCGATGAATACACAGGTGTTCTGTTTTGACAGGGATTTATACTAAAAAAGTGAATGTTCTAAATCTCTGACCTTACTCCCTCCCCCACCCCAAATATAAATAACACTTAGTACCTATTGCATGGAGAGAGTGACTAATACATCCCCAAAACTGGTGGAGACACAGCAAGTAAAACTGATTCAATAAAATGTCTTAAATAAGACCACCAAGGCTTTCAGATTGATATTATGATGCCAGTTTTTCAAGATGGCTTTCAGAGTTTATAATGATGCCAGCTTTTTAAGATAGTTTTCATATTGGTATAATGATGACAGTATGTCAAGATGGCTTTTAGATTGGTATAAATGATGCCAGTTTTTCAAGATGACTTTCAGATTGGTATAAATGATGCCAGTTTTTTAAGATGTCTTTCAGATTGGTATAATGATGCCAGTTTTTTAAGATGTCTTTCAGATTGGTATAATAATGCCATTATGTCAAGATGGCTTTCCGATTGATATAAATGATGCCAGTATGTCAAGATGGCATTCAGATAGGTATAAATTATGCCAGTATGTCAAGATGGCTTTCTGATTGGTATAAAGGATGCCAGTTTTTGAAGATGTCTCCGATTGGCCAAGTGGTCTAAAGCTCTCACCATTTTAGATCACTGCCATCTCAGATCTGTCTGCTTGGGTTCGAGTCTAAGACTCTGCTAACGTGGATACATGAGAAATCCTGCCATTATTTTCTCATGGGTCGGTGGTCATTCTAGGGTTTTCCTGGGTTCTTCCTCCACCAGTTATACTGGCCGCCATGTATAGCCTATCCTGTGCTAAAAAATTGAGTTAAATCATACAACAACAACAGTACCAATATTTCAAGATGGCTGTTACTAAAAAGTATACAACTCTTTAATTGGCTTCTTTTTTTTTGAAAGAAAATATTCAACAGAATTAGACCGAATTTTACTGAAAGCATTTTACATGTGATTTAAGAACCATTGCCAGTCTGTGACCACAGGTACTAGACATAGTTAAACATTTACAAATTATTTTAAAAAGCTACTTAATGCAATGTTGACCAAATTTGAAAAAAAAATAGCATCATATTCTCATGACCTTTTACACTGAATCTGCCATCATACATGGCCACAGTTACTAAGTATAGACACTTATAATATGAACCTAATCTGCCATCATACATGGCCACAGTTACTAAATATAGACACTTATAATATGAACCTAATCTGCCATCATACATGGCCAGTTGCTTAATATAGACAATTATGAACTGAATCTGCCATCATACATGGCCACAGTTACTAAATATATGCAAACATATACACAACTTTTTCTCAGTAAACCTCTAAATTGAAATTTACCACTTTGACAGAAAGTGTCCTAGAATAGAGACCTTTCAATATTTGACAATTGGAGGTTGGGATGGATGCTGGAATTTCTTCAACAAACCATTTTGTATTTATTTGTTTTAAACCACAAGATCATAGTATAAATTTTTAATGGATGAAATAAGTTCTCTTTCAGTACAAACGAAAGCAAGAGTATTTATTTAAAGCCCCCCCCCCTCAATAAATAAATAAATTGAAAATTAAATGGTCAGTTTTTTATGTGTCATATGTTCTTTGGTCAAAGACTACTGAAACATCTTGATACATGTCAGTGAATGGTAATATAAACAGTGTAAGTATTGTATGTTTATTGCACTTGGGATTGTTACTGAGATTTCAAACGTTCTTGGACTCCTAACATAGTAAAAATTGGAGTCTCAGTTACAAAATATGGTATCCCACTCCTAAATCTACTGTTTTAGCTAAGGCCTCACTCAACAAAGTCGGCTTAATCCTTTGAGTATGAAACTCGATATCTTGCATAATTCATGAAGAATGAAAATCAAAAACACACTGCATAAATATTGTTTGAAAAGCAAAGGTCATCTTTTAATTACGAATATTGTTTTAAAATAAAAACAAATCTCAGAAAATAGAAGAAAGTATATTTTAACCATTTTGTGTACAGATATTTTCATAAAAACTTCAGTAGAGTTCATTAAGTACTTCCTGTCTGGTGTTATAAGCTGCCAGTTTAGATTGTCTGCATCTATCACGGAATTATATAACCCTTTTATTTATTTATTAAATACATGTACTCGAGGGTGATTAATGTATATTGTGTCGTATTTCAAAATAGTGAGTTCAGTCCATCATATGCCGCACATGCGTAGTGCTTTTGATGGGAAGAACCAAATGCCTTAAGTGCACAGACAATATCTGTGTATAAATGCCTTACTGCATGTAAAGCTCTTTAACAGTACGGATTGTCTTGTCAGTCAGTGGTCTACTATAATGATTGCACATCTCCAGCTGTAGAGATGTCCAGTGTCTGTAGTGCCCGGTATTGTCTAGTGTCTGGAGCATCTGGAAAGTGTAGAGCTGTCTGGAGTTACCACAGTAACTAGAGTGACCCGAGCATTCCAAGTTATCGGAGTGATCGAGGTCTACGTGGTGCCAGCTGTAAAGCCAACCACAGGAATTAATCATAGCAACTGTGAAGCTGAACTTTAGCAGCCGTGGAGCTGAAATAAATTGTTCTGACAATGGAGTGTATCTCCTTGCATATAATGTTGTAGCTGTGTGCTAATTTTGGGGTTTGTAAAACCCATTGTATCTTTCGGGACTGTAAAGATAAGTTGTATATCTGTCCTTTTTCATTTGCATAATTTCACTATGAGTGAATTCATTAAACTATATCCATCTTTCCATTGTTTATGAAATGGTTGATTTTTCTATGTCATGTATAATGTGGTCATATTTTCTTTCAGATGCAGAAGGTGATCGCTTCAGGTTTTTAAGAGTCATGGATAAGCGGGGAAAGTGTCTGGGCTTCAACCATGGCGACATATCAGAGGTTTCTTTTTCAGACCAATCGCTCCATTTGGTTGCTCTATGCACGCTGTATCCAATGATTGGGAAACCAAGAAGGCCAAGGTTCATTACCTTTAGAGATCCAACCCATGTGAGGTATGCTTTGTTGTTGATTGTTATCTGGTTTCAGTAGTGATAGTAGTAGCTTTTGTGTTAAAATTTCTTTTTAAAGCTCTCTCTTAATTTATTTTTGCAAGTTTTTTGACAATAACATATTTTATTTATAATCTTTTAGAAATGTTATCTGGGTCAGACTTAAGGTGACTGTTGCAAACGTTTTAAAAGAGTTTCGTCAGAATGAACAAAAACTTTTGTTCTTAGATTTGGCCAATGTGGGTATGTGAGAAAGCTTGTCAGTAGCTTCTCATGGGTCAGTGGTTCATTCCAGGGTTTTCCCAGGTTCTTCCTCCACCATTAATACTAGCTGCCATGTATAGTCTATCTTGTGCTGAAAAATGGCATTTAAACCAACAACAACAACAAAACTTAAGTTGCAGATAAATGCAAATTTTGCTCTTTTTTACTTTTTCATTGGAAACTAGGTGCATAAACCATGCCTAACACCAGTGTCATGTGACATGAAAAAAACATTAATAAAATTACTGTACTCATGATTAATTGTATATTGTAAACATTCACATTTCAAAGAAAGAACAATGTGAGGCTTTACCTGCTTGCTGTTTTGCTGCTTGCTGTTTTGGGTTCATTTTATATTTTGTAATCAGTAGGTCTATAACAAAGGAATTAGGACATATTTGAGAAATATTCAAGAAACATTTCTTTTCATTTAAATTTTTACAAGTTGTGAAATGTATATTTACAGTCTGTTTAGACTAAGAATTCAGTTGTATCTCACCAGCTAAATTCAGTTAGTATGCTACAAGAACGTCATTTAAAAAAACTAATGTGTTCATAGCTGACAGTGATAATGGATGCATAATAACCAAAATAATATATATTAGGTCTCTTAAATGGGTTCAAAGGCAAATTATGGTAAATTTTTTTTAAAATTTAACTATGTGGTTGTTATATCTTAATGAACTTTTCCATGTTTTAAAACAAGGTAGCACTCCCACTTTAAGATCAGTTTCATCTATTACCATTTTATCCCCAAACCACTCTTTTTAGAAAAGTTTTCAATATTCAGGGTAAATAATTTGGAACAGAATCCCAAAAGAAATAGAGAACTACAGATCAAAATGTATTTAACATAGATCTGATTTAGTGAATGAAAAGTGTAACCTATTTGATTTATAAATACATTATTACTTCAAGTACAAATTGTGAAACCATCCAATTTGTTGTGTCACTCATTTTGTTTTACTGTATGTACACAGTGTACCAAATTGAAGCATGTTCTACCAAATATTTTGTTCATTATATTGTATATGCATGTAGCTTATTATCAGTATTTTGTTGGGTTTTTATTATTATTATTATTATTATTATTATTATTATTATTATTATTTGCGCATCTTTGTACATGTACTGTATCTGCAAATATGCTGAGAGTCATAAGGATTAGTTCATGCATTTCAATAAAGTTCAAGTTCTTCTTTTTCTTGTTCTTGTTTTTCTTCCTCATCTTCTTCTTCTTCTTCTTCTTCTTCTTCTTCTTCTTCTTCTTCTTCTTCTTCTTCTTCTTCTTCTTCTTCTTTATTATTATTATTATTATTATTATTATTATTATTATTATTATTATTATTATTATTATTAAGCATTCGTTTTGTCTGGATTGTACAAAATGATCATTTTTCAGTGAAAGAATTTTATGTTCTATTAAGATGGTACTTGTCTTGCTTCTTTACACTCGTGTACAATGTGTTTGAGCACGTTTTTAGGGGCAAAACATAATGCTCTAAGCATACTTGATATGTTACTATCTACTGTTTTTTTTAAATAAATAACTTGAATGCTTTATTCTCCTTTGAATACATTCACCAATCACATTACATTTGGAATATTAGCTTGGATGTGCCATTGCTAGAAAGAGTAGATCAATGATCGAGAGCTTGTCCCGTTGGAAAAGGAGCTATCATGGTTATCTTGTCATTCAGACACCCATAACTTCAAGGTTATTGTCAGTATCAGTACTGTGGCTGGGGAGGCAAAGACTCACAACCCCTCTCAAATTATTGACAGTGTATCCATGGCCCATGCTTTTGGATCTGGAACTCTAGAAACCAAGGTGGGTAGCTTTTGATTCCACCTTGCCGCCATGATGCCCTCAAAGCGAGCAAATCCAAGTTGAGAGCAACTGATGGAAGGACCACTTATTGATTGATTCTCGGGCAAAAAACTGATGTTGCCCAGAACATATGACTTGTATGTTGATATGGAGATTTTGCATTCACAAAGAAAATGCTAAATCAGAACACACAGTTTGGGTTATTTGGTGTCTCTGTCTACTTCAAGACATACCAGGTGGTATGAATACTCAATTCCATCTTCTGTAAAACTTCACTAATCTCCTTTTTAAACAAGCAGAGAACATATGGAAGTCTGGCAATGCTGGCTGGTTTGCCTGACGAATGGTCAGCCTGGAAACTGGTGGTTTAGAAGACAATCTGGCTATCATCGATACCAGCCACTCCAAAAGCCTGGCTGGACAGACAGATTCACTGAAATCTCTGTCATAAAAAGGGCATGTTGCTAACAGATCTGTCACTAACATGCCCATAAATGATAGTTAGCTGGACCCCATGCTGCAAAGGCTTGATGACTGGCAACAGGGATTTAAAATGCATTAGATCATATTGATCGCATGTGAATGGCATGTGGTCAGCTTGGATGCTGGTGCTATACAAACAGTCCAGCAATCATTGGTAATGCCATATCAAAGACCTGGTTTAATGGATAAATTTCTCAATAAAATCTCGGGTATAGTAATGATAAGATACCAATAGCATGGCTTGACAGATGGATCTATCACTAGAATAAAAAGGTCCCAGTACTGGGAGAGATGGACTGCCACTGTGTCTGCTGGACAGTTGGCCATGCCAAGATGGGTGGTGACTGCTGCACAACACATAATGATATGGCAACATTAAGAGCTGGATCTGACAGATCTGGCATGAACCCCATATCAGCCTGTTATCTGATGATTCGATCCCTACTAAAAGACGAAAACATCTTATCCTGTGTTTACTTATATCTGATTAATATATGTTTTAATTTAATATTGTTTGTCAGTTTTAAGTTCTTTTTCTTATTTTTCTTCACATGTTATTGTAGTGTAAATTTATTCACTAGGAATTATATTTTTTTCAGAAAATTGGTTGACCTGAATTTTCTTTGGTAAACAAGTAATGTAGACCTAGAACCTGGCCTTGATTCAAGATAAGTGGCAACCATGTAAACAGGTTTTATTTTAATTTTTAAATGATTGGTTGTTGTCTGGGTAATGAATGGTCTAGTAAATTAAGAAGTTAACAACTTTTAACTCTTAAAGTAAAAATGATTGAGTCTCATCAGGGTCATGTTAGGAGGACATGATATAAACAATCATGTGACTTCTTTTCCCCCATTGTGACTTTGCAGTTTGGGGATTTTTTTTGAAACTGTGTATTAGAATACAGTATAATCTTTGTTTTAGTGAAATATAATTTGTTTTGGGCTTTTACATCTGACATTAAGTCATCTTCTTTTGTTGTAGCCAGTAAACATTGAATCAATGTTTACTTTTCTTTAATTCACCTGGATTTTAAAGGATTAATTCAAATTTCTGTAATATTTGATGTACTCACACAGGATTCTGTGACAAAGACAGTTTATCAAAATCATATTCAGATTTCCAACACCGGAGTGTTAAATACTGTGTTTCTACAAGGAACGTTTGCACAAAACAGACTTCATCATACATCATCATCTTCCGTCTTGGATTCTCCAACAGAACTCAAACTTGAATCTGTTAGAACATTTCTTTACTGGGGCTTTTATAATTTAATGCATGGATTATTTATGGATTTGCTTTTTAACACGATGTTCTTTTTTCCATTTTTAAATCTTTTTTCCAGGGGAATAAATTATTTGTTAAAATTGACAAAGCTTGTTGTTTTCACTTTTTCTGTGTTACTGTTTACTATCCATGTAACACCTTTTATTAGATGAATAAAGGGCAATAACCATTATGTTACCTCCCCTTGATACCATCAGCTGTTGCCAGTTTTAAGCTTTGGTGCAATAGTGAAATAGCCTCCAATAATCCAGTCATGTTGTGTTCCTTGGGGCCCATCCAACTTTCATATTGTGTAGATTTAGTTATCTACAGCAGATTGTATGCTTTTTTTATATTATAAGGCCACAGTCTGACGATGCTATCGTTGACCTTATTCAAGATCATTTTGAGTTAGCCAACATTTGACTTTGTTCACCTCCTCCATCCATTACAGAGCTCTTTTTAGTGAAATTCTAAAGTGCAGCTTGATAATTATACTTAGTTTATTCATAATTCATTCTGTTTTTATAGAATTGTTTTATTTATTCACTACGTGTTTTGTTTTGCATGAGGGCTATATGTTTTTGATACAACACTTTCAGTGATCTGTTAGTTTCTGCTTTAGTTTGTGTTTTTTTAATGTTATTTCAGCAGAATATCAATTTAAATGATCTATATGCAACTTCAGTGCATGGAAATCTCCCATGACTTCTGTTTTGTTTATACTATGTATACACTGTTTTTGATTATGTAGCATTGATTGATTATACATAGTCATTGGATGTCATGGCTTCCGTTTTAGTCAATTAGTCATTTCATTATTGGCAGTTTATGTCAATATCTAGTTAGTCACATACTAATTTGCTAATACTATGCTGTGTTTTACTCTTCTGTTGTTTCAGGAGGAATGTTTGCCAATTGCATGACATGCATGTTAACAGCAATCGTTCATTCAACATTAAAGCAAAGAAGGATGGAATAAATCAAGGAAGACAGCCTATGTTTTGTAGTTGGTGATACTTACTCATTGCAGACATTCCCCAATTTTAGGCAGTCCATAAGGCGTAAGTACCCCTGCTTGTCCGAACTTGGCCTTTAGGGTTAATGCCGGATCTATTGGATCCAACCAGGAAGATTCCCTCTGACCCAAATCTTTCCAGCATCCACTGTGACAGGTGGTCCTTCCCTGTCTGGATTGTACTATTCTTCCACACTCTCATCTCACACCAGGAAAGACTTCCGAGTCAAACAATTCAAACCTTTGATTGAGAATCTCAAGAGTAGCCAACTACATCATCCCTCTGCATGCCTGTATCCCACAATTGGCTGGCTTTTCTCTGGCTCTTTGAGGAGAAACAGTTGGGCTCCAGTTGCTACCAAAGGCTACTGCCCCATGATATTGGATACATTCTGACATCATGGGAAACAAGTTTCTTTGGGATGGGGATAGAAACCCATCATATTTTTTAGACAATATTGGTCGCAATGACCAATATCATTCGCAATGACCAATATCATCATTTTGTATCCAAATTGAGCATATCCTGGATTTTAACTTGGCTCGATTAGAATCCCTTTGAACTCTTAGCCTATATACATGTATTGCTAAAGCCTTTATCATGCAGCTCCCATTTCTTGATAGCTTTAGCTTATGCATGCAGGATAAGAGAGCTTTTAACCTCATTATGTTGAACCGCTCCGGTGGCCTAGTGGTTAGAGTGTTCGCCCCGGAAGCGGGAGGTCGTCGGTTCGATCCCCGGCCGAGTCATACCAAAGACTTACAAAAATGGTACTAACAGCTGCCTCGCTTGACGCTCAGCATAAAGAGGTTAGTGTTAGGACTGGTCGGCCTGGTGTCAGGATAATGTGACTGGGTGAGACATCATGCTACATGTCTGCGGCATGATGTCTCAGTGCTAGACATCACTATAAACTGCCTCACTGTAGACATCGTAGCGATATGACTGAAAAATTGTTAAAGCTACGTTAAAAATCCTAATCAAACAAACAAAAAATCATTATGTTGACCCAATTTTCCTCCAGTTCAGATAAGATGATTTGGTGGTTCTCATGATAATGTCAGGCGTTTACCCCTTAATAGCTTATTTTCTGTCAGTGTTGTCTTCACTTAATTTGCTGGTAAATATTTTTGTGGGTAAGAAAATTTCAACTTCATCTTTTCAGCCATTATAGAGTCCCAGATCAATGGATCCTGGGCCATGTTGCTTGTGTCATTTGGAGAATGGGTTATATTTCTTATGGGGAATCTTGCCACTTTTCCCCAGAAGGATACCCGAGGTAGAGGTCAGATGCTCTGCATCCCCTCCTCCTCCAACTTATTCTTATATTGTAATGTGATTGGGGAATATATTCGAAAGCGAAAAACCATCCCAACCACCCAGCTATGCAAGCATCCACATTAGCGTCTCGCTCAGCTAAAACCTAGTGACACCTGGTGGTATCAAGGTGAAGTAATAGGCAAGAGTTAATGCCCTTTGTGTGTAAAACTAGACAGGATAAGATGTTTTCATCTTTTAGTCGGATGGATTCACACGGTAGTAGGCAAATATTCCTCATGTAATGTAATTGGGTAAGTATTCTTGGAGAAACATAATTTACTTAAAAATGTGCTTTTTCTTTTAATGTTTTCTGGAGCTATACAGGTTATGTTAGTGCATTCACTGATATTAGTTTAAAAAATAATTTTATTTAATAATATAAAGTTTAATCAATTGTGATTTTCGAATGATCTACAAATTAATTGTCATTAAAAATATCCAGATGAAAATTATTGATCACTATGGACTTTTACGATGGCAGTTCAGCATTACATTTGATCAAAAAGTCAATAATTTATTGAACTATTACTAGTGCAGGGGGAATCAGGTGTACAATCACATGAACAGGAAGTTGAGTGCATCTCAGTCATCTCCTATATGGATGTTCAACTGTGAATGGGATAGATGAGTAACATACAATTAGTTTTATTCTTCGCATGCACTTATGACAATTCTTCAAAATGAAAATTTAATTTTATGTAAAATCTAACTAAAATAAATCTGAATTGACAGCCATTTTTCTAGTATTTTACTGGTATGAAAGCACATACTTTAATGGGAAAAATAGGTATTTTGTACGAATTGAAATCAAGATCTGACATACATTACAGACGATATAAATGAAGTTACATAATTGCTCAGATTTATTGGACTTGTGTGCCAATGTTTTCCTGCTGGTGTCTCCTAGGCTTTGTTTATAAAATTGACATTGTTGCATTTCTATTTATGTTTGTAGTAGAACTTTTTCCCTACCACAGGCACATTCACTAATCATAGTGTTTGGCAAAACTGTTTAAATGTTTTCCCTACCACAGGCATGTTCTCTCAACATAAGCGCATGGCAAAACAGTTTAAACAAGATCATCCCACTTGCTTGATTATTCCCTTAAAATATCGAAATACATTTTCACTGAATTTGCCGTTGGGCATTTTTCCAAGAATTTATACAATAATCTTAATGGAATTTGGATGGACAAGGCATGAAATAAAGTGAATAAATGCCATTTAAAGATTTGTGTTATCAAATGCTCCAAAATGACTTGTACTATAACAGTTCTCAAAGTAAATGGTAGAATTGTATATGAGCTATGTGACTAGTACTGTAACAGTTCTCAAAGTAAATGGTAGAATTGTATATGAGGTATCAAAGTGATGATTATCTTCCAATAAATGTTCCAGCTAATGTATACTTCTTGTATTATATTCAACTTGCTCCAGTAAGAACTAATTCTTTTTTAACAATGTCATAAATATATTTTTTATTCCTAAATTGTGTGCTACAAGTGAAATATATGGAAGTAAGTTTCATATATTTGGTGAAATATTGTTTGACTGATGCAGCTTGTATTTCTAATTTAATGTTCATTTTAAAATCATTTTTACTTTGCATTATTTGATGGAATTTCACATATTCAGCGCTATTACTTATTTCTTTTGCTGTGAGAAATTTACTTTGAATTTTAAGCGTTTTAGATAAAAGTACCCAGTATGCGATTCTACTGAAACAATTGCAGATTTTAATGTCCAGGAGTAATGAAACATTTAGCCTTAACTTTGAATCCTAAATGAATTATAATTTCCATTTGTGTGAAAGATATGTGACCCTGTAAACTACAAATTAAAGTTTCTTGTGTAAACATCACTACATGTATTAAGGATAACGTTAATTATAGGTAAGAGACAATGCATATTAGGACTTTATCTTTGGGATGAATTTCAATAGATAAGAGACAATGCATATTAGGACTTTATCTTTGGGAAGAATTTCAATAGGTAAGAGACAATGCATATTAGGACTTTATCTTTGGGAAGAATTTCAATAGGTAAGAGACAATGCATATTAGGACTTTATCTTTGGGAAGAATTTCAATAGGTAAGAGACAATGCATATTAGGACTTTATCTTTGGGAAGAATTTCAATAGGTAAGAGACAATGCATATTAGGACTTTATCTATGGGAAGAATTTCAATATGTAAGAGACAATGCATATTAGGACTATCAATGGGAAGGATTTCAATTGGTAAGAGACCATGCATATTAGGACTATCTATGGGAAGAATTTCAGTAGGTAAGAGACAATGTATATTAGGACTTTATCTTTTGGGAAGAATTTCAATAGGTAAGAGACAATGCATATTAGGACTTGATCTTTGGGAAGAATTTCAATTGGTAAGAGACCATGCATATTAGGACTATCTATGGGAAGAATTTCAGTAGGTAAGAGACAATGCATATTAGGACTTTATCTTTTGGGAAGAATTTCAATAGGTAAGAGACAATGCATATTAGGACTTGATCTTTGGGAAGAATTTCAATTGGTAAGAGACAATGCATATTAGGACTATCTATGGGAAGAATTTCAGTAGGTAAGAGACAATGCATATTAGGACTTTATCTTTTGGGAAGAATTTCAATAGGTAAGAGACAATGCATATTAGGACTTTATCTTTGGGAAGAATTTCAATTGGTAAGAGACAATGCATATTAGGACTATCTATGGGAAGAATTTCAGTAGGTAAGAGACAATGCATATTAGGACTTTATCTTTTGGGAAGAATTTCAATAGGTAAGAGACAATGCATATTAGGACTTGATCTTTGGGAAGAATTTCAATAGCATATTAGGACTTTATCTTTTGGAAATAGGTAACTAGGTAAAATCTACTTGATATAAAATTTAAGACATTAAGTAGACAGTATGATTAAAATGTAATTAGTCCACTGTTAATTTATGTAACAGGTGAGTGATGTCAGGTACACTTGTGCCTCTTGTTCCATTTCATT
This sequence comes from Unio pictorum, assembly GCA_030141615.1. Taxonomy (NCBI): domain Eukaryota; kingdom Metazoa; phylum Mollusca; class Bivalvia; order Unionida; family Unionidae; genus Unio; species Unio pictorum. The sequence continues at coordinate 12,813,097 of JARLTB010000147.1, read as the reverse complement.
TACCTTAGTAAAAGATAACCTCACCTGTATCACAGTACATATTTATGTTTTTTATCCTACTTAGCGTTATTGTAAACAACCACTGCATATGTTGTAAGCTAAGTATCCAATATTTGATTTTTAACAGTTTAAATTTTAGTGACAAATTTTCAATATGTAACACCTGTTTAAATGTGTATGTATTTAATGTTTTTCCTTTTCAGACTGGCAGCAGGTTTTAACACATCTGAGTTTAAAATTACATATATGTATGACAATATCACCCAGTCTTTACAGACACAGGGCTACCAACGATTCAGGGAGTGTTCTCTTTGTGGTGTACGGGGCACTAAGGAACTTTTCAAAAAGTGGTAATGTATTTTTCAAATCACAGCATGCCTAGTATTGCAACTTCTTAAATTGCATATCATGACATTTGCTTCCTGTAAACATTTACAATTATCAAATTTTAAAACTTTGTATCAAATTTTAAAACATTGTTCTGTAATTTGGAGTTACTGTATGTACTGTTATTGTTTTCAATGCTAAAAGAAATTTCTTTGATTTTCATTTTATCCAAAGCTTATTTTTGAGCTCACTTGTCATAAACCATCATTATATTACTTTGTAATCAAGTGGTTTAAAGTACTTGTTCTCACAGACCACTCATACAGTTCATCTCTGTCCAAATGTGTTTAAATCTTGGTTCAACCAACATAGATATGTGAGAAAGCTTGGCAGTAACATTCCATGTCCATTATTGGTTCTTTTGTGGTCATCCTCTATTCTTGGTCCACTAAATATATTGGCTACCATATATAGCCTAAACCCCACAAATTCAAAACCTTGTATTATGTTGCAGATGACTTGTTGATATTTTCAGACCACTTTAGTAAATTTAGTATTTTACAGAGTTTTAAGTTTTTGAACTTAAACAGATCTCATATCAACACAATTAAGCAAATATCACTTGAGCAACAAATACAATTTGGTATGATTATTTGTATTATTATATAGATTAGCTGATTAATTAAATCATTTGTCCTGACTGGAAAAGAATCGGCTTGTTGAGGACACCTTTACTGTTGTGCCTAGACTGAGTAGTATAATCGATTTTCTACTCTACAATGCGCAGAAGATCAACACTTCATAACATCTAGGCATGTGTCAATCATCAACCATCTATTTCTTGTTCCCTTTCATGGATGCCATTGAGTTGTTCTCTAAAAATTGAATTTTCGCTGAAATGGATTACATGTTTTTTATACAAAAATGGTGGCACTTGTGGCAGTGCTTTGGAGGAATTCTTTCACATGTAAGTTAAGGATATTTTTAAGGTGCAAAGTAATTGCATACTTAGGGAAATATCGACTGATATCTTTACTTTGTTATGATAATATATTAGTAAACTGAGCAATCATAAAAAAAATATTTTGGATGAGGGGTGAGCATAACACTGTTTGCCCCACCCCAACCACAAAAAATGTTTTAAAAACATTTTATGTATGAAACTTCCCATATATCTGATAGCTAGTTGCAGTGTAAAACTTTAAATTAACATATTAATATATATATATATATATATTATTGAAGGGTGTTACTGTAAACACAAACACTAGTAAGAAATCAGTGGCTGGTTGTGAAACTGCAACTTGTCATGTTATAAACTTGCTCATCATGGTATATTGTATATTTATATTGTCCAAGATTTTAGCCACCTGACCAGTCTTGGTTTGGTTAGGTATCCAAGATAGTCTAATTGTTCCAGAGTTTTCTGTGTGTTACTTAAAATTATTAAATCTGAGTTAATAAGAGGAAGACTAAAATCAAGGACTTTTTGTATCAAACTCCCAACAAAGTGAAATTTTACTCCCATTGCTAGAGTTTTCCTTTTCTTCTGTTAAATACTAATGTCACAGAATTGCATTACTTTTCATGGCTGTGATGTGTAGAATATTGTCAAATGATATATATGCAGTTATGTTTGTTTTACTACAACGGTGTCTCTTTGTAATGATATATCCTGTACATTATTACATGATCAGGTATTTAATTCTTGTTTGAACTTTGCTGTTATGAGAGACTCACAAAAAAGAAGTAGATTTTTGTTTTTAAATGTTGTTAATTCTGTTCAGTTAAGGCCATAAGTGACAAAAATATCAGTTTTATCAAGGGATAAAACTAGAAAAGACCTGGAATTTGTTCATTTCTCAAAAAAAAAAGCAAGGAAACCTAGACTAAGGAGACTTGGCATCTCATTTATGTCATTATGTATTTTTCAGGAATCAACTATTGCTTATAATTGAACATCAAAGTTTGTTTTAATGGGTTATGAATAGGTACCTAATTATCTCAGAAAATAATAAGCTTCTTTAGCAGGAAATATTTAATGTGATTTAAAACTTAAGATAATTAAAACAATTTTTTATCCGTTGTGTCACTTGTACGATTTACCTTATTGTCTGTTTGCTGTGGACGCCATATTGTGTTGGCTGCTACATATTTCTTATTCTAAAAGTGAGACCCGACACTTTCCGTTTAGTGCAGGTCTGCATAACCTGTACTGTTTACACAAACAAGTTGAGTTCAACTGCAGAAAAAATAAGCCCTGAAATGCCATTGCAGGCAGATCAAGTTTTTTATTGTTTATTTTACTGATTAGTCCTAGCAGCTTGCATATACAAGATCTGCCATTGCATAATGTGTGCACAGATCAAGATTTTTGTTGTTTCTTTTACTTATTAATCCTAACAAGTTGCATAGACAAGATCTGTCATTGCATAATGTGTGCACAGATCAAGATTTTTGTTGTTTCTTTTACTTATTAATCCTAACAAGTTGCATAGACAAGATCTGTCATTGCATTATACAGCAGCATAGTTGGATCTGTGCAGTTTGCAGTTGGAATGAGTATATAACTTATTTTGGGGAAGTTTGCCTCTTTCTTAACATGGATTTTTCTTGAACACTATGTTCTGAGTGATATGCTATTGATTGTTTGACATTACATACTAGCTTTGAAAGGCAGAATCTACTGTAATTTTAATTATAACTCTTTTGAGCAGAGCAGTAATAGACATATATCCAGTGCCCCATTAATGTTCATTTGACTGGGAGTGCTTGATTTACACAATTTACAACACTGTGTAATTTTGCTGCACCATTGGCATGTGTTGAGTTGTGACCATCCTGTAATGAGATCATTCAAACTGTACAATTGAACATCGCTAACAGAAGCCAAACTGTACAATTGAATGTTGCTAACAGAAGCCAAACTGTACAATTGAATGTCGCTAACAGAAGCCAAACTGTACAATTGAATGTCGCAAACAGAAGTCAAACTGTACAATTGAATGTCGCTAACAGAAGCCAAAGCTCACTCTTCTTCACAAATTGTCAGTTACCTTATTACATGGATAACACATACTTTTGTGAATTGATTGATTTAGATAGCAAGATAAGGGAACAAAGCTTCCCCTGGAGATACATTGTGGAATTGAACCCGATAGATGCAGATATTGAGAGAATACTTTCAGTTGTGGACTTCACTTTGATTTTACTTTTCATTACTTGTCAATGAAATTTGAGTGTATTTGTAGCATAGATTTTATTGATCACTAATTATTTCACAGATAGTTGTGAGAAGCAACTAGCTTGATGGTTCCCTTGGAAAGCACACAAAGTTGTTACTTGTATGACTTGAAATGGTTTTACATCATGGTTAGCACATTATTACAGGTGTTTAAGATTTGCTGGAGTCATTTTGTTTCTCACATTTGTCTACAGACACTAGATGATGTAATTTAAGTTTTTCAGAAAAAGATTTGTGTTCCAGAGGAAAAAATAAAGAAAATATGGTAGTCGTCCAAAATAGGCATCATAATTCTCCATGTATACGTTTGGGACAGGTATTTGTTTAAAACTTAGTTTTTTTTTATAGCTAAGCTCTTTAGTTCTTCATGATTTGCCATGTGAGAAAGCAAAATTATTAAGTCTTTTCAAAATTGCAATATAGACAGAATCTTCATGTTAATGAGACTTTACATTTATAAATACATTGAATAATAAATAAGCCACTTGATTAAAGACATGGGGACGTATTTTTTCTCAACTTATTGCATCAATTTTACATGGATCTCTCATTTGTCATCTTGTATACCTTGCTTTATAGCTCCTCCTGTCATGCGACCCTGTACTGCTCCAAGTTGTGTCAGAAGACTGACTGGGTAGGGTCAGAGAAGATGGAAAATCATAGTCACAAGAAGTGGTGTAAATTGATGAAAGAATACATGGCACAGTCAGATGATTTCAAACAGCTACACTTTACATTTGTTAATGGTAAATTACTGGTCATAGACATGACTTTATGTGATGACCTATAATCCCTTGTCTTTTATCACAACTCCTTCTAAACTACTTCTATAATTGCCTTGAAATTTTTAACACACATTCATAACAAGGTCTGGTTGGATCTAAAAGAAATTGGTTCTGCTTTGAGACCCAGTATGGCTGTGACAATGGCCATTTTGCAGATCTTGTTTTCCTGCTTTCAACAGAAGTCTACTTATGCTGTCTGGTGGATCCTGTTAGAAAAAAAGATGCGAAGCTGACCTCCAGGCAAAAAATATTATGGATATTCCTCCTGCAAGGGATGTCAGCACAGGTTTCATAAAATGTTTGGTTGGTCCTAAATGAAAATGGCTCTAATCTGATTCTTATTATGACTACAGCTATATTCATAATGTCATTGTCTTTACACTTCCTAAATGGAAAGCTGTACTGATATGAGGTTTTCATGAAATGACTTCTAATGGTATCTAGTTGGTCCTAAATTGAATAAGTGGCTGAGGGATCCAGGTCACTTACACAATTCACACTTGTGTTTGTTGGTTCCAGTTGTGGCTCAAGAGTATACGATAAAGCTTGCCAGTAGTTTTCTTTTGGTCAGTGGTTCTTCCTCCACTAAATGTACTGCAACTGTATACTCTCCAACCAAACTACACAAATCATACACCAAAATAAAGGGAGTTGAAGGTTTTTAAAGAATACCTGAGATATTCAAGATATTTTTAAGTAGCCAGATATAACAGTGAAGAAAATCTGGGAGATTATTTTTCTTTAAAAACAAACATTATGCAAATTATGAAACAGAGCAGAACCTGTATTTGTGAAAATTATTTTCAGCCTTTAGTGTTACATTCTATGGACTATTATTTCCATGTTATGTTTTGTATTGTGCTACGTTTTATCATTATTTTATGGGGGTGGGGTAACCTGAACTGCATCTTTGCTGGTGGAGACAGTGAACATATTTAGTGTGTAGTTTCCCTAGTATGAATAGACAATAACACAAATTTTGCTGAATGCAGCCCCTGCGTTAGAATTTGCTTTTAGTCAAAGGTCCATTTTTGCAACTAATATAGACGTTTCTTGTAATGTAAATTCATAAATATTAACAGTCAGAATGACATATTTGGCATGATGTCTTATAAATAGATGACAGCAAAGGTCGTTTTTAATAGGCAATCAATATTAAGATTACAGTTTGGAGTGTTGTTCTAGAAGAGGAATGAACTGCAGTCAAGGTTTCAAATTCCGAATGCAGGGGGAGGTGCTTCGAAATTGCAACCATTTTAAAACAAACTAAAAATCGCTTGATTTAGTAAGTTATTTTGGGAGTCTTTTATTATGGAAAATTTAGCAAATCTTTAAGGAAAATAATGTTAAAATGATGTTAAGCTATTTCAGAAGGTTAGGTTGAGTGTAATTATACTTTTACCTTGGGGCTGAGGGTAATTCTGCTTCTGCCATTACCTTCAGTAAAATGTCTTTGAAAACTAACAATTATATAAAAATGCTTTGTGCAAGACACTTACAGATAAAATTTTACTCTTGTTCTTAAAGAAACCACATCAGTGGACTTTGATGTAGACAAATATAAAGAATTCCTGGAGAGATGTGGAGTGTACAATCAGGGATTATGGAGAAGAGAATGCCAGCTATGGCGCAAACCTGGTGATAATCTACAGTTTGGTAAGTGTTTTTTGCTGGATTTCAAAACAGTTCTAGCTTATGGTGTCTGACCACTGGTCACTCTGTCCACCTGTCCCTCTGGCATTAATACTCAGGCTAGGATTTACATTATTTCAAGCTTGTATGTAACATAAGTTGGTATTTAGATGCATCATTTGCATTACTGCCCCTTTCTAAGGAAATTAGGTCACTGTGAACTACTTTTTACAGTCCAATGAATTTTGGTTAACCATTGTGTTCCGTTTTATGATGCACAATTGCTTCTGTCACATGACTTGGTATGTAATTGTATCTAGGAGAGTACTTTAGACTTCAGTGAGAACTAGGTCAGTGTGACCAATATTTTGTGGTTCATTGATCTGAGCTGACCTTTGGGTTCAGCTTACTTTCTCTTGGCAAGGGTTTCAGTGATACTACCAGGCAGCACCAATGTGCTAATCATGTGAAATTGACTGTGATGCTGTTTAAAATTAGCATTGCACAAAATCTCATGCAGTGAAAAGCAAACTACTGCAAATAAAATCTGTTTTTTTTAATAATCTAAATGAAGTCTAACATGTTTTGTTCCATATTTGGTTGTTATCTGTTTTAGTCTTGGTCACCAAGTTGTTTTATTTTTGTATCTGATGGCCTTTTCCATGTAGCTTTAAGACTACCTGTCTATGCCTTACCAGAAATATATTTCAGTGTGCTAAAAATGATGACAGGTCAAAAATTATCATAAATTGTGTTCATGTTCCTCTGCTATTATTTCTGACTTTGATCTGATTATATGTCTCAAAAGGATTGTTGGTACCTCTTACAATGGTGCAAAATAATAAATGCCAACCATTACACTTTTGGCATAATGATTATGCTTTTATTCACTTAATTTTGCCTTACATCTAAATGTATATGGATTACACTTTTCGATATATCCACCTTCCCCATAAAATCAGTTATTTGTTTTCTCATTTTTATTAACATTCCATTAATCCCACAGACTGTATTTTAGAAAAGATGGCTTCTACGTAACTACAATAAAAGAGTATGCTTTGTGCACACAAGTCCACTTTCCAAATGGTATCATTTTCTATTTATAGCAACAATCCTATTACCAAGAAACATCCTGGTTCTACTTTCAGACTTTCGACCTCGTATTATATTTATAGCAGCTGTATGGCTTAGTGAGGAGTGAACAGACTGGTTTCATTATTTTCATCTTTACTTGCAGATTCTTTGTTCTAATTCATATTTAGTTCAGAACCAGTCTATATAGGTATAGGTATAGCACTAAAAAGTATATTTATTTTAGTCATTGCAGATCTGAGAGCAAAAATATCTCCTTTCAAATAATTTCACAAATGGATTAGAAAAAGGCAAAAAATCAACAAAACAAAAATTGACAGAATTCTCCAATTATGAAGACATGTGGGCAGTGTCATGTGACATCTATTACAGGCCGTATGGAAAGAATTTTAATATTTGGCATTGAAATTCTTCAGATGGATTTTAGTCGATGTGTTTGTAAAACTAAAAGAGCTACATATGAAAACTTAAAGTAGTAAAATATGTTAAAAGACGAGAAATAAATCATTGTTCATTTAAATTTTAGCATGTTATATGTGGGTTCCACTTTTTCTGCATGGATTCCGCTTTTTTCTCATCAGGGGTTGGCATGTATGCAAAATGTGTACAAACCTTACCTTACAAAAGTGAACTATACCCACTTTGAGCATGGTGCCAACAAAAGCATGTCCATTAGTAGACCTAGGTCTCTTTCTGAGCCTAAAGAATGGCAGCATGTGTCAAACGCCAGTTTGGGTTTTGAAATATCTCCCTGAATCTATTGACTTGATAGCTAGGTTGAGTTTTAGTATTTTCAAAGTCTGAGATGTTGAGGTGGGCATTTCATGTGGTATCCAGATCAGCTCTCATGCTTTTGATGGCTGAGCTATCATGGTGGACTTTTTTGTGAAGTACCTCAGGAATTTACTTCTCTGGAGAAGCTTGTCCCATGCTCTACCACATTGCATAAAGTGTTGCAACACACCTCTCCTATGCAGCTCAAGTAGATATCTGATGTTGTTCATATGTACCATCTTTTGTGAGTTTAGCTATTAATAGACAACGATTTAATGGGAGGTTGAACCTATATAGGTTAATGCATCATGTCACAAAGCTGTCTCCAACCCTTCTCTATATAAATAAGTTTATTGTGCACTCTGTTACCTCCACACAGCAGAAGTGAATCTCATGCTGAATACATTTTTAACAAAAACAGCAACAATAGGAAGGAATGTATGGTGTATCATCTCACAACATGATTTTTGTCAGGGTCAGTCTCTCTGACTCAGAACTCTGACCCTTGTTAGTGCCCTTTATATATATAGTTTAATTGTCGTAGACAGAAGATTTTTCTTACTATATGATAGTTCATAGGCCAGTGATGTCAGGGCAGGGACCATCCTCAAGGCTCTATATATTCTAGGAGATTTCCCCTTTTTGTTTTTTTCTGCACAAAAGTTGGCTGGGAGGGTACACAGCAGAAAAATGCATGGTGTACTCCCTAAACAATGCCACCCCCTACCTGATCCACATATGGGAACAGGGGAAAAAAGGATCTCAGTCCTGGGTTGATGTTCTAAAGATGCAAATATTGGCACATCTTTGTAATCCCTGAATATTATAAGAGTTATGGTCTATTTTGGCTGGCAGCAGACGACAAAATGTTATAAATGCAACTACCTCTTACAGTTTATAGTGAACTGCTATGAATTGTAGGACATATTACTGTCATCAGCTGAAGATATGTTTGTTGACCAGCCATTGAACTCACACTATTATCAGATGTTCTGTGTTGCCTCTAGACAAATTTCTATCACACTGCTCAGTGGCCTAGTGGTTAGAACGTATGCCATAGATTAAAAAATCATGGGTTCGAACCCCAGCTGAGTCATACCAAAACTTGTACAAATGGTACTTGCAGCTGCCTTGTTTGGTGTTCATCATTAAGAAGCTAGTGTTAGAACTAGTTGGCCTGGTGTCAGGATAATGTAACTGGGTGTGACATTATGCCTCATGTCTGCAACATGACTCCCCAATGTCGGACATCAATATAAACCGTCACACTGCGTCTTCGTAGCAATATGACTGGGAAAATGCAAACTGTGTTTAAAAATCCAACACAAACATACATCACACACACACTCCAATTTCTTTTGAAGGTAAAGGACATGGAAGAACATGGTATATTATATTTACCTGGAGCAAATTGTTCACCATTCCTATAATTTAGACTTCAACTATTTGGTTTGATAATTTGATTTTTATGAACTATTGACTTAGTTGGTTTTCATTTATAACTTCTGATTGTCACACTCATCCATTTTCTTTTTCTGCATGAAAAAATTATGACTAGTATTTGATTTCAACCGAAATTTTGATGTTCTCTTAAATTGATGAATTCTTGGCTGAATTAGATTCTCAGGAGTTTTAAGTCATTGTTTATCAGTGTTATAGCCCCTGATTATTGAACACATAGCCGAATCTTAGACTCTAACCCACGCAGACAGAGGTGAGATGGCAGTGATCTGTAACGGACAGCGCTTTTGACCACTCGGCCACTCGGAGCCCCTTCAATATGGAAAAATCATTACACCAATCAAAGATATAATGTCATATGTTGAATTAAGATTTGGTGTCTTACTTATGTCTGTGTCATCCTCAAGACCTGCCATATGACAAAATGGATAAACAACCCAGATTTATTACACTTTATGATTTATGATCTCTGCCATCTCACCTCTGTCTGCATGGGTTCGAGTCTCAGATTCGACCAATGTAGTTATGTGAGAAAACTTCCCAGTAGCTTCTCGTGGATCGGTGATTCTTACCAGGGGGTTTCCGGGTTCTTCCTCCACCAATAATACTGGCCGCCATGTATAGACTATATTGAGCTGAAAAATAGTGTTTAATCCATAAAAAACAAAAACATAATTGTTTGAGTTATTCTCAATAATTGTCTATGCCATATTGCATACAACCCCCGGAAAGAAAAGCTCCTGGCAAGCTTACTCACATACTCACATTGGCCAAATCTGAGACTTTAACCCACACAGACAGAGGTGAGATGGCAGTGATCTGTAATGGAGAGCGCTTTAGACCATTCATCCACTTGGGGCCCCATGAAACACATTCTGTATCAAGTGTATTGACTTGCACTTGGTGAAACAAAAGATTTATGTGATCTCATTTAGGAAACGTCTTGCTTATGTATCACCAAAAAAATGGTTTGACATTTGAGGAGTCTATATAACAAATGTTGACTAACATCTTTACCTTTTATCTTTAATGATTGTGTTTATTTAGAAGGGTATATCTTCCTAAAGTTTTTTTTTCAAGTCCTTATCATTATCAAATGATATACAATGTTTCAGCATCTGATCAGACATTCAGCTTTTGCAGCATTTGATCTGCTGTTACCCATATATATATATATATATATATATATATATATATATATATATATATATATATATATATATATATATATATATATATATATATATATATATATACATACAATTTGACGAGACCTTACAAGGGGTCAGTGTCATTAGCGATGTTTTCATTTGTGTTGAAAATATTCCTCAGCTACAATTAACTGTATAATTATTGTCACCTAGCACTTTTCTCTAAAAAAAAAAGCCTACTTCAATCAAAATGTAGATATCAGTTCCAGGAACTCACCTGTTATTCTTTTTTTTTTTGGTTTAAAAAGGTCCATGTTGTATAAATTCCATCCCATGCTGTGACATTAAAACTAATTTTGTGACACAAGAAGGGAGACAGATGTCAAATAAATGGAGAAAACCTGGTCAGATGTCAAATTGTAAAAAAAATTGGTCAGTTTGTGTTTATCGTTTGGAATTTTTGGTTAAAGTTTTACATGATCAAAGTCATATTTATTTTTTCAAAATAGGTCTCATTGAACCAGCATTTCATATTGCTAAGGTCCAACTTTGTCTGATGAAAAAGGTCACTGATCATTAACTTGCAAACATGTGCTATTAGAACATAAAGATATTTCATTTTGACGATTTAGTTCAGATGCACTAGTCCCAGTTTTTAAAAACAAATCAGTTTGGGGTTAAAAATTAGGAAAGTTTTGAAAGAATTTAGCTTATTCATCATCAGATACGGCTGCCATTAAAAAATTAGAAACACCTTAGTTAGTACAAAGAGGTTTTTTTAAAAGAACTTACACTGCAATCTGCCGTCAAATATTGCTGTCAAGTTGCTAAATAAAATACAAACATTAATTTTCATTCATTTTCTTACTTAAATCTGATTTTTTTATACTTGTAGGAGATCTGATCAATGATGATAATGCAGTAATACTTCCTGTAGAGAGCAAAATTTTAGATGAAGATCCTAATATTGACTTACAAGACCAGGCCCTCACAAGTTGGGATGCTTACTACAGCATGAGAGGGTTCCAAATAGACTCACCTATTGCTATTCTGCTCCAATATCCACTAACCTTGTATTACATTTTGACCTACTGCTTACCTAATGACTGTAAGTGATGTTTCTCTTATCAGCTGCAAATTTTGCCAAAAGTTATATATATAGTGGCCACAATGTCTGTCTTTTTGTCTGTTCTTTCTATCAGATCAGCACAGGCCAAAATTGATAGGAGAAAACTAATATATTTACTTTGATTATATGTGATAAATAATTATGTCTATACAGATTGTGTGTTTAACATTCAGTAATGTTACTTCATTTTGAGTGGATGCAAGTCAAGCTACAGATTAATTTCAGACATGTATGACATTAGAAACATTTGAGTGGATCCAAGTCAAGCTACAGATTAATTTCAGACATGTATGACATTAGAAACATTTGAGTGGATCCAAGTCAAGCTACAGATTAATTTCAGACATGTATGACATTAGAAACATTTGAGTGGATCCATGTCAAGCTACAGATTAATTTCAGACATGTATGACATTAGAAACATTTGAGTGGATCCAAGTCAAGCTACAGATTAATTTCAGACATGTATGACATTAAAAACATTTGAGTGGATCCAAGTCAAGCTACAGATTAATTTCAGACATGTATGACATTAGAAACATTTGAGTGGATCCAAGTCAAGCTGCAGATTAATTTCAGACATGTATGACATTACAAACATTTGAGTGGATCCAAGTCAAGCTGCAGATTAATTTCAGACATGTATGACATTAAAAACATATATATTGCTCTTGAATTATTTAGAATAAAGACTTCAAAGGAAACAAAATAATGTATGCTAATGCAGGTCAGTAAAGTAAAGTTAGAATTTGTATTCTGTACATTGAAATGGCTTTGAATGCCAATTTATAGGAATACAGTCAGATTTGAATAAAATTTTTATTCTGTACATTGAATTGGCTTTGAATGCCAATTTATAGGAATACAGTCAGATTTGAATAGAATTTTTATTCTGTACATTGAATTGGCTTTGAATGCCAATTTATAGGAATACAGTCAGATTTGTTTCATGTGACTCCTTTTTTTATTTTGTAAATGATCATCTTTTCTGACATGTTTTGGAGTTTTGAAAGAGAAATATGTTCAGATTTGGAAAAGTATGTTTTATAATCTAAAATGTTCTTTAATTCCATTCAGTAATGGTCATATGTGAACCTTGCAAAGATTAATTTCATCATGGAAAAAACTGGAAAAACATGGAAAATTATATTTAGAAAAGCATGGGAACCTTGTAATACATCAAACTTTTCTTTGTCTGGAAATAATCTAAACTATGTGCTGCTGTCTCTCAAACATGGCTCTCCCTTGTGTATTTGTTAGGAGAATGTTTATGCAGATTTGTTATGTCATATCTGTGTTAAATGTCCTTGTGTATTTGTTAGGAGAATGTTTATGCAGATTTGTTATGTCATATCTGTATTAAATGTCCTTGTGTATTTGTTAGGAGAATGTTTGTGCAGACTTGTTATGTCATATCTGTGTTAAATGTCCTTGTGTATTTGTTAGGAGAATGTTTATGCAGATTTGTTATGTCATATCTGTGTTAAATGTCCTTGTGTATTTGTTAGGAGAATGTTTATGCAGATTTGTTATGTCATATCTGTGTTAAATGTCCTTATCTGTAAAGTTTCAGAAATGCATTTTATCATTTCCATATGTATTTTTCCAATGAAAACTCAAAGTTATTCATGTGCTATGCAGCATACATTGTCATGCATCTTCATTCAAGAAATAAGGGGCCCCGAGTCGCCGAGTGGTCTAAAGCACTGTCCGTTATGGACCACTGTCATCTCACCTTTGTCTGCGTGAGTTAAAGTCTAAGATTTGGCTAATGTAGTTATGTGAGAAAGCTTGCCAGTAGCTTCTCGTGGGTCGGTGGTTCTTTCCTGGGGTATTCCGGCTTCTTCCTCCACCATTAATACTGGCTGCCATGTATAGCCTATATTTTGCTGAAAAATGGCGTTAAACCATTTTTTTAAAAAAAATCATTCAAGAAATAGTGTTTTTGTTACCTTGTAAATTCCTCAGATTATGTCAACATTATAAATTTCTTGAAAATAATTTATTTTGTCACATAAATGAAACGTGAATATAGTCCTGCTAGATGTTTTTTGAAAGTTTTGTCATAATATTTTTGTAAAAGTTCTATTTTTTGTGTTTCTGGCTCATTTTATCTCCACATGAAGTCAGGCCAAAGATTTTGCCTATGGCCAGAAGCCATCCTTCATCCGAAAATGATACCTCAGTAAACTCTAATCTCACAAGCAGTAAAAGCATAAACTTAATGAAGAGGTTTACATATTTTATAGTATTTACCATAAATTGATTTTTTTTCTTGTCCCAGAACTTATTAGAAACTTTTTTCACCCTGGTCATATGTACCAAAAGCTAATAAAATCAAACAAAAATTTGTGTTTAATTGGCACACCTTTACTGCTTGTTGCAGAAAATAGATTAATAACATGCTAATTTGAAAATAAAATGAAATAAACTAACCTTATATTGTTATAAATATTTTCCTTTGTTTTCATAATGAGGAATATATTAAAGAAATAAATATATCCATGAACTCGGTAAATGTACCTTATGCATCCATACAGTATTTTATATCGCTTCTGTCAGATGACACATGACACATTGTTCATTAATGTAAATTATTGAGAGAAAAAAAATTATATTTCATTATACTGAAAGGTTTGAATAGGTTATGAGACTCAAAATTGGATCCAACAAAATCATAAGAGTGATGGGGGGGGGGAATATCAACTGTTTGCTTGAAGTCACAAACACAACTGTCAATGAGCAGTAATCTGTTGTTTGAACTTACCAACAGGATATCAAATACAATTGTATTTTATTACATCACAAGCTGACCCTGGAATTCGACATTGTATTCTTTTAAATGTGCACAAATTATTATTTAGTTCCTTTTTACCAGTATTCACAGGAATTTTGAAATAAATTGAAACAATGGAACATTTAAGTGACTAAATATAGTGCTTCGTGCATGGACATCAATGACCCAGCATCTCCATAAACGATTGGAGGAGAAAATGTAATCATTCAGTGAATTTGTCATGTCCAAAAGATAAGATGATTTCACTAACATTAACATAAATGAAACATAAGTGTTCTTTGATGATTGACTGTTGATAAAAGGGCTTTTAAGTGTGAGAACTGGCACAGCTGGTGCAGATAAAATAATCTTACCTTAGTCCTTGCAGTTTCTGCAGCAGGAACTGTGTTGCCCCCAATGATAATTTTTCAAGTTATGAGGAAACTCAATTATTATGCACCGAAATGTATGGATCAAACATAGGTGATGCTACAGTGGATGAAGGATTTTTATCTCATGTGCAGTTTATTAATTTTGTTTATTAAAATGTAAGTTTGAGTGCATCTGAAATGTAATTTATTAAATGATTTAAAAGGTATCCCACAGTTTAAGACTAAATAAAATTAATATGTCCCAGAAAATACAGTGCCGAAAAAATAACTTAAAAATGAATGTACAGTATAGTGTCCAATATATATAGAAAATATGGTATACTAAATCTGTATATATATATATATATATATATATATATATATATATATATATATATATATATATATATACATATATGTGTGTGTGTGTGTGTGTTCAACCTAGTAGAACTTGTTTATTTGTCTATTATTGTACACATGTAGTGTAATACTTACATGGTTTAGGGCAATGATGGTCACTAATAAAACATGACCTCTTCATGGAGACAGGTTAATGGAAAAGACTAATTCTGTGTAATGTATAAATGCGTATCAATAGTGCCATGTTTATTTCCCTTTTCAGTGATCTATTAAAACATGAAGATCACTTTGCGCGTGTGTGTGTGTATGTGTATATATATATATATATATATATATATATATATATATATATATATATATATATATAATTTTATACTCTGCCCTTAATCAATATATGAGGTAAGGATTATAAAAATTAAAAATTAAATTTAATACTTATTCAAGTCGATCCTTCAGTTGAGTACAAATATTGTTTAAAAAGCAGGGGTTCTACTGCATCATTAGCTGTCTGGTAAGCAAGCACCTGTGCCAGGTTCACAGGACCTGATGGGGATCTAAGTTGAATTTTACCACTCTTAAGTCACTTTGTTAAGATAGTCATAAAGTATTGATGGTGCAACTTGATGGACAGTGGTTTAAGTAAGAGATCATTCATATGTACTTTAAAAACTGATTGGTCTGGTTTTGTTAGCTAAGTCAGCTTCCTTTGATGTGGAACACTCAAATGAAAACATGGGGAAACTGATTAATCTTGATGTGTGTTTTATTTGTGCTTATTGAAATAAAAGTATTGTTTTAGTGTTGGTGGTTATGTTGGCTTCGACTGATGTTATTCACTTGGTCAAAAGCACGGTGTAAGTGTTGAATTTGCCAGGCCTTTGATTTGTTGTTGAAGGGTTTAACGCCAGTTTCAGCACATGATAGGCTATACATGGCGGCCAGTATTATTAGTGGAGGAAGAACCCGGGAAAACCCCAGGAAAGAACCACTGACCCACGAGAAGCAACTGGCAAGCTTTCTCACATAATTACATTAGCCGAATCTTAGACTCGAATGCACTCAGACAGAGGTGAGATGGCAGTGATCCATAAGGGAGAGCACTTTAGACCACTCGGCCACTCGGGGATCCCCTTTGATTTGTACTCATACGGTTGGTAGTATTGTTTTAAACATTAATGTGGCCGCAGTTTGCATCTCCAAAGGTTTTTTTTCTTTATTTTGGGTATTTGTAGAGGTTAAACCATGAAATTAAGTACCTACAAATATGCAAACTTTAACATGCAAAACCATAAATTTAAGTACGCACGACAAACCACGAAAATTTAGCCCAACGAAAATAAAGGATACTACAGTATATGTGGACTTCCCTTGCTAAGTTACTGTAATATACAACCATATATCCAGGGTCCTATCAGTCCATATATCCATATGTACTTCTTTACATATCCATCCACCTGTCAGATGTTAGCACAGTTGCAGAAAATTTTCAGAGGATCGCATTAGTTTTTCATGCATTTGATTGAAGTAGTTGTTGTCCATTTACACAAAAATCATTTGATATATAGAGCACTAGATAAGGATTTGATAAATTGTGTATTTCATTCCCTGGTTTCACAGCAAATTTTGAAAATTTACCTGACCTGATTACATTTTAATTTTAGTTATTAGGTTTTAATGTCTTTGTATTAAATTCTTTTGTTGAAATGTAGAATTTCACAAAGTCCATTTGACATACAGGAAATTAATTTGTTAGGCATGTTTGTATTCATATGTAGACAACGTGTTTAGTTTCATATAATTTCACTAAAAGTAATTTGTTCATTAATATATAAGAAGACAAAGTTAAAAAAAGGTTAATAAGTTTTCTGTGAACTTATTTTTGTTCATTAGTGTCCAAAAAACAATTATGTTTCTGCTTTTTTGAAAACAGTTATCATGTATGTGCAGAATGAATTAGACATACATGTAATTGAAATCTGACATACCATACAGAGATATTTGAGTTTTATTGAAATATTGGCTTCTTGGAGGTTTCTTTTATTGAACCTTCCCAGGATAATACTATCTTCTACAAGAATTCTAGTTTTGAAATTGCTTCAGCTTTTAATTGGTCAAATGTACTTGTTTGTTTCATTGATCTGTATATCACAGCCATTGGGAGGCCTTACAAAATGACTGAAAACAGATATTGATAATAACTTTATTGTTTCCTAAAGTTTTCATCTTGTTTTTATTCACAGGTACAAAGTGGTGGGAGACTATTGATAGTGGTACAATTAGGATAGATATGGTTGGAGTTGAGAAAGAAGTTGAGATGATTTCATTATTTCAGGTAAAAGACAACACCAACGGTAGCTTTTTCTTAACCATTTTACCCAGTAAGAATGCATAGGTATTTTTGTCTGATAGCAGTTACAGTGACATTGGTACTGTTAAGAAAACAAATTTAAGTGCTAATGAGACACCAGGCATGCATGGTGGTAAATTCCATCATGTTGTAGATAGATTTAGTGCAGTGACCATGCTCCACTGAGGCATGTTTTGATAAGAAAAGAGTATGAAAGGATAATTGGATGCTGATATTATCATCAAGTACCAACCATTTGTTGAATAAGAACCTGTCAAAATAATGCTGTCATTCCCATGACAGTCCCCATCAGGGTCCTAGCACTGCTTTTAGCCTGGCCTTGCCAAGTCCCCATCAGGGTCCTCACACTGCTTTTATCCTGGCATTGCCAAGTCCTAATCAATGTTCTCACACTGCTTTTAGCCTGGCTTTGCCAAGTCCCCATCAGGGTCCTCACACTGCTTTTACCCTGGCATTGCTAAGTCCTAATCAATGTTATCACACTGCTTTTAGCCTGGCTTTGTCAAGTCCTAATCGGGGTCCTCACACTGCTTTTATCCTGGCATTGGAGAAAAGTCATTCAGCTACTTGACGCAAAATTTGAGAACTGCAAATTAATTGTAAATCATATATATGGGTCTGCTGCCAGCAATCCTAGAAGAATTCATACTACTATTAGCGATTGCAGTGAAGGTCAGTGACTGTTTTACTAGCTTCATTCATAAACTGAGATGTTCATGTGCATATCCACTGATCCATATGTAATTCTGTTCATTATTTGGGATCATGTTTGTACTAAAAAAGATTGAAATGTTCAGCATTTATTTTGTTTTGCTGTTAAGTGTGGTGCTTTTATTAAATTAGCCACACAAAAAATGATAGATACACCTCTCCCTTGAAAACACATGCACAATGGGGTCCACAAACATAGACTGCCTCTTGGCGAGGGTGCAAGTTACCATGAGACCTAAAACAATGGAAGAAAAAAACGCTTTGACATCAAGAAAATGGGGGGGGGGCAAAGTTAGGGAACTGGATTTTTAATGACTGAGTACAATCACGTCATTAATAATTTGTAATAATGCACTTTTCTAATGAAGTTGTTCCTTATTCTTTTTTTAAAAAAAATTTATTTTCAAAATGTCCAACATGTGAAAGATCATTCTAACTGAAACTTTCAAAAACCATCACATGTACATGAAAAATCGGTGTATTATATCACTGCTTTTTGTTTTCTTGATATGTCTGGTTCCCATAGTATCCTGCCAAATCGGGAGTCCAAAGAAACAGGGAACTAGACTAACTGTTGATTCACCACCAAATAAGTTTTCTTTTCTTCAATTCCATGCTACATTTATTTCATGAGCCAATTGTCTACGTTAAAACTCAATATTTGTACTGTTTAATTAGTACAATTCCAACGTTCCGATCAAAGACAAAAACGGCAAGGTCCTTGCCAGCAAAGAAGAGCAAGATGAGCGTTGGATGGAACATTTCCGTGATACACTCAATCAGCCACTGCCACCTTCCACTTTCGACTTCACCGATGCACCACCTCCTACAAATTTGGATGTGAATATGGAGGACATCAATACCGCCGAAGTCATGGCAGCGATTCGTCACCTCAAAAACAATAAGGCGCCCGGCATCGACCAAATCTCAACAGAAATGCTGAAGGCAGGAGGAGATGTTGTCGTGCAGAGGATCACCAAACTGCTTAATGACTGCTGGAATAGCGAGTGCGTGCCAAGTGACTGGAGAAAGGGAGTGTTCGTCAAACTACCGAAGAAAGGCGACCTGGCCGATTGTAACAACTGGCGCGGTCTTACTCTCCTCTCCGTTCCTGGCAAGGTCTTCTGCATTATCATCCTCAAACGCCTGCAACGCGCTGCGGACCAGGCCCTGCGGGAAGAACAGGCTGGATTTCGAAGCGGCCGGTCGTGCAGTGAGCAAATCTTCGCCCTCCAAAATATTCTCGAACAATGCACTGAATTCCAAAAGCCGCTTGTCGTCAACTTCATCGACTTCAAAAAGGCTTTTGATAGCGTCCACCGTGAATCCCTGTGGCTCATTGCAAGGTCATTTGGCATTCCACCTCGTTTCATCGCCATCTTCAAGAATCTTTATCGCGAGTCCAGCTGCTGCATACGAACGGACGCTGGCCACACACCCTTCTTTGGCATTGAGACAGGAGTCCGTCAGGGATGCATACTCTCGCCTTTCTTATTCCTTCTGGCAATAGATTCTGTCATGAGAAGGGCGATGGACCACCCGAAATATGGCATCACGTGGAAGGATAAGGCACGCCTGACATATCTGGATTTTGCTGACGACATTGCGCTGCTGGCAGAGAATGCGAGATCTCTTCAGGAAATGACCACCAACCTGGAGGTGGAGGCGGCTAAAGTTGGATTAAGAATTAGCACAGAAAAGTCGAAGACACTGGCGGTCAACCGGAAGACACCTGTGCGGGTCAGCATAGGCGGCCAGACCATCGGCCAAGTCGAGCAGTTCACCTACTTGGGAAGCACCATCGACAAGGAAGGTGGAGCTGATGCAGACGTCAAATGCCGAATTGGCAAAGCGGCGGCCGTATTCCAACGTCTTCTCCCAATTTGGACACGTCTGTCGATTCACACAAACACCAAACTTCGCCTCTTCAACACTATCGTCATCCCATCCGCCATTTACGCCTGCGAGACATGGAAAGGCACGAAGAAGCTGGTCAACAGGCTGAACGTATTCCAACAGCGATGTCTGCGACGTATTCTTCGTGTCACCTACCACGACCACATCACTAACGAGGAAATCCTCAGAAGAGCAAACACCCGAAGCCTGGGAGAAGTGGTCGAAGAAAGAAGATTACGTTTCGCGGGACATGTTCTGAGAATGGCCGAGACGCGCCACGCAAAGACGGCGATGTGGTGGACGCCAGCACGTAGGAAACGAGGCATTGGACGACCGAGAAAGACATGGCGACGGACATTTATAGAAGATCTGCGAGCCGTCAATATCAACTTAGACGCAGCGGAGGTTAAGGCTGCCGATCGAGATGGCTGGAGGAAGCTTGTTGCCCTATGCGCCCCACTGCGCGGAAGGACATAAAGAAGAAGAAGAATTAGTACAATATTGTTGTAATGATTTCATTGGATGTTATAATGAAACTTAGATTTTAATTTTGTAGGATTTTTTGCATTTTAACATTTCTTTTATTCCAACTCCTTTATTTGATTCAAAAGACATAACTAACGTGATAATACAAAGGAGGCCAGCTTTCAATTCAGTTCAAAACATGATCGGCACTTAATTAGGTTCTCAGTGAAATGCTTGCAGACACAATTGTTATGGCAAACTTATGCATTTTATATTTAATTACATTGGGACACATTGCATTTATGATGATTACACTTAAAAGGAACAACAAGATAGAACTAGAACACAAGTTTGAAAAAATTATTTAATTTGTATTTATTTATTAAAGTACTGCCTCCATCCGGCATAAGTCATATTTTCATGTATCGAAATTTCCTTACATATCAATAATCGTGGTGTACTATGAATTTTGTTTAGAAAAAAGTGTAAAAAATGTATGACCAATTTTTAAATTTGACATTTCATAATGTTGATAAAATTGCAAGATTCTTACTACCATATTTGTCAATAAAACAAACAATATTTCACAGTTGCTGTTACCAATTTTGATCACAATTTTCTTCAAGTTCAACAGATAGGGAACAATTTTGGGGTATTTTCTGGTTTAAAAAATGGGATCCACGACTAACCTATGTTATAAGCAGGTGCACAAGTTATCAGGGTATGCATTATCAAGGGACTGGTGTACATCATAAAAATATCCTTATCACAGTAATTTGATCAAAGTTGCTTGTTCATGTCGCATCAGCATCAGAAAATTCAGATCATGACTCTCAACTTTTAATGCTGACAACTTGATGATCTAGTAATCAAGATCACATCGATGTGATTTTAATTTATTCTTATACATACAGCCATTAACTCATTTGGCCCCAATGCCAGTTTCTGCATTCAACGGCCGATACCGTCTTTTCGTGAAGTTTTTCGACTGCATTCAATGGCCGGTACCGCTTTTCTGTGGCCAAAATGTATGGTCGAGAGAAAGTCTTTGATTGGTTACAAATGGGGCTTTTCCTAGCATCACCCTCTTGTAACCAATCAAAAATGGATTTACGTTCGTTTGGGCAAACTTTAAATGTTCGGATACAGAGGATTACTACTTGAGATCCATTTCAATACACATGGTTTTTTTTTCTTAAAAATTCGTAAAATGATGGCGGAAGAATGAGTAGTTTTTGATGACGGTGAGGGCGAGAATGAGGAGTTTCTCAGGTTTGATCTAAAAAATAGTGAGTAATTAGAGGAAAGATATATTCAACAGTTGGATAATTTGCGAGATTTTGAATGGGACATTGAAGATTCTTGAGATTGAATAGTCAGAAAAAGAGAAACTGTACACAGACATCGCAAACGAAACCAATCCATATGCCTAAAAATGCATATTGGTATCACCAAACAAAATGTAGTATCGAACTTGCAAAATGTGTTTATTGAACAAAGTTCTATTTGAACCAAAAACTGGATGTGAACATTGCCAAGTAAATGTATGTACAAATTGTTTCAAACCATATCACATATTAAATTTTCCTGGTTTATTTTAATGGAATTAAGTGCTGATGATGTGATATTCCTAACAATGTTACACATAATTTTGTAAAAAAAAATGTATAAATAAATTGTGAAAGACTTGAACAAATAGAAAGAAAAATGCATCACTGTGTAGACAAATTAATTTGGATTATTTGGTGAAATTTTCATGGATTAATATTGGATACAAGAAGAGAAATTAAAGTAAGTGTGAAGGCATGTGCATGATTTCTACAAATTTTTCCAAACAGGTAAAACACTCTGGGGCACAAGCAGCTAGCCACAGCTTAGTGTGGTTGGGGCACAATAACAGTGTTACTGATAAGTTTCTTTTGGCTGAAAGAGTTAAAGAGAGGCCCCTAGTGGCCGAGTGGTCTAAAGCGCTGTCCATTATGGATCACTGCCATCTCACCTCTGTGTGAGTTCGTGTCTCAGATTCGGCCAATGTGGGTATGTGAGAAACCTTGCCAATTTCTTCTCGTGGGTTGGTGGTTCTTTCCGGGGTTTTCCCAGGTTTTTCCTCCAACGATAATACTGGCTGCCATGTATGGCCTATCTTGTGCTGAAAAATGACATTAAACCCTACAACAACAACAACAACAACAACAACAACAGCCAATAAGGTTTGGTAGTTGCTGCTAAGAGCAAGTAATTATATAAGGCATCTCACCTTGTGAGACCTGCTTATTCAGAGTGGATTACAGTATTGATACTACACTTTACCTTTGAGATAGAATAAATTGCATGATCCTGATTCTTTCAAACTATTTTTTGTAGTAGGAGAAGTAAGTCTGTAAAAGTGTTAAATGTGATACATTGCAAAAGATTTTCTTTTCTATATTTTTAAAATGTGCCTTCCCTGGGTACCATTTTATTTAAATGGAGTAGCCGTTAGAAGGAATTTCAGTATGATCTCTCTATGTGGATGGTTTGCACTGTAGTTTTTGTTTGCTACAATTATCTTTTATTTACAGAAGAAACATGGGGCCCCGAGTGGTCTAAAGTGCTCTTTGTTACGGATCACTGCCATCTCATCTCTGTCTGCATGGGTTCGAGTCTCAGATTCGGCCAATGTGGGTATGTGAGAAAGCTTGCCAGTAGCTTCTCGTGGATCGGTAGTTCTTTCCAGGGGTTTTCCGGGTTCTTCCTCCATCATTTAATACTGGCCTCCATGTATAGCCTATCGTGTGCTGAAAAATGGCATTAAACCCTTCAACAATCAGAAGAGACATAATGGTTACTGCAGTTATCTAGTAATGGCTTTTTCTTTCCATGCTCATTTCTAAAATGATGTAGAGCATTCATAATGTACTGCACTTTAAAATTCACATTAAATTTATCTTTCAGGAAACAGGGAAACTGTTACCAGACAGTGTATTAGATATTCACATGTTTGGTAATGAAATGTCCAAAAAGCTGCATGGAAAGGAGATTGCAGTGGGAAATGTTACTGTCACCATACACAGAAAATTACATCACAGAGTGGAAAATAGGAGAAAGCCACATCTAGTAGTTGGTTGGTATATTAGAAAGCTAGTATCTAGCATACAGATAAATGACTGGATTTTTTTAAAATTGAGCAAACACATAAAAGCATACACATAGTTGGAAGTTTATGCACAGAATAGTTGTATTTTCCACTTTGATGTGGTTAGGTTTTTTGGTATTTAGAAAGACAGATGAATAATATGGATAGTAATAGACAATACAGACTGAAAATAACAGATAGGGATAGACAATACAAACCGATAACTACAGATAGGGATAGACAAGGCAGATAGTTAATTTCAGATAGGGATAGATAAGGCAGACTGATAAGTTAAGATAGGGGTAGAAAAGACAGACTGATAATTACAGATAGGGATAGACAATACAGACCAATAACTACAGATAGGGATAGACAAGGCAGACGGTTAATTTCAGATAGGGATAGATAAGGCAGACTGATAAGTTAAGATAGAAAAGACAGACTGATAATTACAGATAGGGATAGACAAGACAGACTGATAATTACGGATAGGGATAGACAAGACAGACTGATAACTACTGATAGGGATAGACAAGACAGACTGATAACTACAGATAGGGATAGACAAGACAGACTGATAATTACAGATAGGGATAGACAATACAGACTGATAACTACAGATAGGGATAGACAAGGCAGACGGTTAATTTCAGATAGGGATAGATAAGGCAGACTGATAATTACAGATAGGGATAGACAATACAGACCGATAACTACAGATGGGGATAGACAAGACACACTGATAGTTACAGATAGGGATAGACAAGATACACTGACAATTACAGATAGGGATAGACAAGGCAGACTGATAACTACAGATAGAGATAGACAAGGCAGACTGATAACTACAGATAGGGATAGACGAGACAGACTGATAACGACAAGTAGGGATAAACAAGACAGACTGATAACGACAAGTAGGGATAGACAAGGCTGACTGATAACTACAGATAGGGATAGACAAGACAGACTGATAACTACAGATAGGGATAGACAATACAGACTGATAACTACAGATAGAGATAGACAAGGCAGACTGATAACTACAGATAGGGATAGACGAGACAGACTGATAACGACAAGTAGGGATAAACAAGACAGACTGATAACGACAAGTAGGGATAGACAAGGCTGACTGATAACTACAGATAGGGATAGACAAGGCAGACTGATAACTACAGATAGGGATAGACAAGACAGACTGATAACTACAGATAGGGATAGACAATACAGACTGATAACTACAGATAGGGATAGACAATACAGACCGATAACTACAGATAGGGATAGACAATACAGACCGATAACTACAGATAGGGATAGACAAGACAGACTGATAACTACAGATAGGGATAGACAAGGCAGACTGATAAGTTCAGATAGGGGTAGAAAAGACAGACTGATAATTACAGATAGGGATAGACAAGACAGACTGATAATTATAGATAAGGATAGACAAGACAGACTGTTAACTACAGATAGGGATAGACAAGACAGACTGATAATAACAGATAAGGATAGATAAGGCAGACTGATAATTTCAGATAGGTATAGACAAGACAGGCTGATAATTACAGATAAAGATAGACAAGACACACTGATAGTTACAGATAGGGATAGACAAGACACGCTGACAATTACAGATAGGGATAGACAAGGCAGACTGATAACTACAAATAGGGATAGACAAGGCTGACAAATAACTACAGATAGGGATAGACAAGGCAGACTGATAACTACAGATAGGGATAGACAAGACAGACATAACTACAGATAGGGATGACAAGGCAGACTGATAACTACAGATAGGGATAGACAAGACAGACTGATAACTACAGATAGGAAAGACAAGACAGACTGATAGCTACAAGTAGGGATAGATAAGGCAGACTGATAACTACAGATAGGGATAGACAAGACAGACTGATAACTACAGATAGGGATAGACAAGGCTGACTGATAATTACAGATAGGGATAGACAAGACAGACTGATAATTACAGATAGGGATAGACAAGACACACTGATAGTTACAGATAGGGATAGACAAGATACACTGACAATTACAGATAGGGATAGACAAGGCAGACTGATAACTACAGATAGAGATAGACAAGGCAGACTGATAACTATAGATAGGGATAGACGAGACAGACTGATAACGACAAGTAGGGATAAACAAGACAGACTGATAACGACAAGTAGGGATAGACAAGGCTGACTGATAACTACAGATAGGGATAGACAAGGCAGACTGATAACTACAGATAGGGATAGACAAGACAGACTGATAACTACAGATAGGGATAGACAATACAGACTGATAACTACAGATAGGGATAGACAAGACAAACTGATAACTACAGATAGGGATAGAACCGCTCCGGTGGCCTAGTGGTTAGAGCGTTCGCCCCGGAAGCGGGAGGTCGTCGGTTCGATCCCCGGCCGAGTCATACCAAAGACTTACAAAAATGGTACTAACAGCTGCCTCGCTTGACACTCAGCATTAAGAGGTTAGTGTTAGTACTGGTCGGCCTGGTGTCAGGATAATATGACTGGGTGAGACATCATGCTACTTGTCTGCGGCATGATGTCTCAGTGCTAGACATCACTATAAACTGCCTCACTGCAGACATCGTAGCGATATGACTGAAAAATTGTTAAAGTTACGTTAAAAATCCTAATCAAACAAACAAACAAACAGATAGGGATAGACAAGGCAGACTGATAACTACAGATAGGGATAGACAATACAGACTGATAACTACAGATAGGGATAGACAAGACAAACTGATAACTACAGATAGGGATAGAACCGCTCCGGTGGCCTAGTGGTTAGAGCGTCCGCCCCGGAAGCGGGAGGTCGTCGGTTCGATCCCCGGCCGAGTCATACCAAAGACTTACAAAAATGGTACTAACAGCTGCCTCGCTTGACGCTCAGCATTAAGAGGTTAGTGTTAGGACTGGTCGGCCTGGTGTCAGGATAATGTGACTGGGTGAGACATCATGCTACATGTCTGCGACATGATGTCTCAGTGCTAGACATCACTATAAACTGCCTCACTGCAGACATCGTAGCGATATGACTGAAAAATTGTTAAAGTTACGTTAAAAATCCTAATCAAACAAACAAACAAACAGATAGGGATAGACGAGGCAGACTGATAACTACAGATAGGGATAGACAAGGCAGACTGATAACTACAGATAGGGATAGACAAGACAGGCTGATAATTATAGAGAAGGATAGACAAGACATGAATAACTACAGAGAGGGATAGACAAGACAGACTGATAATTACATATTGGGATAGACAAGACAAATAATTACAGATATGGATAGACAAGGCAGACTGTTAATTACAGATAGGGATAGACAAGACAGACTGATAATTACAGACCAGGATAGACAAGACATGAATAATTACAGAGAAGGATAGACAAGACATGAATAATTACAGATCAGGATAGACAAGACAGACTGATAATTACATATTGGGATAGACAAGACAGACTGACAAGTACAGATAGGGATAGACAAGGCAGACTGTTAATTACAGATAGGGATAGACAAGACAGACTGATAATTACAGAGCCCTCGGTGATGTTTTACTGAAGATCCTCTCGCCTCCCTCTTCAAAAATAGGTGCTCTTGGTGAGAAAACTTGCAGTACAGGTGAGAAATATATGTCACAACCAATGAGTTGGCTGGAAAGGTTAATGTGAACTCGTTACCGTATTTAGAACCTTCCCTGAGTTTCCATTTTAAATTCAATTTCCATTTGTACTTCTTTGATGGCCTAATACATGTAACCTTTAAGAGAGGTGAGGGCTTAATACATGTAAACTTTAAGACAGGTGTGTGCTTAATACATGTAACCTTTAAGACGTGTGTGGCCTTAATACATGTAACCTTTAAGACAGTGAGGGCTTAATACATGTAACCTGTAAGACGTGTGTGGCCTTAATACATGTAACTTTTAAGACAGTGAGGGCTTAATACATGTAACCAGTAAGACAGGTGTAGGCTTAATACATGTAACCTTTAAGACAGTGATGGCTTAATACATGTACACTGTAAGACAGGTGAGAGCTTAATACTTGTAACCATTACAACAGGTTTACAGGTGTGATATTAATACATGTTACCTTTAAGACAGTGAGGGCTTAATACATGTAACCTGTAAGCATGGTGTGGGCTTAGTACATGTAACCTTTAACCCATTTTATCCTGCTTACCAATTTCAACTGCAGTGCCTGATTCCTGAGAAGCAGTTCTAAATACATAGTAGTAAATAGGAGCATCATACAGTGGCAGCAGCAAAAATTGTGATCACCTTCCCCATGTTTACTAAAAATTGTTGTAATATTGTTATTTCTCTTTTAGAGTATATAAAACTATTTAATAAAAGTTAAGAAGGTAATAAAATATCCAACACAGTTGTATATGTTTTGTTATCTTTTTTTAATATACATGCTCACAACTGTATTTTGAAATATTACTTGAAAGAAAGAAAAAAACAAATTAAAAAACTTAACTTGATGTTCATTGAATCTTTTGAACTGCTCAAATAGCTTAGTGATTTAAGCATCTGCCACAGAAGCAGGAGGTTGTGAGATCGATCCCTGGCCGAGTCATACCAGTGACTTACAAAAATGGTATTTACAGCTGCCTCGCTTGGTGCTCAGCATTAAGAGGTTAGTGTTAGGACTGGTCGGCCTGGTGTCAGGATAATGTGACTGGGTGGGACATCATGCTACATCATGCCCCAGTTTTAGACATCACTATGAACTGCCTCACTGCAGACATCATAGCAATATGACTGAAAAATTGTTAAAACTATATTAAAATCCTAATCACACACTTTAAATATTTTGTTCATGAAGATGAATGAAATTTTCCTAATAGTATGTGAATCAAATAAAGATTTCTAATATTTTGGTCACAATTTGAATTTTATAGCACTGTTAGTTCAAAAAGTTATAACAATTGTACTAAAATTGGACAACAAAATGCCTGGAACAATTTGTTTACTTCACACGCTAAAACATGTACTTTATCATGCATTTTCTCATAAAAACTTGTTACAAATTAATCCTAGAAATCTTTTAGTAAGATAAAGATATTTAATCAGTACAATTTTTGTCCAAATTTTGAAGTCGACATCATCAGTAATAACAATATTCTATCGATTTAAATCTTGGCTGCAACCAAGGTAAAAAAAATCTTTTCTCTTGACAGCTTTCAAAGTCAGCTTCATTCTCCGAATCACTGTCAAAAAGTGCATTGGGCCATGCATCATCTCTTGCATCAATTTGATTCAATTTTAACCCATCATTTAAGTCAATTTTATCATCAGAATCATCCACATTGTCAACTTCATTGATGCTACCCTCATTTTCAAAATCCATGTTTACATCTAAATTGTCATCCTTCATTTTATGGATTGTTTTTCAAGCCAACAACTTCTTTTCCAGCCACGTTTTTTAAAAATATTTCACTGCGCATGCAAGCTTTCACTATTTCCTGTGTTGGTAAGGAAGTACACAAATATTTGTGATGTAAAATGTTTTTTCTAGAGACACTACACAGATACATAGTCAAGTATGATCACAGTCGTATTCATGATAAAATGGGATACTACAAACCTCAGGTGTATTCAGGATAGAACGAGGCATTATTATCAGTCGTATTCAGGATAAAATGTGTCAAGAAAGGTGTGGGCTTAATCCATGTAACCTTGGAGATAGATGTAGACTTAATACATGAAACCTTTAAGGGGTGTTTGATAATAACAGCTATGAGTTTAACATGTATTGCATGTTGAATATATATTACTCACAATTTAACAAAATGTGTAGATGTCAGGACATTAAATCCGTCTTCTGTCAGCAAAACTTAGTTCTTGTTGCTTTACAAAAGTAGACAAACCCCAAATCCCACATCCTGATGAATGAAAACTATTCATTATGTATATGAATATGAAGTGTTGTATATTGTTACGTAATTATAGTTATTGTTACATTATTTTAATTATTGCTACATAATGTTTGTTTTTGTTAAATGATTATTGTTAACTACTGTATATCAGCATATTTAATGCTGCCTTTTTAGCTCTTCATAGCAAACAGTGATGGGTAAAAAAGACTGTCAAATCTTTTGCTTAATTTCAGGTTTCAATGCAGGTATAGGGGCTTACAAGTCATGGATCCAGACTCTTGTACAGTTAAGAGTAAGTAGAGCTATAGTATATAACCTGCATGCATAGATAACTCTTACCTGTTTTAGATAAATCTAATGCATGTATAGATAACTCTTACCTGTTGTAGATAAATCTAATGCATAATAGATAACTCTTATATGTTGTCGATAAATCTAATGCACAATAGATAACTCTTATATGTAATAGATAAATCTAATGCATAATAGATAACTCTTATATGTAATAGATAAATCTAATGCATAATAGATAACTCTTATATGTTGTCGATAAATCTAATGCATAATAGATAACTCTTACATGTAGTATATGGTATAACGGTACCAATTGCGCAAGTCCAGATGGGTGGAACTTAAAGTGTAGGGTCCATTGCATTCAGAAATAAACAACAACACAAGCTATGATTGGTGGATTATGTAAGAGTTGTACTTTCTGTTAGGCTTAAAAGAAAGTTTAGCCTCTTGGCAATATGTGAATTTATGCTAATTCCTATATAGATCATATTTTGTATTTTTTATGATTTTTTTGAAAATGTGATACACATGACTGAAAATAGGTATGTTGTGACTAGATAACTCATACCCCTGTCTAGTTCCAGCAGAGTTATCTCTCTTAAATGCAATGGAGTACATGGTTTTGTCATCATTAAATTGACAATCTAACATTGTTCTCTATAACAGTGTGTGAGATGCACGCTAAATTAGGATAGAAAATATATTTATCTCTCCAAATATTAGCATTGAGGTCTATGGAAAAACAATTGGTACCGTGATACCTAAAGGATAATACCAGCTTCACAGTGTATCCATAGTAACGAGTATACATAGCCACCATTTATATACTGTCATAGTGTCATTTAGTTAAACAATGGATATTGAGATGTTTTGGTCTAATATTGACAGACTTTTACATAGAAAATGTAGAAAATAACACATTAGCTTTGGAATGGGGCTTTTGTAACTATATCTATAACATATATAGACTGATGGCTTTATGACTGTGTAGTCAGCTCCAATATTAGCATACAGGCAAAAAAAAATAAGTTATGAAAAGTTAGTATAGTTAATTTTAGCCAAATATTGACTATTTTATGTGCAAAAGATGAAAAATCATGGATAAAAAACAACTTTTTTGTTCGTGTAAAGCATGTTATAGATCAGGATAGAGGACACTCCTGGTCCACTTGTAGATAGTTCACTTGTATCATAAAGAATATTCTGGTATGAGTATTTTAGGTAATTTATTAAAGATATGGTATTCCTTCCTATTTTGATTTTAATTGTCCTGCTCTAATTGTCCATTCTTTTGGGGTAAACTTTTGTACCTTGAAATTGAAAATGCAATTCCTTAGTTAATTAGATAATCATTTTTGAGGTCTCCACTACATATAGAAGCCTGGATTTTAGGTTCTCACTTTATCAGTAATGCATTCTTGGATAATTTAATTGCATTGAATTTAATACATGTGTTCTTGAACTCATCTATATTACATGGATAATATATTGGAGGAAATAAAAAGACCACACCTTATGTATATCATTCAGTTATCTCCCTTATACCAGACATAACATTTCAAGAAATAAAACCCCACATTTTAAATTATTGTGTAGGAAAATAAAGAGAAGATTTGTGAAGTATAATATTAGCCCTTGGTCTTGATGCAAACTGAAATAGAAATACTTTAATAATTTCTCCCAGTAAAGTTTACAAGTTTGAAAACTGATCAAACATGCTTTGTTTGGTTTTGGTATTTTTTCTGCCTAACTGATGCCCATTATTGTTAATTTCATATGTAGAAGAAATATGAATTACATGCATCTATATTATCTACATTATTCACCCTTTTATATTAGCTGGGAATGAACACCATTTCACCTGAAATTTGGTGCCTGTAAGGGATGTTATAGCACAGGTGCCTTTTTTATTGTCCCTGCACCTATGGTCCACTGCCTCCAAATATTGTCCAAGGTAATGTCATCAACCTCTTGCTTCTCATTTTTCTCATTACTGCTTTTGTCTCCTTTAATTCCATTATCATTAGCTACATCTCCCATTTAGATACACACTTTCCTCCTGTTTTTAAATCCTTTGAACTCACTATACTCATTGTTAAACTTGAGCCTTTTTCTGTATTTTAGTCCCCATTTTCACCCCCAAATCCAACATAACCACTTAGAAAGCTGTTATCTACTTTTTTTGGTGTCAGATTGGCTTATTACATCAACTGTATTCACTACACAAAGGAGGGAAGCTTTCTATTTGTATGACAATGAGGCTGGGTAGTTTGACCTTTGTGTGAGGACTGGGGGTTACTGACCTCATTCATATGCTGACACTGTAAAGTGTTCAAAGCTAAGACTTTATAATTAGATTGGGCCATGTCCACCTGTCCCTGTTGTTACTTTCTGTGTTCATGAAACAAATATAAGTCCTTTTATTTTAGATCAAAAGGTCTCTTTAAGAGTAGAACTGGTACATGCTAACTAAGGCGTTGACCTTTGACCTTGCTATTTAACAATATGACATAATGTGATTTATCCCCTATCACCAAAGTGAAGTTCGATAAGTGCTAATATGAATAAAACACAGTTCATAGTTAAAAGAATTCATTTTATTTCAAAAGATGAGTTTGATAGTGAAGCAAAGGTATGAAAACAAGAGTTCAAACAGCTCAATAACATTTCTATACACAATCATATAAAACATAGCTTAGTACCTCATAAAATTGTTTTTGACAAGCGAGACTAGGTACATTTGTTACTTATACAGTCCCAAGCTATTTCTCAGATTATTGAAAAAATCAAGGTTTGCTATAGGTATAACGGTACCAATTGTGCAAGTCCAGATGGGTGGAGCTTAAAGTGTAGGGTCCATTGCATTCAGAAATAAAAAACAACACAAGCTATGATTGGTGAATTATGTAAGAGTTGTACTTTCTGTTAGGTTTAAAAAAAAGTTTAGCCTCTTGGCAACATGTGAATTTATGCTAATTCATATATAGATCATATTTTGTATTTTTTATGATTTTTTGAAAATGTGATACACATGACTGAAAATAGGTATGTTGTGACTAGATAACTCATACCCCTGTCTAGTTCCAGCAGAGTTTTCTCTCTTAAATGCAATGAATACCTGGTTTTGTCATCGTCAAATTGACAATCTAACATTGTTCTCTATAACAGTATGTGAGATGCACGCTAAATTATGATAGAAAATATATTTATCTCTCCAAATATTAGCATTGAGGTCTATGGAAAAACAATTGGTACCGTGATACCATATAACCTGCATGCATAGATAACTCTTACCTGTTTTAGATAAATCTAATGCATGCATAGATAACTCTTACCTGTTGTAGATAAATCTAATGCATAATAGATAACTCTTATATGTAGTAGATAAATCTAATGCATAATAGATAACTCTTATATGTTGTAGATAAATCTAATGCATAATAGATAACTCTTATATGTAGTAGATAAATCTAATGCATAATAGATAACTCTTATATGTTGTCGATAAATCTAATGCATAATAGATAACTCTTATATGTAGTAGATAAATCTAATGCATAATAGATAACTTTTATATGTAGTAGATAAATCTAATGCATAATAGATAACTCTTACATGTAGTAGATAAATCTAACCCATAATAGATAATAATAATGATAATAATGAGGACTTTGTATAGCGCCAAATCTTTCAAAGCTCTAAGCGCTTTACACCATCAGTAATGATATGACTACACTACAGAACAACAAATGACAAAAACAATGAAATTGGAAAACATAAAAACATGCTGAAAACATATAAGATACAAAACATGATTATGTCGCTAAGTTTGTCCCTGCTATCGAAACAGGTGAGTCTTAAGAGCACTCTTAAAAGGGACCACTGTGTCTTTGTGTCTAATTTCAATGGGCAATTCGTTCCACGTTGCCGGGCCCTGGTGTGCAAACGAACGTTGTCCATATGACTTTGTTTTCACCTTGGGAACAATGAGTATACGATTATCAGAAGAAGAGGGTAAGGATCTAGCTGGTGTATAAACATGGGTGAGGCTGGATAGGTATGTTGGACTGGAGTCTGTCATTGAAACATAGCACAGAGAACAAATTTTGTGTTTGATTCTGTATCGAATTGATAGCCAATGTAGGGTACAGAGCAGTGGTGAGGTGTGCTCTAATCGAGGTACTCTAAAGATGATCTGTGCAGCTGTGTTTTGAACTTTTTGAAGTTTGTGAAGTAAATATTGTGATGAACCAGACAGAATTGAGTTACAATAGTCCAGTCTTGAAAGTACTAATGAACACAAAGGTGTTTTATTGGCATCAACTGAAAGATATTTACGAATGGAACTGATGCGTCTCAATTCAAGATATGCAGCCTTGCATATGTTCATGACATGTTGGTGCAATGTGAGAGTACTGTCTAGAGTAACGCCTAGGTTCCGTACTGACTTTGAGAATTTAATGTTGGTGTTGCTGATATTTATTGTCTGAGGTAAAGGATGTGAATGAGAAAGTCTTTGTGTTGTGATCAGAATAGCCTCAGTTTTTTTATCATCATTCATCTGCAGCTTGTTACATGTCATCCATGATTTAACATCAGAAATGCACTTCTCTACTCCTTGGATGGTAGCATCAACTTTAGTTGGGTGGCTAGACTTGTATATTTGGGTGTCATCAGCATACAATTGGTGCGACACTGGGTGATGATCTATGACACTTGAGAGCGGCTGAGTATACAGAATGAATTTGCAAATATAATTTGTGTCATGTTAACTAAGTAGGACTTGAACCACTGTAAGGCTATATTCAGAATGCCAAATACATGCTGGAGACGGTGAAGTAATATATCATGGTCTATTGTGTCAAATGCTGCAGATAAATCCAGGAGAGTGAGGACTGTAATCTTTCCACTATCCAAAGCAGAGAGAATGTCACTAAATACTTTCAGAAGAGTAGTTTCCGTACTGTGGCAAGGGCGATATGCAGACTGTACATTGCTAAAAAGACTGTTTGAGTTCAAATGAGATATAAGTTGAGTTAGAACAACCTTTTCTACGATTTTTTATATGAATGGGAGATTAGAAACTGGGCGGTAGTTCTTTAAATTGTTATGGTCCAGTGTTGGTTTCTTCAGCAGTGGCTTTACGATGGCAGTTTTGAAAAATTATGGGAATTCCTCTGATGAGAGAGAGAGAGAGATATTAATAACATCAGTTAGTGAAGGCAATATTGGTTTTAAGCATTCAAGCAGCAGTGATGTTGGAATTGACTCAAGTTCACAAGACTTTGGTGCACTTTTCATCACGATTGTCCGTACTAAATCAATAGAAACAGGTTCAAATGCTCCTAACGGTTGCCGCTGAAATTCTGCATCATAACTGTATGGTGACGAATCAGTTGAAATTGTGCTGTCAAGCGAATCTCAAGATAACTCTTACATGTAGTAGATAAATCTGACGCATAATAGATAACTCGTACGTGTAGATAAATCTAATAATAGATAACTGACACATAATTGATAACTCTTAAATAAATTTTACACATAATAGATAAATCTTACTCACAATAGATAACTCCTACATGTAATAGATATAGATAACTCTTACACATAATAGATAAATCTTACACGTAATAGATAACTCTTACACATAATAGATAACTCTTTATTGAAAAGGTCAGAACCTACTACTGATCTTCATCTGCCCTTTGTTTATATAACATGTTTGAATGACAAACTATTGTGAAATTTCTTTTGTTACTTAGAACTAGTAGACAATTTAACGTCCAGCATCTTTGTTGGATTCAGATTAATCATATTTGT
Source organism: Unio pictorum (assembly GCA_030141615.1). NCBI lineage: Eukaryota > Metazoa > Mollusca > Bivalvia > Unionida > Unionidae > Unio > Unio pictorum. The sequence continues at coordinate 12,777,386 of JARLTB010000147.1, read as the reverse complement.
ATGCATTACTAATGCATTACTTTGATGTTTTTAGTTACTGTTTTGTTGCTGAAACCATTTGAGGCCGGCTAAGATATTTTCCATGTCTTCTTATCCTGTCCTTCTGCATATGTGTGCATTTGTAATGGAGAGCAACTTCTAAACTGTTAAAGGTAGAAACTTCAAACTATGCTGTATGTTCAGGGGAATTTCTAAACTCCTAAAGTTAAAACCTTCAAAATATGCTGTATGTTTAGGGGAATTTCAAAACTGTTAAAGGTAGAAACTTCAAACTATGCTGTATGTTTAGGGGAATTTCTAAACTGTTAAAGGTAGAAACTTCAAACTATGCTGTATGTTTAGAGGAATTATGTAGATGTTTTTAGTTTGATACCACCATGGTGCTTAAGTTAGGGTTTGGGTGTGGTATTACTTGACTCCCAAATTATTGAATAACTTGTCTGAGGATTTATTTGATTACTGTTCCATATGTCAACTTGTGTGCAGTTGGTTGATTAGATTGGACATTTGGGTGTAAAATTATAACCACTGGATAATAATTTAAATAATGTTGAGTTCCCCATCCTGAACATTTACTTATCATGGATGAAAAGATGAATTTAGACATACAGCTAATATTGACTGCTGGGTCTTTTCTTATCCGCTTGGACTCAACCCAGGGGTCACATATTGCTGTGATGGCAGAAATAGCTATCTACAAACACTGGTTTTGTTACTCCTTCAGAATACTCCTTCAGCTCTACCTTGTTATAACACCTTCATGTATACCATAATTCTGGATATAATGCTGTAACACCATGGACAACATAACCTAAATTAAAGCAGTATACTTTAATAGGTCTTGTATTTATGACTTGTTTAAATTTACTCAGTAACATTATATTTATATTTTTATGTTTATCTGTGCATTTGGCTCAGGTACGTTCAGATGGTTTGATCAGTAGCAAAAAAAGTTTTGATCTAAGTCAAAAGTTTTGTATACTATCTTTGCATTCATCTGACCATGCCTTTATATGTGCATGCATGCATTGGAACAGGTATGCAACTCCTTCAGCAGAATTTATATTGGGGATTTAAACTTTAGGATGTGATGTGGTAATTAGCATTTGTTAATACGGGCACTGACCATGGTAGGCAGGACATGGGGACTGGTGCTCAAGGGCATTACAATATGGGGTTGGTTTGAAAATGAAACAGTGCTGTCCTGCAATTATCTTGTGTCATGGTTTAGAAGAACTGGCATGCTACTGGGAGCAAATAAAATTATAATTATACCAAAATTTGTGCAGAATTTATGCTATGTGAGATATATATATATATATATATATATATATATATACAAATTTCATGCATTTTAAATGCAGTTCACATAAGTCATTTAAGACTGTGCATATATGTAAGTTAATATATATCTTTGGTTTTTAACTTTCAGACACAACAAATTCCTGCTTATTTCACAGACTATTCACAAGACAGTTGTGAGTATTCCAGACTTGCCATAGAAGGATTATCCCTTGGTACAATTTCTAAACCAAATATGAATCCATTCCGAAGCCCTGTCCGAAAACTTGTTGATGAAAATGATCTTCCACACTACAGCAATGGATTTTTGTTCCATCTTCAATATCCTGAATAGTCCAGTGTATTGTGATTAAAAGAATCTTCTTATTGAACAACTTCTATAGCATTCATCGATCAATCTCAATGTATGAAGCCTTGCTGAAGAAAATTATATTCCATACTACTGGAAACAATGTTAAAAGTGTGAATTGATGCTTTGCAATAGTAACAGTATTCAAATGTTGATAACTTACTATTTCCTGGAAACTCATAAACGACTTTTGAAAAGATCAGCAGAGACTTGTTTCTGGAAGAAGATGTACATTAATTTTATAATCCTAATGGAAACTAAAAATTTCTTTCATCTTTTGAATATTCTTTGTAAAGTTGCAAATCAATGCTTCAGGAAAGATGTGATGCAATTGGAGCTGAAAAGTAAAATGCAAAAGTCCATTTTTTTCAGCTGGTTGTAATTTTATGTATGCTGTTTGATGTCTTCATTTTATATTTAAATACACATGGGAATTATTTTTCTATATTAGTCAGGATAATTTTGTTTTTACGTTGCACTCTTTCATAAAATTGATTACAAATGAATTCACTTTTAAAAATTCTAATAACTTTCATTCTAATGAAAATCGTGGATGTTTTTTCAGTGAATTTTATTTTTCTCTATTTGCAATCAGTGTTTCTTTCTTTACAAAAGTGTCTCCAGATTCAGGGTTGCTTCTAGAACCTTGTTTATTGGTGCACTGTTCTCTCTTCTAGCCAAACAAAGGGAGACCACTCTGGTTATAGTTGGAGCCTCTCAATAGGAATAAAAACTGAGTGTTGTTGGTAGCACTCTACAGTTTCATATTTTTAGAATTTTAAAGAAAAGAATTTCTCCAGGTTTCCTCACTGGCTATACTGGCACTTTGTATGTTTGGTAACTCATCCATTGCACTTTCAAAAGCTGGTATTGTCTAATTATGCAATATTCATTTTCCCTAATTTAATAGGTGCTAAAGATAGTGTACGTTAGACTAATTTAGGCTGATTGTTTTACCACAAGGTAGCAGTCATTTTAGTTAGCAATTTATTTAGATCATGTACAGTTTCAGTAAGTACTAAAGATTTTGTGTCAGCCACATTACATCAAAGTAGCATAGAGAAATGCCAACATTCTATCCACTGTGCATGTTTCAAATACAAACAATTTCACCTTACATATTTCGCTCTTTCAGAAGTACATAATAACTGGTGAGCAACCCCCATCCACCCAATTTAGGCTGATTTGTTTTTTAGCACATGGAAGCAGTCATTTTAGTTAGCATTGTGCTTGGGTCTTGTACAATATCTAAAGAAATTTCACCCAGAATACATGCTAGTAACAGTGAGGTATACCAACATTCTCTCCACTGTGCATGAAATGTGCATGTTGTAAATATAAACAACTTCAGCTTACAACCACCACTTTCGCTGAAAATTATAATATCTGTATAGTGCCCACATAATGTCCTTTGTCACAACTGGTGGCAATCAAAAATGCCAAATTTTCTTTCTTTAGGATGTTTTTACAGTTAAAAAATAAGTAACCAGGCTGTTTGTCCATCTTTTAAGTCTTGAAATAGCATTGATTGTTTGAACTTTGCTGTCACATGAAAGTATAAATGAAGAATATGTAAAAGCTCATCCTGTATAGACTTGTTCTTGGATAGTAGGACCATTCCAGTGGTCTAGGTGGTTAAAGCTTCTGTCTCGGATGATGGAGGGTGTGGGTTCAAACCCTGGCCAAGTTATACCAAAGACTTATAAAATTGGTACTAGCAGCTGCCTCACTTGGCACTCAGCATTATCACTCAGGTTAGGACTGGTTAGCCTGGTGCAAAGATAATGTAACTGGGAGAGGCATGATGCTAGTGTCTGTGGCATGATGTCGCACTGTAGACATCACTATAAACTGTCACATTGCAGGCGTCATAGCGGTATGACTGAAAGATGTTTAAAGCTACATTGAAGTTATAACAAGGAATTGCACATCAATAGAAAGCTGAACTTGATGCATGATACCCCAGCATTATTGCATGCCTTTGGTGGCTGGCAGGTCAATGCCATATTAATTAATGCAGTGGATTATTGAGATTGGCCGGTAAACTTGATATCAACAGTTTTGCACATCTTAGAGTCTGATTGCTTTTTCTTGTATTATATTTATTATGTGTTCGTGAAGTAAATCCAGGCACAATTTCATACTTGCACTTTTAAAACTTTACTGCAATTTGATTTTTTTTTTAAAAGTGTTTGTACCCCAAGGAATGTCAAAGTTGGCTGACAAGGAGTGCTATTTCTTTAATTAAAAAAAAATGTTGACTCACATTGTGATTAAAGTATTCGCAGTTTAACCAACTTTGGCATGCCTTAGCTACCATCACACTTTGGCATGCCTTAGCTACCATCACACTTTGGCATGCCTTAGCTACCATCACACTTTGGCATGCCTTAGCTACCATCACACTTCAGCTGACCATCATTCTTCAACCAATTGAATTGGCTGTCAACATTAAGAACACTATACATGAGTAAAACAGTTAATTTCTTTTGTGATTCATACATATGTGCACCCAGTCCTTTTTTGTGTGCATATTTGTACCACACAGATTTTTAAAAAATTTGCTTTATTTTTTGTGGATTTTTACATTTCCTTGTCTATATGCAACCCTGCAGATTGTTTACTGCAAAATGAAATGATTGCTTGCTAGAATCACAATATGGTATTATTTTAGTATTTCTCAGTAGTGAAAGATTAAAGATGGTTTTTTTTAAGAAAGAGCAACAGTGAGAAAGTCAGATAATTGCAAAACAAATATAACTGTTAAAATTTTACTTACTGTAGATATATTAATATTAATGTACATTGTTGTTTTTTTTTATTCAATACATCAGACACACTTTAGCATTTTATGTGTATTAAGAAAATAATTTAGATGTCGTCAAACTTTTACCATCTTTCACAAATATATTATGCTTTCTTCAGAAATTATTTGGGATCAGTTTTCCATATACTTTGAAACCTTTGCTTAAAACTTTTTTTGACAGATAGGAAAATATTACTTTAATGGCTGATGTTCAACTCTTTTAGAAAGTTTTTAATATATTTATGTTTATCATTTAGGACAGGTTAATCTCAGACCCTGTTTGCCAGAACTACATGGCCCTTAGCAAACATTCACAGAAAATGTATGGAAATAATCTTCATGGAGTACTAAAATGCATTTTCACAGATATCCAAATATCTGCAAGACCAAAAAATCTGCAAAACAATGTTCGTTTTGAGACGAGTCTCACTAAGTTTCAATTTAACTCTATAAAGCTATATGAAAATGTGCCAATGTTAGTGAATTCTCTGAAGAATTCTACAGAATTGTGTTTTATAACTCCACACAACTGCATTAGAATTCTTTAGTTAATTGCAGAATTAGCTTTGCAGTTTTGTAGTGAAAGATAAGGAAATATATCCAATGGAGTTTTGTGAACAAACTCTATATATATTTTGTGTTTATTTTGCAGAATTCCGTATTGTCTTGAAAGTTTTCTGTGTTGTTGATCATTGAGGGCATTTCATACTGCTTGAGAACTAAATACATCACTTACAATTCAACTGAATTAAATGAATACCATCAACATTTCAAGAAGGACAAGATTTTTTTGACAATTTAAGAAAGTTTGATTGCAGGGACTTTTGGACAGCAAAATGTAATAGAGTTTGTTTACAAGCATTTTCGACAGCAGAATTTAATAGAGTTTGATTACAAGCATTTTCGCCAGCAGAATTTAATAGAGTTTGATTACAGTAGAGTTTGATTACAAGCATTTTCGACAGCACAATTTAATGGAGTTTGATTACAAGCATTTTTGAAAGTAGAATTTAATAGTCTGATTACATGCAAGCAGGTTGCCAATCCCCGACACACACCAAAAAAACAGCACTTCTTTTCTACATAGTTTAGTAAAATACAAATGTTACATTAAATTTCCTTACTCTCCACAAAATTATATAATCCAGAAAGGCAAGAAAAATTGTTTTGAAAGGATTTGCTTTGGGGGGGGGGGGTTAAAAAATTGCTAAACAACACTTTACATGCATAAACACATGCAAATTATCTGCATGCACTCGGTATCAAAATGAAAATATTCAAAAAGTCAAAAAAGTGTACATAAGGGCTGTTCCAGTAAAATATGCATGGGTCCTGTGTATGGTAAAATCTATTTTAACACCCTTTTATTGCTAGAAATTTCCTTATTATTATAATTCTCTGAAGGCTCAAAACCTGTATCATTTCTTTGAATCATATTGAAAATAATTCTTCACAAAATAATAGCATGAAAATTAATGAATAAATTAATCTTCCAAACTTTGAATAAAACCATAACCAAACTGTGAGACTGAATTAGGTACTGAACAAATCATTAATTTATAGCCAGAAAACCAGTCTAATGATGGGGTTTCAAACATACAAAAATAATGTATCATGAACAACTAATTAATTTATAGCCAGAAAACCAGTCTAATGATGGGGTTTCAAACATACAAAAATAATGTATCGTAGTTACTCTGTGTGCAAGGCTGTATCATTAGGTGTAGTGTATGTATCTTCGAAAGCTATGACCATTGTTCCATTCCTGTCAGTATTATAAATATGACAAATTAGAGATAATGTAGCCTTTTTGGAGCACCTTTGTGCATACTACAGTAAAAATCCAAATATCGAAAATAAGCACCCATGTGAGTTTGAAGTTTAATAATAGACCCTCAATTGACCATGGTTTTTTCATCACTAATATCCACTTGAATTTGCGCATTTATATACACAATTCACAACTGTATGAAATTGACCACAGAGGCAGAGTTTAGTTTTGTTTGCCATATTAATCACCTTGTTATTTATAGTTGTTTTCTGCCTGAATGTAACAACACTGAATTGCATGGTGGAACAATGTTTCCTGACACCTAAATTCACTGTATTATTGAATACATCATCATTTTGAATTTCAGAAATATTGTTTGTATCATTTTGCAACAAATCATATTTGTAGTTTCATGTTGGATCTTTCCTATATTTGCTTGTCTTCATGGACCAACATAACATGTATGAATATATTACCATTTTTGTCACATAGATCTAACATGTTAAACAGGTTTTTTTTTCATGGCATAATTTCTGTCAAATTTACAACTTCGTGCCAAAGTGTAAGTTACCTCCCCTAGACCATCTGTCTGAACTTTAACAGTAAAATAGTACAGTTATTAATCATGTACAATGTCCTGTGACTCAGGATAATGCTCATTTGTACAATACCTTGTCAGCTATAATTTAGATCACATTTTTTTTCTTGCAATTCATTGATACATTTTTCATTAAATTTGGGTCCCTTATGTTGCTTCATGAATTATTACATCCTGAAAAGAAACAAAAGGAATGCTAATGCTTTTTTGTATGCTTAACAAATTTATATTTATCTCCTGTGTTTGAGTCCCTGGTATACGTATCAAGTATAAATCTTTGGCTTTGGTCAGTCTCTGAAACTTGTATCCCATCAAAATTTCTTAACTGTCAGCACTACAAACTATACCTAGTTTTTCTTTTTCAAGAAGATTTTCCTTTCCTTCTAAAAGTATTTTAGTGTGCTTTTATGACATCTCTACATTTTTGTCTATTGTGACACCCAGATTATGAAAAATATTTTCTGATTTGAAGTGAAAGTATCTTCTATTAAAATAATGTTTTGATTTTCCTCGTTACTTTTGTCATTTGATACACTATAATATGACCAGTTTATGTTTTGAGTTTCAAAATTGACAAATTGTTTCTGTTTTGTACTATTTAGGATTTTATTCTTCATTTTTGACATTATTTCTTCACTTCAAGAGGAGTTAAATTCAGCATGCAGTCTGGCCACATCTATTGTTGACCCGGCTGTACATTGTTCGAGTTTCCAAAGTATTTTATACTTAGATATCCAAGCTTGTCCTAGAACGTAGTGTCCGAGGTGTCCTTGGAAAAGCCTCGTAGTATTGGTTACTGTCCGAGGTAAAAGTCCAAGGTTTTTATACTTAGATGTCTGAGCTTGTCCTAGGATTAGTGTCCAAGGTGTCCTTGGACGTATTGTCCTCGGACATAGTCTGAGGTTTCCTAGGACACCCACTAGCAGATGAACATTTTATATCATGAAGCAAATGATTACATTAATATTTTAAATTTTGTTCATCACAAATGAAATTTTCAAAAATATCCAGAATGCCCATGTTTTTAAAATGTTAAATTTTACATTTTAGTTTGAAATATTCATCCATTTTCATACTTACTAACCCCCGAGAGGTACAATTACTTATTGCTATTATAAATGACAAAAAAGTGTAAACTATATATTATATGCCTGAATTACAGCTCAGAGTGCTGTATATCATAACTCTCATTCTTTTAAAGTTTGTAATGCAGTGTTGATTTGTCCTGTCTCCTGATTAAACATGTTTTTAAGTTTGAAAAGATCCATTTGCTGTAATACGTCATATAACATCCACAACTCGATCCGTAAAGTGTTTCTCTCTCCTTTCTTTAAAAAATATAGACTGATTTTCAAACTGACTTGCTCATGAATAAAATGATAAGGCAAAGTTCTCTTAGGAAGTAAGCCATGTTTTCTTGGAAATGGGTTGTATACAGTTGCTTAAATAGCTAACAAGGAAGGTACTTTTGTGCAAATTATTATGCAGCAGTCACCTTTTGAAGAATATTCTCAGTTTTTAAAGTGGAATTGAAGAGATGATAATGAAAATGAGAATTTTTTTTATTGCTTTATGTTTATTTTTTATTTTAGCAAAAAAGTGTAATTCATAACAGTTTAGCAGCAAACATAATTTCCTGGATACAAGCATAATGGTTGGCATCCATGCGTTTTAATCCAGGTTTCTTGAAGGCTTTCAGTACTTTGCTGAATTTATTGTTAATCATTGCATCCTTTACATATGGCCATTTCTTTTGGATCAATTCTGTAAATAAAAAAATAAATATCAATAATGTGATGAATTAATAAAACAATTAGTACACATATAACACTATTGTAACTGTTTGCCTTAAATGTATAAATCATGTTCGGAATCTTTTTAGTTTTGAATTTAATTTTTAAAAAAGAAAAGGTATTAACTCTTAAAACACTATTATTAAAAAGTCTACTTTTGGCATTTTGGAAAATCATTTAAAGTTGTTGATATAAAATATACTCAGTGTTATATTCTGTACCTGGCTAAATGCCTTACAAGTTCATCTCAAAATTACAAATCAGAAAACAATTACTTTTTATATATGTTTAAAGTTGGAAAGCCGGAAAATAGAAGAATGATGCACTGTATATTTGTATAATTATTGTAGACAGAGCCCGGATGTAGACGATTAGAAAAGGCATATTAAAATGCACCTTCTTTTTCACGTACGTTAAGATGGTAGACGATATACGAATGCCAATAAAAGTACGTCTTTTTCTAATTTAATGTAATACAATAAAACAGAAGTTAACTTACCCCCAATCTTTCCAATGATCCCTTCCGTTATTCCAAAACTCGGCAACTTCGCCGACACCAAATCCCCGACTTTGTTACGTTTTGTATTCTTCTATTGATTTTCTCGGCTCAACAATATTTTGAAGGCTGAGTACATTTACGGTAATCGGATTGTCATTTTTTCCATATGAATAACCCAAACAACTTCATGGCAAATCTACTTTTCAATGCAAATTATAACTCGTAAGCTTTGAATTGATTGCTTTCAAATTTATATGAAGGAGCAAATGAGATTTTTTATTTTGGTGAATCGACTGCTGCAATTGGATAGCTCCAGCCCCTGCAACCAATCAAAGACTGTGAAAGAAATATTTCCAGGAACTTAACACAACTTCGGTAAGATTTCCTATTAATATTTTAAAATTTTAAAACCAGTAAGTAGATAAGAACTTGCTGTTAATATTAAATGGGGTCCTTATAATAATCTCAATATCAATAATTTAAAATAAAATTATCTCCCAGCTTCCAATCGTTGCAGACCGGAAGTGCCATATCGAGCATGTAAACAAAGAAGACCTTTAACAGAGTACAGACATTTTACGTGTAAGTACACTGACACAAGATCGCATTAATAACTTTATCCATTACTACTCACAACTTAGCTATCACTCACAAACAATTTAACTACTGACGTTATAAAAAGCTTTGCATGAAAGGTGTAAATGTTTAACATTATGTTGTCATTTCACTTGAAAAATGCCATTTACATTATTTGTCTAATTTAATGAATTAATTTTAAATAAAAATCTTATACAGGTTTAAACTCGAAGTGAAAATAGTCATTCAAATTTATGTTGTCAATAACTTTGGTAATTTTTCCTCTTATTTTAGCATAAAAAGCAGTAACATCATTGAAATGTTTACTATTCTTAAACTCCCAAATGTATTTTATGTTTTTCAGAGATGGAATCCGTGTTGTACCAGCAGAGTACTTAAAAAACTGTTGTCAGAAAACAGGAAAAGTGTTTGGTGCATTCTTCCCAAATCATTTTGAAAGGGATTAAATTTCACTGTAACTGCATATTATCATCTGTCATATGAGAAATTACTATTAAAAATGGTGTCATGCCAATTCCATGGAATTTTATGTATTTTTCATTATTTTTCTTAAAACTAATGACAATATGTCAGATAAACAGTGACATACTCTAATTTATTATCTATTTCCACTAGTATTTTCAATTATCCCTGATGTAACTAACATACAAATGCAAATTGTCACACAAATGACATATGTACTTTTAAGCATTGAAGACTTTACTTTAGATTCAGTTGCTAGAAAATATAGTTTTACAATTGTCCAGTGTGGTTACAGGACATTGGAATTCAAGGACCACTGTGTTATACTAACATAATTCTTAGTGAAGCGATTAAAAGTCTATGAATGGGTAGAATTTATCTAACTTTGGGATTCCAGCATGTGTGTACGATTTTGGTTTTGGGATGACAAACATCATTCATTTTAATAAACTGTAAAAAAAAAAAAAAAATCTGAATAAATATTCAGAAATCTCTAAGTACAAAGTTAAAACACACCAAGTCCATGTCCAAGCTGAAAAATTTCTAAGTCCACATTTCTGAGCTATGTCCGAGATAAACATTGACTAAGTTCTTATTTCCTAGGTTTTTCCGAGCTAAAAATTTACTAAGTTCTCATGTCTAAGGTATTTCATAAGTGTCTTTATTATGTACGAGATCATGTCCAAGGTTGTTTATAAAACCTCAGACAAAATACATGTATCAGCTAAACCTTGGATGTCCAAGGTTTTTCCAAGGTCTTCTTAGGAAAACCTTGGAAAAACCTCGGACATCCAAGGTTTTTCGGTAACATGTTCAAGTAAACCTTGGAAAATGTACAGCCGGGGACCCTCTATTGCAGACCCTTAAAATTCATAAATTTCTAAGGTGACGAGTGAATGAACCACTTAGCTGCCATTGTCACGAACCCTTAGTCAAATACTTAAGACAAGGGAAGGTGAATGTCTGAAACTGGTGATAATCACTCCAAAAACACAAATGGAGGAAAATACAAAAATAATATTACATTTATTAACATACAAGACTAATATTGCACACTCACACATTCCCACTAACACATTTTCTCATGATGATAATAAAATATTAAATGAAATAAGATAAATTGAAACCGATTACTGTCCTATTTTAATTGAACCATTCATTGCATTGTATTAGACACTCGCCAGTCAATTTTCCCACTTATCATCATCGTCATCATCAATTCTCTCTGCACCGTCTGGAGCTTGAGGCGACAGCAAGGGAGAACCATTTTGGTCTATCGGCTGTTTTGAGGCCTCTGGTCTTAAGTTCTCGCTCCACGGTTAGACTACGAGCTTGCATTGTATGTTAGCAGTGGTCTTCCAACACTATGACCCGTACAAAAGGACACTCAACACATTGCTCTTGAAGATACGGATCTTTGTGTGGATGCTGAGGTTTCTTGTGCTCCAGATGGGCTTCAACATTGCAAAGGCCTGATTGGCCTTGCTGATTCTTGTGGCGACTTCCCTTGTGCAGTCTCCATTCATGGCAACCTTACTGCCCAGGTATGTGAAATCATATACTTCTTGCAGAGGCTGGTCATTGATGGTGATCGGGTTGCCCACTCTAGTGTTCTTCCTCAAGATTTATTGTCTTCCCTATGTTGACTTGAAGACCTATGGTGCTTGCTGTTTGTACCAACTATTTTGTCTTCTGTTGGATATCCTGGCATCTGCTTGCCAGCAACCCAATGTCATTGGCATAGTCCAGGTTATCTAGCATTGAGGTCAAATTCCACTGTATTCCTTGTCTCTTGTCTTCTGTGGTGTGGCGCATGATCCAGTCAATGGCCAGTGAGAAGAGGATCGGAGAGACAATGCATCCTTACTTCACTTCGGTTTCCACCTTGAATGGTTTAGTGAGTAGGTTTTTGTGAATGACTCTGCAAACTTCTCGTACAGGAGCCTGATGACATTGACAGGTTTCTAGGGGATGCCACAGTGTAGTAGGATCTTTCACATAGAGGCTCGGTGCTTTCTGTCGAAGGCCTTCTCATAGTCCACAAAGACCACATTCCACTCTTGAGACGAAGATGCAGGATTTGCCCTTCCTAAAGCCTGACCGTTCCTGAAATAGGATGCCATCCACAGCTGTTGTAATGCATTGGAGAATGATGCTGCTGAAGATCTTACTAGAGAGGGATAGTAAGGTGATTCCTCGCTAGTTGTTGCAGTTCCCCAGATCTCCTTTCTTGGGAAGTTTGATGATGATTCCGGTTTTCCAGTCATTTGGTGCTTCTTCACTATCCCAGATCTTTTGGAGAATCTGGCAAAGAAGCTGTGGCATCTCTGTGTCTTCTGCCTCCAGCATCTTGGGACATACTCCATCATTGCCAGTTACCTTCCCATTCTTCAGCATGTGGATGGCCTGCTTGACCTCCTCAATAGTGATGTCACAGTTGATGTCGAGGCCCTCCTCTGCTTCAGGAATGTCAGCAAGTATTAGTGGATCTGGGCGATTCAGGATAGACTCAAAGTGTTGCTTACATCTCTTCAGCTTCTCCTCCTCCACTGTGACATAGGTTCCATCTTCATCTCTCACTGGAAGGTCATGGTGCTGACTGTAGTCACCCTTCAGCTTCTTTGTGTTCTGGTACACTGTCTTCATGTCTTTCTGCTCTGCTGCTGCCTCCGCCTCCTTTGCCAGCCTCTCTGTGTATTCTCTCCTGTCTCTCCTTGCTGATCTCTTCACCTCCTTGTCTTTTCCTCTATACTCCTTCGAAATTCTCTCTTTCAGTCTTGGTGATTTGGAATCCAAAAGTCTCTTCTTAATCTGTCTTCTCTCTTCTATGCAAGTCCATGTCTCTTCTGATATCCACACTGTCTTCTTACTATTCCTATAGCCTAAAACATCTTCTGCTTCCTTCATTGCTCTGTTGAAATTTTCGATGGTCAACACTGTCTCATCTCCTAGAGCACTAAACCTATTCCTTAGGGCCAGCCTGAACTCTTTCTTCACTTTTGGATTCTTCAGCTTGGCCACATCAAAGCGTTTGTTCTTGGAGACCCCTATCCTAACTTTCCTAAGCATCAAAGACACCTTGGCCACCAGAAGAAAATGGTCGCTGCCGATGTCTGCGTTTCGCATCACTCGCACGTCCTGCAAAGAGTGTTTCCACCGATCGTTGATGTGGTCGATCTGGTTCTGAGTCCACTTTCCACTTATACCCTGATCCAAACATCACTCCACAGTTTTTCTCCATGAACTGATAGTTTTTCATCCATAAGTAAAAAACCGCTCCACTTTCCTAGTGCTTAAAGCATCTGCCACGGAAGCGGGAGGTCAAGGGACCGATCCTTGGCCGAGTCATACCAAAGACTTACAAAAATGGTACTAACAGCTGCCTCTCTTGGGGCTCAGCTTTAAGAGGTTAGTGTATTGTATCAGACACTCACCAGTAAATTTTTCCACTTGTACCATAGTCCAAATATCACTCCACAGTTTGACTCAATGAATTGATAGTTTTTCATCCATTTGTCACCATCTTAAACAGGTTTGTATTACAACCATAAAAACTTCATAATATATGATACAAGAAAACAAAAACTTTTAGAACATTTGGGCATCCCAAATATCATCTTTGCACCAGAAATTGATGGAAATGGGGTTTTGTTATTCAATACTTTAAATTAGTTTTATTATGATATGCTCATTTTTCTTTCTCTTTTAATTTTATATTGCCTAATCTTTCAGTATATTTCCATATTGTAAGAGTTGATATTGTATGACATGTGTCTAAAAACAGAATGGTGTATTAAGAATTATTTTGAATGTAAACAATATATGTTCTTGTAGCAGAGGCTTTAGCTTTTGATGTAATACATTTATTTGTATTTGTGAATAAACAAAACAAGCTGTTACATACAGTTGACAGTAGAGATGATAAAGTTAACTATGTGGACAAATTCACTGAGTCACAAATGATACCTTCAAACAAGCAAACAATATTTTCAGTGTCATCAACAAACATCAGAGGTGCAGTAATTATAAATTCCATTCTGATCATTTAAACAGTTATTTAGGAGATATGTTTATTACTTTTCATAAATAGAATGGTTCAGACCACTGCTCTCTAGGGTCAATAAATATAGCACAGAAGTCATGGGCTATTACATACCTATCAGAGACATACCATTGTCATGGGCTATTACATACCTATCAGAGATATGCCATTGTCATGGGCTTTACATACCTATCAAAGATATGCCATTGTCATGGGGCTATTACATACCTATCAGAGACATACCATTGTCATGGGCTATTACATGCCTATCAGAGACATGCCATTGTCATGGGCTATTACATACCTATCAGAGACATACCATTGTCATAGGCTATTACATACCTATCAGAGACATACATTGTCATGGGCTATTACATACCTATCAGAGATATGCCATTGTCATGGACTATTACATACCTATCAGAGACATACCATTGTCATGGACTATTACATACCTATCAGAGACATACATTGTCATGGGCTATTACATACCTATCAGAGACATACATTGTCATGGGCTATTACATACCTATCAGAGACATACCATTGTCATGGGCTATTACATACCTATCAGAGATATGCCATTGTCATGGACTATTACATACCTATCAGAGACATGCCATTTTCATGGGCTATTACATACCTATCAGAGATATGCCATTGTCATGGGCTATTACATACCTATCAGAGACATAACATTGTCATGGGCTATTACATACCTATCAGAGACATACCATTGTCATGGGCTATTACATACCTATCAGAGACATACCATTGTCATGGGCTATTACATACCTATCAGAGACATAACATTGTCATGGGCTATTACATACCTATCAGAGACATACATTGTCATGGGCTATTACATACCTATCAGAGACATACATTGTCATGGGCTATTACATACCTATCAGAGACATACCATTGTCATGGGCTATTACATACCTATCAGAGACATGCCATTGTACTAGTCAGTCAGAACACCCACTTTGAGAAAAAATTGCAACTTGGTAGGAAACTAAGAGCCTCATAGTCAATAAGCAGAGACTACCAAAAAGTATTATGTCAACTGGCTAACTCACAACAGCTGCTTTGTAATTTTTTCTTGTTGAACTATTTTCATACAATGTTAGGATAACTATGTGTTATGTATATTTGATTTAAATCATTTATTTTTAATTGTCAGATCCAAATTTGTCATTTTAATTTGTCATTTTGGGTTTAAAATTCATTAATTGGGAGATTATTCTAGAAAATCTCTATGACCTTTGCTTTTCTTATAAACAACAAGTGTTGCCCTCATTTTCTGACCTTACTTCAGAGTGATAAACAGACCTTAGAAATGATTGGTTGTTTTCCAAGGACATCTTTTTATTTTTAGTTCTTGGGGGTGAGAAGTGGCTGATTCTCATCTGGATCATTCCGTGCGTACGTGTTTTTTTTTAATGTAGCCTTGTTCTGTGACCTTCTGGAAAATCACATGACACCTTTTTGTTTACAAAAACAGGTATTTATATTATTATTCTGGGAGAGCACAGCCAGTAAGTAGTCTGGGCTTTGGAATATTAAGTTTTGTCTTCTTTTTGAGTTACTTTTAATTACAGTGTACTGGAAATTGTGTCAATTTCGTTTGGAGCAAGAGGAATTATTTTATTTATCTGGAAAAGAATATGTGCTCATAGATTTTCATTTAGATTATTATTATAAAACTAAAACTGACTTCATCACGTGACATCGTCATCCATATTGGATTACATCGTCAAGATTCGAACCAGGAACTAGGGCATAACCGATTAGCATTTTTCTACTGATTTCTGATTCCGGATTTTGGGCATGAATTTTTTCGATTCCGGATACGATTCGATTAATCGGAAATGCTAAATCCATATTTTTTTTTCTAAAAAATTTCATCTTCCGTTTCCGGGTTTCTGGTATCTGGTTTTGCCATGTCTACCATGTTACTTAGTACTTTACCATATCTGGCTTCATTTCCGGTTTTCACCCGCTAGTTCAAATAGATTGTCTCACAGCGTGGTTGTGTTGACCATATAGGACTTTTCTGACTTCTTATTTAACTTTATTAACGCACTATCGAATGACACAGTGTTAGACACGGTGCTATAGAAATTCAACTTTATTATTTTTGTTATCCGAATCGGTCGTTCCTGCCTTGTCCGACTCCGATTAATCGGAAGTTCATACTATCCGGTGGAATCCGATTTCCGGATCAAAAGTCGGTTATGCCCTACCCATGAACTATTAGGACACTTATTTATCAGGACTCTTGCAATTCCACTAGTGGATTATTTTGTGAATTCTATATTGGATTAATTTTTGGACTTGATTCTCTAAAACCGTAAGTTTATTAATTTTCTTTAATGAAAATATTTGTACTTAATAAATTGTTTGTTAAAGTTTTACAAGCTTGTTAGTTTTCAGTCTTTCTTTGTTGCTGCTTATTCGAGCCTAATCATGTAACATATGAAAGACATACATTGTATGATAGAGGTCAAATTTAGGGTCCCTCCAACAGAAAGCATGCATGCGACAAGGCATAAACATGTGTCTTCTTTACCTGGTTATAAGAATGTTAATAAATATACTTACATTTATGCATCTTGAATTTCCTCAAAATGTACAATCACTTTTGTATTTCACTGCACCAGTTACCTAGTTTTTAGAGGATCTGCCGCGGGAGGTTGTAGGTTCTATCTCCAGTCGAGTCATACCAAAGATTTACAAAAATGGTACTAATGGCTGCCTTACTTAGTGCTCAGCATTAAGAGGTTAGTGTTAAGACTGGTCAGCCTGATGTCAGGATAATGTGACTGGGTGGGATATCATGCTACATGATGCCACAGTGCTCATCATCATCATCATCATCATCATCGGTTTCTTGACCTAGTGATGTCATTGAGGCACTGTACTGCTGAACATCTGACCAGTTCCCTCCACTTGTCTCGATCATGTGCCAATGCCTGTGTCTTTGCAAAACTTTTCCTGGTCTATTCTGTGATGTTGTCACTCCACTTTTTTCACTGTCTACCTCTCCTTCTACCACTTCAGACACTACCCTGCAGTACTATTGTGGATAGACTGTTGGCTCTAGTGATATGGACATACCATTTCAGATTTCCCTTTTTGACAGTGGTGAGAAGGTCTTCATAATGACCTACTTTGTACCCAATGGTGTTACGCACTTCTTCATTTGTGATATGGTCCATGTAAGAGATGCCAAGGATGGTTCTGTAGCATTTCATTTCAGGTGCCTAGATTCTTCGTTGTAATTCTGCTGTCAGGGTCCAGGTCTCACATGAATACAGAAAGATTGAGATGACTAGTGCTCTCAATAGTCTGATTTTAGTTTTCAAACAGATATTCTTGTCTCTCCAGATGGGTCTTAGCTTTGACATAACTGCCGTTGTTTGTGCTGCTCGTGACAAAATTTCTGATCTTGATCCCTCTTCCGTGATTATGGAACCAAAATATTTGAATTGGCCCACTGTTTCCAGTTCTTGTCCTCTGACTTGAATCTTGGTTAAGATTTGTTTGCCACTATTTGTTTTCAGCTTTGTCTTCTCAGCACTTATCTCCATGTCAAATCTGGAAGGTGTTTCATCCAGGCTCTTCACTAATGTGGCAAGCTCGTCTTCACTGCCTGTCAGCCCATCAAAATGTTGTCTGCAAAGCGGAGGTTGGTGATGTTACGCCCTCCAATGCAGACTGCCCCACAGTGGCTTTCCAGGGCTTTGCTCATGATGTGCTCTAAGTAGATGTTGAAAAGCATGGGTGACAGAAGACAGATTTGCCGTACTCCAACTGTTGTCTGGAACCAGTCCCCCACAGAACCTTGAGCAGTTACTGCACTGGTAGCCTTCACGTACAGCTGCTTGATTGTGTTGGTCAACTTTTGATCCATGTTGTACTTCTTCATTGTGGCTCACAATACTTCATGACACACTCTGTCAAAAGCCTTTTTGAAATCTATGAACACATGATAGATATCTTGTTGATGTTGTGAGTACTTTCACACTGAACCCTAAGACTGAATATTTGTTCTGTTGTGCTTCTTCCACTCCAGGACCCTGCCTGTTCTTCAGCGATTATTTCTTCTGCTTGTGGGTTCGGTCTGTTCAAGATGAGCATCAGCATCACCTTACTAGCATGGCTGATCAAACTGATAGTTCTGTAATTTTGGCACAGCTGTAGATTGTCTTTTTTGGGGAGTGTTATAATCAGTGACTGGGTCCACTTGTTGCAGATTTTTGTTAGTAGTTCTATCACTGATTCTCCACCATTCTTAATAAGTTCAGTTGGGATGTTGTCTACTCCAGCTGCCTTCCCATTCTTCATTGATCTTATTGCTGACTCCACCTCTTCTTTGAGAATGGGGAAATCATCATCATTTGTGGAGTTTGGAACATAAAGCACCTGTGGGTCTCCTGTGGATGGATGGTTGTAAAGTTCTTTACAATACTCAGTCCATCTTTCTGCAATGTCACTTGCTTCTGTGAGGCATCTTCCATTTTCCTCTTGAATGGCATTGACTCTTGGTTGATTGTCTGGTGAGGTATTTCACAATTTGGAATGCCTTTTTGCTGTTATTCTTTATCAGATTGCTCTCTATTTCTGTGCACTTCTGTACAATCCAATCTTCTTTTGCTTTCTTCTAGTTTTTTCTGATATTCTTGTTTATGTCTCGATACTCCACTGCCCCTGTTGTGTGTCTGGTGTTTTTAAGGTCTCTTCGGGCATCACACAGATTCAGAGTCTCTTCTGTAACATCAGGGTTTTTTCTTTGGACGATGGAAGCCAATGATGTCCTTGGCAGCTGTTGTCATGACTGTGCTGAAAGTGTCTGTCATCACTTCAGCATCAACATCCATCACAAGGAGTGGAGCAAAATTTCCTCCAATTGTTGCTTGGAATGACTTTCAGATGTTAGGGTCCTTCAGTTGTTCAAGGTTGAACTTAAGCCTGATTTTCTTTGGCTTGTTAATTTCTTCAACCTCACCCGGAAGTTCATAATGACGAGGTCGTGATCACTTCCAACATCAGCACCTGGGAACGTTCTTGTTTTTGCTCTATTGATGCCAGATCGGTACCAATTTTGAACCAGTATGTAGTCGATCTGGTTATGATGGATTCCATTTGGTGCGTGCCCCAATGCGAGACATCACTATAAACTGCCACACTGCAGACATCGTAGCGAAATGACTGAAATTTGTTTTAAAGCCAAGTTAAATTCCAAATAACACACACATACACACACACACACACAAACGTACATACACATTCTAAATATCTTAAACCCTATTTCACTAATACACCTGCAGATTGCTACATGGATGCATCTCAATGCATCAGGCAAAAACTATGACTCTTTGACTCGGGTTTTCTAACTTGACTGATTTGCGTTTTCAGACTCAATTTTACCCACACTTGTGGCAGATGCTTATGCATATGGTAAATAACTGGACCAAAACTAAGTCAGTTTAACCTAACCTTCATGCTTTAATCATTTTTGTATTTTCAGATATGTGTAGGGTGCACCTTCCATTGCCTGTTCACATAGATATATAGATATATGGGTACATTTCAAGAGGAAGAACAAATTGATACCCAAATGGGGTGTACTTCTGTAACATTAGTATTTTCAGCTACCTTATCTTGGGCACTGTCTTAGCCACACATGAAAATTGGATGCAGTTAAGGAGAGTAGCTCAACCACACAAAATCCTTTCACAGTTGAGAGAATTTTGTGTTTTCAGCAATCCTATGTGATAGGATATGTGATTTTATCACATGGATATATTTTACTCAATCATACCAAAATGTGGCATTATAAACTGGTTTTCATACTTGAGTGATGTTTGTTTTCCGCCTTGCAGCTACAGAGATTATTTTCTCGACTTGGCAATTCAGATTACCACTGGAGATGAGTGACTGTACCAGATGTATTTGACATTTTGTCACTCAGTTTGTGCAAATAGTTACAGAGATGCCCTTGTACCTTATGTACAACATAAGGGTTTATTTATGTAGTAGAGGAAGGAGTAGTATGTATGTATGTATGTATGTGTGTGTGTGTAAGATGTATGTGGCATTTCATCGTATGGTGGGGAGTATCTCCTTTTTAGAACTTTTTTGTGCTAACCCAAATCACTACCTAGGCGTGCATCTATTGAGCTGATCAAAATCAGCCTGGAACCAATTATCAATTTCATTGCTCCTCTATATTCTGCCAGGTCCAGTGTGTGGCTTCCTTGGCCTGTTTGCCAACCTTGGTTACTCAATTCCTGCAACTAGGTCCCCTAATCCTGATGACGCCCAAGGCAATCCAAAACGTCTCTGCTGAAAAGCCATGGTATCCTTTTTCCACCAATAGATTCTAGTTAGCAAGGTAATGCTAAGGCATGCGTTGGCGTTGTCTAACCATAACCCTGTCAAATTGCACTTGTTTTTCTTGGCATCAAGGATATCTTGGTGCTGACATGTATGCTCAGGGTAACCAAGTACTCCTGAAACTCGGCCTTTTGTACCTTAAGTATCGATGTAATTGTTCTCCCTTCAACGTTTAGATTTATATTGTTCTGAAGTGCTTGATTCCTGACAATTCTCTTCCTTAGGAATAAAGCAGCCCTGTGCTCGCAGTCACCTCATTGTCAACTTGCCTCTTCTCATCTAGTTTTGAGTATTATTTGAAAATGTTGCGAGGAACACCATCTGAGGCTGCCCTTTATCTTTTAATAGTGCACGTCACTTATTGGATATTAATTGTAAATTGGAACTTCTGGTTCTTGAGGGTTTACAAGTCTTGATTGCTCTCTAAAGTCTTCTATCTGGATGACTGTGAACTTTTTCTAGTGTTCTTTAGCGTCCTATTTCGTACATTCAAGTCTCCCAGATCTTTTTTGGGTCAAGCAGATTCTTTTACGAAGCCAAAGGGATTTTCAGTATATTATGTTATTTTTTCTGTTCGTTCCATTGTTTTTTT
Source organism: Unio pictorum (assembly GCA_030141615.1). Taxonomy (NCBI): domain Eukaryota; kingdom Metazoa; phylum Mollusca; class Bivalvia; order Unionida; family Unionidae; genus Unio; species Unio pictorum. Next base: position 12,756,170 of record JARLTB010000147.1, on the reverse strand, counting down.
CTGATATTGTCTGCTTTTTTTCATCCTTTCAAGTGCGTTTTCCTGAGATCACTCGGCATCCCTTTTCTCTTAATCTACTCCATTGTGATACCTTTTAGTCAACCTCCGCAGCTTTGCTGCTATGCATGCGGTATCCATAACTCTGGTATTATATTGCCAGTGTATTTCTCCGCTTATTTTCTTCTATCCAAAACCGTTTTTTCCCCCATACTGTAAATGATGGTGGCCATCAGGTTCGATTACAACTAACGTGTAATTGAGTAGTTCATTACAATTACACTGTATATGTAATTGTGACTGAACATCACCGATACAGTGTAATTTTAATTGAACGTCTAGATTTGCGTATTTGGTTAATTACACGTCAATTATAAATGTAAAGATAAGACATTATTTTCTTTTTTTTTTAAATTCCAAACAAATAAAAATGTAACAAATATGCATATTTATTTTAACTGCCACCTGATGTGTGTGTGTGTGTGTGTGTATATATATATATATATATATATATATATATATATATATATATATATATATATATATATATATATATATATATATATATATATATATATATATATATTTATTGTTCCTCTTATTGGCCAACCTTAATGTCTTAATTTCTGGAACTTGGTCCTGTAATCCCAATCACGTCCAAGACAAGCCAAAAGGCATCTGCTGCAAAGACACAGGATCCTTTTTCCACCGGTAGCATTCATAGATTATTGACTGATAATTGGCCATTTTTTCCGCACGAGCCGCCTTCATTCTAGATTCCCATTGTATTGTATCAGTGTTGTAACTTCTGAATAGCGTACAAAGTCGGATCTGAAGTTGGTGTTACTGATATCCTTTGGGAACGTTATTTGTCCTTGTTCATCTGACTGCATTTCCCAATCCTACACTGTTGTCAACCTGTCTCTTGCTTCAAACTTTTGCCGTTTTGTCTACTTGGTCGTAATACATGCTTTTGAAATTGTATTTTGGCAACATCAAACTTTTCAACTGGAAATGCCATGTGACCTTCCACCCAAATTATCTGTCCAAATATCTAACACTGGATGGGAACTGTTAGAGGATTTCGGACTATTTTGACAGTGACATCAAGCATCGTGTTTTGAGATATATTAATTAATTTAGTATCCCATTCAAAATCATCCTTTCATCCATCCATAACATCCTTAGATGTAGTGGTAAATTATTATTTTCAGTTGATAGCTGGATAATTAAAATATTTTAACCCCAAATTAATTTGTATTTTCATTAGATCATGCTGGTATACTGCTATTTGTTTTCAAAATTCGCTCAGAGCGGTCGAGCTTTTTTCGTTCTGGATTGATAATGTGAAAGTGACAGTCGAGAACTGTTATCTAGACTGCAGTCAAAATGTCCACACCTTCAACCGACTGGAAGGTTCTGAGTGTCAACCTCTTACTCACCTCGAACCGACTGTGAGGTTCTGATTGATAACTTCTTACTCACCTCGAACAGACTTTGAGGTTCAGATTGGACAACCTTGTACACACATCGATCCGACTTTGAGGTTCTGAGTGATAACCTCATACTCACCTCGAACCGACTTTGAGGTTCTGATTAACAACATCGTACTCACCTCGAACCGACTGTGCGGTTCTGACTGACAACATTATACATGTTGCAATATATGCGTTAATTTGATAACGTTAGGCGCAATATGTGTTAGCTAACATTTATATCAATAAAATTTAACTTTTTGTATTGAGTATCACAGCTAAAAAAAAGAAGAGCAAAAATATGTGCATTGGGTTTTTTTACAAATAAATTCCATCTATCGTTTTAAAAAAAAACTTTGGATATGCGGTAACAAAGGTCAAAGACCAAACCAGGCTTATCCATTTTAAGTACAGTTTACTTCCTGTTATTCAAGATTTCTGCTCCACAGTATTTAAAGAAAGACCTAATAAAGAAACATTCAACTTGGTGCGGCAGTTGGTACAGTTCTTTCAGCACGGGTAGATGATGCTCGATCATTATCAAAACCGACAATGATTTGGCAGCGATGATACACAGCACATGGCGGGTCTTGAATTCATATCGCTTTCAAGACTGAAAATTATATTCCACAAAATAATATGGTACTTTCATGAGCATTTCTGCTTTTATTTATTTTCCGCAATAAAATACTGATACGGAATTTACAAGCCTTGTCTTAAAGCTTGATCGATGATTTCTAACGAGTGCGAGTGTTTTATATTAGATAAATTTTTATGGATTTTAGGTTTCCCTTTATAACATATAATCATCTGATCATTTCATAACTCATTCGATAAATATATAATACTCGTCCACTTAGAGACTAAAATAACTTCCAGTTTAAAAAAATTAAAGCAAGAAAAATTCTCGAGTAAATAAATTAATCTTATTAGGTTCAAGCGATTTTTTAAAAACAAGAATACAGTTGCCCCGGAATGTTAGGAAGAATTTTTAACTGAAAAATAAACATATTTCTACAATTTAATGGGTAAAAAGCTAGTTTTTAATATTCCCCACCTCCTGCAGCGATGGCAACATGTTATTGATGCTTACATATGATGCTAACTTCATTTACCGCAAATTTACCAACAGAAAATAAACGGTTACAAAACGATGTTGATCATTTAGTAGATGGCTGATAAATATATTCATGATTTTGATCCTGAACTAGTGCCATACTTGCAAACACGGCTTTTGAGTTGTGAGCCAGACACCGCGTTTTATTTTACAAATACCGTCAATATAACGTCCAATTAAATTTAAATTTACTAAATGTAATAACATTTATTGAAACTGCTCAGGTGGTCTAGTGGTTAGAGCTTCCGCCTCAAATGATGGAGGTCGTAGGTTCAAACCCCGGCTCTCTTACTAAACACTGGTAAAAATGATACTAGCAGCTACCTTGCTTGGCGCTCAGCATCAAGAGGTTAGTGCTAGGGATGGTCGACCTGGTGTCAGGATAATATGACTGGGTGGGACATGATAATACATGTCTGCGGGAGACAAAAGGGAAGACGTTTTAGGGACCAGAGGGAAGTACTCAGTGCTGCGGTCCGAGTCTCTGGGAGACAAAAGAGAGCGAAGAAAGGACAGAGGGAGACGTGAAGGGAGAACGGAGGGAGACTAAGGAAAAGAGAAGAACATACAGATGAGTAGGACTCGGGACAGAAGGGAAAACTGCACACACTAATTCAAAGGATGAACTAGGCCATCACTTGGTGGTGTGATATGATATTAGCTGAATTGTATTTGAGAGATTACTGCTTGAATTATATTAAATTGTTATTTAAAATTTCAATTTGTATATTCATTAATTTAACTGTCGGCACCACTGACTGGGGGCTTTGAGCTTTGCATCTCTCTATCACTACTTCAATTACTGACAAAAACGAGCCAGGGTGGGTCTTCTATATTAATTTAAATGAATTGGAAGCACCCAACCCCAAAAAGGGAAGCAACCTAACTTTTACAGTATTTACAGTTCATATATTCCAGTATTGAGGTGTACATATAAAATTGATAGACTGACTTAGGGCCAAACGTAACATCGTCAGAAATAATAATAATAATAATAATAATAATAATAATAATAATAATAATAGTAGTAGTAGTAGTAGTAGTAGTTAGCCACTACTTTTCGTAACACGACAAACTCGATCGATATAGTGGTTGTCAAAGTCACATCTGCATTAATTTTGCTTCTAGGTTTTGTTTAACGACTCTTCGCTGTCTTGTTCTTGTTAGGAATTTTTTTATTTTTGTTTTGATTCTTTTAATTTTGTATCAGATATACGGGTATTTGTCTGTCCTTGAACAAAAACGTCAATTGAAAGCCATGTGTTACTTGCCTTTCAGCATGAGTTTTCATTGTAAAAAAAACAAACAAAACAAAAGAAAGCAAAACAAAATAAAAATAAGAACAAAAAACCACCACCACTCCCAAAACCACCCCAAAAACAGCACCACAACCAAATAAAATAAACATGGGGTGCTCTGACCAGGAACCGGAGGGATTAAACAACGCAACAACAATAACAGCAACAATGGCTACGTTATTCAGAATTTGGGCATCAGCGAGACAAGTTTTACCAAAACGTTTCACCAGGTTAACACTTTTTTTTTTAAAGAGTTTGATTTTAAGTAGTATGCATGGTTGGGGGACAAATTGATGTCTATCATGGCTAGTTGTTTTGTGTGATAACCAAATCATACACAGACTTCAAAATACGGTCATGTCAAACTGGTCAAGGACTAATCTTACAATGTTAGACCTCGACCTTTATATTTATGTTTTGAGCCATCTAGGTCTTACTGCCTAAATGACGACGCTTTGCATGATGTTTTGATATCGAGTGATATGGTAAAGAAAGTCAATTTTTCAGGAATAATATCTTGCGCACCTGGCTTCCCATATTTGCGCTTTTCTACAAATTAAAGTTATACACCGCTGTACAAAGGTATCATTGCTTACAGTTTACCTGTCATACAGCGCCGATGCAAGGCATTTTGGTGCCCTAGGCGAGATCAGATATCTGGCCCCCCCTTCCACTCACGACCATCCCCCCCCCCCCCCGCCCATCTTGAAATAAACCCTTAGCCCAGCGCCCTAGGCGATTGCCTAGTTCGCCTAGCGGAAGCGCCGGCCCTGCTGACATATATGTACCTATTTAAGAACGAGCGCTAATATTTGAAGCTACATTTTGCGTAGCATAATACATTTGGTACCAATGTTTAACTCTGGAATGATAGTCCATTTTCCCACGCTACTCTCCTACTGCTTTACATAGCCATGTCATGATCGCGCCCGCTTAAATATGAAAGTGAAATCCCACTGAATGGAATGCTGTTCTCTCATTGGTTAAAAGACAATTACGTCCTGGGTTGTAATGTATTAGTCAGACTTTAATTAATTTTATGATTTTTTCCACATAAATTTAAATTCTCACAGAAGCAAATGGACTTGTTTCCAAGTTTTGTTGGCCTACATTTCAGTTGTTGGAAATCAGTGGAAACCAGTAATGCTGAAAGTGGGTTTTAAGTTTGAAATATTCTTTAACAAAATGAATAAAAATATCTTATTTCTAGTGTCTATTGTAACAGTAAGCAATGTTTCTTTTCTTTCAAGAAAGATATCCCTGCATGAACCTACTTGAACATACTGTGTCATATCTTGACTACCGTTGCATTTTAACAAATTCAAATGTATATCAGCGGTGACATGAAAATGCGTCCATTTGCTTGTGTCTGATTTTGATTCCACCAGTATATAGACATCATAGTAAGTATATTAATACACATAAATTTATGGAAGAGTGGCGATATGGGCTGCCAAGTATGTAAGATATTCCTGAAATTTTGACTATTCATTCCAATGTTAACCAATATCGGAACACACTACACAAGGCTGTTATTTGGGCAGTAAGATGTAGCACGAAAACATAATTAATATGTAATACAAGGACTAACTGAATTGCATTAAGACAATATTGGAATTGCTGGTTTGCAAACACCCGATCACTGAACATGGCCATTTGCACTATAGTTGGTCCTGAAACAATAAAATAACATTTTGAAGCTACAGTTCTGTGCTATATACTGATAAACCAAATTTCCCCCAACTACAATAACAGCAAAGTTTTATAATTCTATATTAAAAGTCACATGGGTCAGGTAAGCACATTTACATTTTTGTTTTAAAATTTAATCATAATATAGTTCTTACAAAGTTTATTCAATTATGACTTTTGAGTTATCTGCACAATAATTGTGATAACAAAAATATTTGTAAAAATAAATATATAACGAAAAGGTGGATAAACTTGAACACAATATTATGACTGCCATAAGATTAATAGTAAAGTTCATATTGTGTCATTAAGAAAGAGAATATTAAAGAAATAAATGTACCACTGTTAGATTATGGTAACTAGATCTCTCCATGCGAGTCCATTTGTTTTGATCATGTGACAATATAGCAGAGTGCAACACAGGCAGCATACTAAGCAGGGAACCAGACTAAGGCTACAACACTGACTAGTTTGCTGGGTCAAGGAGGCATCTCAAAAGTCATGAACTACCATCACTCAGTGAATGTCTAAAGAAAATCTCAGGGTGAACTTATTTTTGTTTTCCTATCAGAAGAAGGCAATGCTTACATTGTTTTGTGACTTGTTTTCTCTATCACTCCTGAGTATGTAACAGTTTCTAATTTTTATTTTTTGTTTCTTTCAGAACTCTCTCATCAGCACCATCATCTAGCCTTACACATACAGAAAAGAAAGAGCCAAAAGTATCGGAGATTACTTCTATCACAGTTGATGCAAAGGTCTGATGCTTTAGTATCAAGATGACATGCATCTTTCACTAAAGTGCTTCTATACTCCTTGAGACACATCAGGCTTGAACTCGATCACAAATCCAATTCCAAGAGTTAAATCTATATTCTAAAACCATTAGACGCCCAGGAATGCTGTTTATTCTGAAGCAGCAGAGAGGGTGAACCCTACAACGTTTTTAGACAAAATTTGATTGAAATCCTAAAACGAGCCGTCCTATAATCTCATTTTAACCAAAAAAAGGGCGAATCCTACAACGTTTTCAGACAAAAAAAATTGATTGAATCCTTAAAACGATCCTTAGGATTTCGTTGAAATCTTAAAAATCTACGAAATCTCATTTTAACTAAAAAAATGAAAACGAAGATTTTTACGATTTTTTAATTAATTTTGGTCGCAACTTGTTGTCATCCACCCTCTCTGCTGCTATGGGTTAACAAAAAATAATAAATGATTTTAACCAGTCTTTATGATGAAAGTCCTTAGGACGAAAATCCTTTGAAATTGCAAAGCAATTTAGGATTTCACAAACAAACTAATCACTAACACCTCTTCTTGTAAATCAATCAGATTATTTGACTGGTCGGTGAGTTTGAAATTAATTCTGGTTAATGAATTATTATGGCATCGCATGTAGACAGGATTAATTGGGTTTTCAATAATTAAAAATCCTGGAGGAGCTGTTGGTGCAAACGAATACAAAATATATCCTTGCTGAGCTTGATTTGATCGTTCTAAATTTATTTGATAGCTTCCTTCGATAACATCACATACTAAATTGATCGCAATCACCGATGAAACATTCACGTTGAACGGAGCGATATGCCTACCGCCACCATCTGGGTCATTATTATGTTTGAGGATTTTTATTTCCGGTGATGCTGTTTTTTTCCATGCATCATGAATTATTTTAAAACCAACATCGATGGTGTCACTGAGAAGTTTTTTTAGTTCTGGTACGTTATATCCTGGTAGTTTGAATGTGGGGATATTTTCAACGCGGATTTTATATTGATTCACAAATTGTGTTCTCGATGTGGGGTTTTTATCATCTAATATCACTCGAATAATTTGTGAATTAAATACTTCCATATCGTCGATAATTTTATTGCATGTTTCTACGACGCTGATAAATTCATCTCGGTTGAGAGAGCCGGATTTAAGAGATATTAACAACAGCGATAAATCATTATTCATTGCTGTGAAATTTTTAATGATTTCAGGTTCGTTAACAAAATTATATTCTTGCAATGGTCCACCCTCCTCCCTAGGTTCGTATCCTAACCCAAAAAACTCTATAAATAAGTTGTATTTTTTATAACTCCTTATTGGATTTTTAGGTTTTATTTTGTCTGTGATATAATCAGATTTTTGTGGTTCTGGTAATTTAACGGTTTCTTCCCGGGGTGGTAATTCAGGCCATCCTAATACGGTTCTAATAGAACTCTGATAGATATCTACGACGTATCCTTCTGAGTTTATCTCAATTGCGGATGATAGCGTCGGTTCATGAACTGTTATAGCGATTTTTGACTCTACTCCAGTAATCGATTTTATTCTACGCGCGAATTCATCATTGATTTGTTCGATTTGGTATGACCCTGTTGGTATCGAAACGACGTTCCAGTCTGGGGTTCCGTCGGGTTTATTCTTATTTGCAAACACCAGTGAATTATTCGGTTGTTGACCACCAAATGATTTTGATCTGATATTAGGCCAACTGTGATACACTCGTAGTTTTGCTAGCGCTATCTCCTTCACGGGCACTGGGCTAGGGAAATTCACACTGAATTCAGGATTCGTTGATGTTATTGATATCATGCTTGTTTGTACTGGGTTCGTGTTCTCCACTATTCGTTGAAGTAATTCCTGCGGTGTCGTCATTGTTATTATACTCATGTTGTATTTCTAATTTTGGTATCGAGGAATCATAAATACTGACCATCACTGAGAACTCACAATCTGGTAATGTTGATATTATTGAGATCATTTTGTTTTTTGGGTTCGTGTTTTCTAATTCCATCGATGTTGTCATTGTTATTATACTCATGTTGTTGCTCTAATTTCGATATCGCGGAATCAAAAATACTGACCATCGCTGAGAATTCACTATCTGATATAATTGTATTATCGAGTGACGACGATATCATCAGGGATAACTGCGAATATGCGGTTGATGCAATATGAAATTGAAGTAAGTAATTCTGCAGTTTACTCTGGCTGCATGATGATATCTTTTTTGCTATCCCGGTTGATATACCCCCGATTGTAGCCACCGCAGAAATGCAAATTGGAACTACGACCGGGGCAATCATTATAACCGATGCAAGTATTATTCCGGCGCCAGCGAGAACGCTTGACACCGAGTACACAATAACATCAATTGCGGTGATTCTTCGTCGGTATTTTTTTATTTTTATTTGATACTCCTCAGTGAGGGTTTTGAGTCTATTTTGAAATTCTCTGACCTGATCATAGCGACATTGCGTTGATGAAATCATTTTTATTTTAAAAATACTAGTGTTTTCAATTGTGAAATCCGAACGATTTTCCTTTCAATTTAGTTATTTACTTAAATCCGCTACGAATTCCAAATACCATGATACCGAAATTCTAAACAAATCAATATCAGTAGATGTTATCGTGAACTTTTCAGTTGTATCCTTGTCGATGATCGTTGAAATCGTATTGTTGACCCCGGATGAACTCGACGATGAAATATTAAATTGATCCGTTGTCACTAGTGTTAATCGATAAATACCCTTGACGGTTGCAGTGATATCTAATTTGTTGTCTGTAGGTGTCCAGGCAAATGATCCGTGTTGGATTGTGTACACGACGTTGTTGGTTTTCTCATGAGGAATTTTTGTTTTTTCAATGATTGTTATCATCCTCGAAAAATCACCTTTGACGGCTTCGATGAAGTTTTTCGTCTCATCGATGGATTTTTTAATATCAGGGAGTTTTATTTCTATTTTATCTAACGGGGTTCCAATAAATTTATCAATGATATTTCTACGAAATGATGTAAACTGTTTTCCGTTTTCTTCAATTTTAGATTGAAGTGTTGTTAGTTCCAACACAGAATTTTTCAACTCATTGTCATGGGTATCAATCTTATCAGTGATCGTAGACACAAGTGCACCTGGTTTAAGTCGTCCGTCGCTGGAATACAACGCAATAGAGTTTTCAGTGGCGTCGCGCTGCCGTATCAAAATGTCATTCAATGACACATCACTGCTTTTCAATTTACCCTGTTTGTCCTGAAATACAACTATTTCGTTCGGGTCAACACTTGCTAAATTTAACGTCTCAGCTATTTCATCTTTGATTAGTTTTTTTACATCCTTGATAGAATCAGGGGGTGCAGTGCCATCGGGTTTGGGTTTCAATGATCTCCCCCAAATATCAATCATGTTATTGTAAAACTCTTTCTCTCTCTAAAAAGCGATTACTAGTGTATTCATTCACGACAATATGTGGTGGTTTTCCGCTTGGGTTACTCAAGGAGTTAGAAATAGCGTCAAGGACATTTAATACTTCGCTGCCACATATTGGTGGGTCATTCATTTGTTGTGTTGGTAGCGTAGAATACCAAGTCTTCATTGGAAGGGTTTTTATATAACGCAAAAACTCTTTTGGTGGGGCTAATCCATATGAATCGAAATAGACAATCCCACGTGGATCAATAGCGTATGCAACCCAGTGAGTTCCGGGTCCGGTGCTGTTATCTAAATTAATGATTCCGGTTTCAACGCTGTTTGGTTGATGTGGTAATTGATCTTTCATAAAGACACCTCTGAAGTTTTTAATCGCTAGTTTTTTAGCAGCATCCATTAAATCAAAATTGGACATGGGAACCATAGGTTCGGAAATCGAAGATTTCTGAATTAATAAATCGTTCCTGGTAGTCTTAGACCCTTTCCGCTGTACCACGAATACGGGGTTCCTGGTAGTCTTAGACCCAATCCGTGAACGGATCGTCCCTTTTTTTTATATCCTTTCCCAGTTGCCTTCTTTAGTGCCATTCCTGCTGCAGTACCAACGGCTCCTAACGCTGCCGCTTTAGCCACCGCTGGGGCAGCCGCTGCAATCAATGCTGGTATCGCAGCTAACAACGGGAATATACCGCCTGTTTTAATCATATTTTTGATAGCAGCCGCAGAGAGAGTAATCTGAACACCTTTTTTGGCTGCAAGTGCATCATTGAAATGTTTCACCTGACGAGTTGTCAGCGATAGTTTATTTGCACCACCAGTCATTTGGTTGGGTTTCAACGTGATTGTGGTTCCACATTTTTTAGCTGATTCCGATTGCAATTTTTTTAATTGACCGGGAGTTAACGCAACACTAATAACACTATATGACATTATACATAATAGATTGATTCTAAATCGAGAAAATCGTTTACGATTTCAATTACATGTTTTTGAAAATCAAAGATTTTCTACTGGGGCATCTACCACTCTCATTCTTCCTCCAACACCTTCAAGTAGCATTGATTTATCACTGAGAATGACAGCAACCGCTCTATAATCAGCAATAGCACCACGAGTCACATTAGCTCTAAAATGTATATCAACAACAGATTGTCTCATCAAATCGAGATGTTCCAGTGAGAAGTAATAGATCGGATACAGATTTTTAAAATCATATTGTGATATTTGCAAACCAGTATCCACATTTTGATCGCGTGCCATAAATGACAACAGACGATGATAAACTCGTGCGATATGATTTTCTGTGTAATTAAGTTGTATATCCTCGGATGGTTCCTGTTGGCCGTTTATTCTCAGTGAGACGTCTTTCACACCTAATTGATCAAATATCATATGACTGAAACGTTGATCGCCAACTCGTGCGTTATCCTGTAACGCAATAAATATATGACGTGGCGCAGCAACACCTTGTTTTGATGCTAGGTTCCAAGTGAATAACCCGTTGATATTTGATTGTTTAACATCTGTACTCACGGTTAGCCAACTCAACAACGACTTTCCTCCCTGGTCCATAAATGATAGTAATCGTTCTTCTGCAGTGATTGCTGGAGTCAACACTGGCATCCACAATGATATTTTTGTTAAATTGACTTTACCGGCATCATCATTTATATGTGCTGCAGCTGGGTTTGCTGGAATCCTCCAGATTGCGTCATTATCATCACTCTTTCGTACAAGCGATACTGTATGCTTCGCTCCATAGATAACTTTTCGGACGTTTCTACAGAATCCAAATATATGATGCAGTGGAATCGCGCATGAAAATGATTTACGCCCTACTCCCAACATTGAGTTTCGTGTTGCAGCTCCTAGATTGAAATTAGCATCGTTGTTTATAATCATATCCTCGGCATCAATATTAGCGGTGCCAGCATTATTCTTTGGTCGTCTTACAACAAATGGATTTCCTCCAGCGGTATTCTTACCATCTTTTGCAAACATCATAGAAGGTCCTGCTGATCTTGTATAATCATCGGAATATCTCGCTAACCCGATTATTGTTGTAGCCACATCAACATCGCGATCTATCGACTCGATTTCTTTTCCATCAATGAGATATCTAGCACTCTCAAATAGCGCCATGATACCATTATTGACAAAACCGACTTGAGTACCAGCTGGATACGGTGCTGGTACAGCAGGAGTATCAGCAGCTGTTACAAGTTCTCCTTCTACTTCAATAAACGCTTCACAGGGTAGAAAGTATTTACTGGTATCATGGACTTGAAGATCAATTCTTGCTCGACTATTTGAGTCTATGGCATGATAGGCGTAATATTGATAATCGCGTACAGAATCATCCTTGCCAACTGGGGCGTCTATATCAAATGCTGGATCACGTGACTGTTTGAACATTTTATTCTATTTATCAGAGTCTAAATCGCGATTTCCCATTTCATCGTCGTAGTTTTTTAAAGCCACTTCCTGCTATCATGTTTGCAATATTGCTTTGGTCGGGGGTTAAAACCATCGACGCTAATTTTTCATCTACTGCGTTATTTATAATTCTACTAACACTTGCAGGCATTTCCGCTGTAGACGGTAACGGTTTTGAAAATCCTTTGGATTTCATCCGTGATTTCACTAATGATGTTAATTTATTCTTCGCAGTTGAAAACGCTTTTCCAGCAAGATCTCCAACAGCACCAATACTCTTATCACGAATAACATCAATTGCTTTCATTGATAATTGTTTAGCCAACGGCATCACTTTTGGAGCCATTCTCGCAAATAACCCTGCAATGGTATTACCTAAACCATCTCCGTAGTATGCTCTATAAACCGGAAACCGTGAATTAACTACGTAGACGGGGGTTGGTTTATCATGATTGTAGTGTATGATCATTATTTTAAATCAGAAACAATTTTTCAATTGTTATTTATCTAATCGAATGACTTTTCAATTCAGTCACTGTGATACCCATTTGCTAACTCGCCAATGAAATCTCGATATGTGCTGATATCCATGATACCACCCTGAAATAATCGTCTACAGATATCAGCTGCTTCATTAATTATTTCCGGTGAGTTATTTCCGGCTCGGAACCCTCCTACAAGAACCTCTAATCGTGATATATCACTGAGAACACTACCAGGACATGAAACGCTAGCGTTTCCAACTAGACCACTCCCAAGAAATTTCTTCTCATCGTATGGCTGTCTTATTTGGAGTTGAAATTTTCTTTTGAAGTCTCTGTAGTCCTTCATCCTTCTATCTAAACTCCCAGTATTTATTTCATACACTATATCAGCCCATTCATTATGTGACATTCTATAATCCGAATAATTGTCCGTGAAAAACTTCTCTTGTGAATCATAGCTGTTAGCAGCGAATTCACCTAAATTGTCTATATCCTCGTTGAGAATTTGTTGTTTAGCGCTCTCGGTAAATATAATTGATTTAGGTAGTCCACTAACTAGTTCTTCCTGAAATCCTTTAAATGTTCGTTTCGAAGCGGTTGATATATCCTGAGGAAGTGATTGCAAAGATTTTTTTGTTTGTTTAGTTCTTTTTGCTATTTTTTCTAACACAGGAATAAGACCCTCTTCTTTTCTTTTACCGTCAGGATCATCTCCCAGTATAGCACGCTCTATCTCCTTCGTTGCTGTGGTTACTGGTTTAAACAATTCTTCAGATCCCGCAGCAAAATCAGTTTGTAAATTCTGTCGTTGTTGTAGTTTATTCCGTACAGAGTCACGAATTGGTACAAATCTCTTAATTGCATCTAATCGTTCACGAGCCAATCGGGTTGTTAATGCTTCATTGACCATTATTTGAAATCAGAAACAATTTTTCAATTGCAAAACAATTTTTCAATCCGACCTAACACCATCGGATGGTCATGGAAGTGTTATTTCATCCTATCAATGATGGCGAAAGTGTGGAAATTGTATATAAAAATAATTAATATCACACTTTCGCCATTCTATTTTTGATCAATCCGAACCAGCCATCAATTTTTTATTCACTGTTTCTGACATTATCAATCAAAAAATGCTAAAAAAAATTAAAATCTCTATGAGGGACGGTCACAATCAAATAATGATAAATGGTCGGTCAATCAAATAATGATAAATGGTCGGGCAATCAAAATTGTTCATTTTCTTGAATTAACGCTCGTAGGTTTCTAACTTTAGAATTAACCTCCTTTTTCAATTCGTATTCGTACCCCAATTCTTTTCGTATTCGTTCTACGATGGTATACAACGGAGCGAACACACTTACGTCACTGGAAAATGCGAGAGAGTCCTTAATAGAATTCTGAATTCTTTTGATGAGCGCATACTTCTTTGGTAGCATATATTTATTGTTGTTAACTCCGTATTCTATATCCTGAAAATCAGACATGATTTGATCAGGATTTAACCCATCTGATAGTTCAATATCCCAACCTTTCAATTTTGAAATCTCGGATATGATGCTATTCATGTTTTCAGAATTCATTATTCTATAATAATGATATATTTCTAAATGAAAAATATGACGTATTAGACATAACTAAATCGAATTTTTTGTCCCGTCCCCTTTGAAATAGCCGATCGACAAACCCCCTCTGCAACATATCGTACAGAGGGTCTACAAATATTGAAATACTTGCCGGCTTCATATATTGATTTAAATACTTTTTCTTCGTTAGTTATTGTATTCAAAGATTTCACAGGTCTCGCTTTTTTCGAGTATTTCCCAGTCCCCCCTCGTTTGGTATTTTCACTATGTGTAACAGCCTGCAGATTTGATAAAGAATTGTTCTTCGGATTAGAATCAATATGATCAATAACAAAACCATCTTTGATCAATCCATGGAAACACTCGTACACGAAACGATGATTGTAATATTTCTTCTTTCCAACAGTAAAGAACAAATACCCCATACCATTATCCCACCCAACTGGGTTCTTCAGTCTACGGTTTCTTACAACACCATCACTGGATGCTTCATAATTTGTACTCACAGGGTGCTGTCTGAATTCTTGGGTCATTCTTATACTATACTATTTGTCTAATTCAATGACTGATCCATTGCAGGGGGATTCATTATACATAAATCTTTCATTTAGACACTTGTTTTTAGTATAGCATGAAAGAGTTCAAGAGATTGACTTCGAAAAATGCTGAATTCAATGCTGATAAGGAGTTTAAGAGATTATTAAAAATCAATCCTAGATTTAATCTCGATAGACCCAAAAAACGTATCAAACGTCCAAGAGACGGAAACATGAAAGAGTTTAAGAGATTATTGAAAATCAGTCCTAGATTTAATCTCGATAGACCCAAAAAACGTATCAAACGTCCAAGAGACGGAAACATGAAAGAGTTTAAGAGATTATTGAAAATCAGTCCTAGATTTAATCTCGATAGACCCAAAAAACGTATCAAACGTCCAAGAGACGGAAACATGAAAGAGTTTAAGAGATTATTAAAAATCAATCCTAAATTTAATCTCGATAGACCCAAAAAACGTAACAAATTTAATCTCGATAAACCCAAAATCCTTCGGATTTCAAAAGCGTCCAAGAAATTATCCTGGAAAGATGCTCAATTCAATCTCGATATAGTTTCTAATACACCCAAGAATACAATTCTTGATAAAGCCATGATTAGTAAAATCAGAGATTGTTTCAATGAATTTAAGCGTGATGGAGCATCCTATTGTTGGTCAACATTTCGAATTGATGGTGTTGTTGACGCTACCATGAATGATGAAAAAGCAGCAGTGATAATTTCACGTGTTGGGGAAAAACGGTATTTTTTCCGAATCAAATTCATTATTGAAGTCGATGGCAAATGGATTATTAGGGATAAATTTGAACCAATCCTCAAGAATAAAAAAGCTGTCATTGTGAGTAGAGATTCCAAACCAGGAATTCTAACCGGCATTGACAAACCATACTACGAAAGATCTTATCCCGTAACAGCAATGGTTTATGGGCTATATCCGTTAAATGATAAACCCGATATCGCAAAACTAGCTCCTATGAAATATTCGTCAGGGCTTAATTGTGTAGCAACACGGGTAATGGAGCACTTCACAAATGCATCCCGAGGAAATAAACTAACTGATCTGCGACGTAGGAAAATAACCGAATGGGAACTGACAGTGAAACAGCATGGTGCAAAGATTTCTGATATAGCTAAATTAGAAACATCATTAAGATTTCCAATAACAGTTATGACGATAACCGGAGAGGTTTTATACGAACCGAAATATAAAAAAAATGGAGCACCAATACAGATTATTGATCATAACAAACACGCGTGGACACCTGCGGTAACAGTATTTCCACGAGAACGAACCGTGAAATATATCCCACCGGAATTTTCCGGGAAATTAGTCGGGGATGTTTTCTATGAAGAGAGATTATTTGATGCTATTAATGCGTTGTGTAAGGATGATCCTGTGTCAGTGTGGTTACTTAGAAGTGATGAAGATCCCGAAATAGGATTCGATCAATTTGTAAAACCAAATGGTGAATTATATCGCGTTGAAGAATTAGATAATAGAATGAGAAAAATCGCTAGTGATTTTTCACCGGAGAATTCCCATGAAAAACTACTCACGGATAGTTTTACTATTCCATCAGTGGTAGCTCACTTCGCAAGAGAAAAAAACTCATGGCGTCCAACACGAAGTGATTTTCTCGAGGATGTTAAATTGAGTTGCGTCGAATTTGGTCATGGAGGACTGTGGAATACGAAATACTCACTTGATGGTATGATTTCAATTGATATAGCCGCGTGTTACCCCGGAAGTTTTCTCGGTTATGGGGAATGCGCTGAGTACTTCAAACGATTTGGACACCCCACGCATGAAATGACTCGTGTTGCGATTAATGGACCATTGCCTGATTTTGATTTAACCGGATTCGCTCGTGTGATATCATTTGAATTAGCGTCAGGATTACATCCGTGTAGTTATGTTTGGCTCGGTAAACACCTATCTGAAAAGGCCTGGATGCCAATAGTGCTATTGAGATATATGATTGATTGTGGTATGCTAATATCGTTAATTGTTTCCGAGGCTATTATATGCTATCGAGCTCAGAAAGAAGTTTGGCTACCACAACCCGATCTAGATCGTATAATCAGCGAACAGCGAAAACAATTCCCTGATTTCAATGAAGAACAAATCATGAATTTGTCTATGAAGTTATTTGAAATTAAAAAAGAACAAGCAAAAGATTTTGGACGAAGAATAATCGGTAAATTCACTCAAGGTGGACGGTACGACAACGCAAAATATTCTTCGCGGTTGATCATAGATGTCGCTGAATACGATTTTATTGTAGCGGATTTAATGAAACAGGGAAAACTTGTATCCCGTAAGGATGCTTTTCTATCCAATGGTGAGAAAATGGGTACGGTTGTTACCTACTGTGATGGATATAATTCCCAGTACACACATTTGAGAAGTTCAATGCTAGCCTATGCTTCTATTAATCTATTTTCGATGATAAATAGATTTCCTAATACCGCGGTTAGAGTGGCCACTGATTCGATGTATATACACAATAAGTACAAATCAGCTGTAGCTAAATTCACAGATCCCGAAGAAAATTGGGGGTGTTGGCGATTTAAAAAGGAGATGCTACATGAGTATTGTGAATCCGCAGACGTTGCCATGGATGATAAATATCTTTGTTGTAACCGTATTGAAAATCAATCAGAATTTTCTAATGCACCACCGGTATCTGATCCAATCTGTAGATATAAAACAGTTTATTTAAACGGTTGTGGTGGGTCAGGAAAGACAACTCGTGCAATTGAATTATTTCGTCGTGGTGGAAATACTTGTATTTCTACTAACATGATTGTGCTAACACCGACTCACAGACTCGCCAGAGAGATGATACAGCGAGGGGTAAATGCCTGTACTTACCATAGTTTCTTTCGATGGAAGGGTGACAAATGGACTCCTGAGCGTATGGGTGATAAATTCATTCCTGAAATCATAATTTGGGATGAAATATGCACAGTGTCATTAGATGTATTACAAATATTTCTCGAGTGGTTGTTAAACAAAAACACAAAAGTCGTCATGTGCGGTGATCACGGCCAACCACCACCATTTGTCGGTGCATCTCCACATGAATGGCTAAGGGGTTTTGTAGACTACTATGAAGAAATCACCACTGATTATAGATCACTTGATGAACGATTACGAGAATTTAAGAAACTAATTAGATTACAACCGGATAGAATCCAGTGCGAAATAGCGCGTGAAGTGATTTCAGAAACTCAAATAAACGATTTCTGGGAAACATGGAGACCAAATGATTTGATAATTGCAAGTAGAAAAATAGTCAGGGATACACTTCAGATGAAGTTATTTGAATTGCATAAAGAAAAATTTGCAACGCTTCCAGTACCCCTTTGTTATAGGCCATCGGATACACGAAAACAGAATATTGAAGTTGATATTCCAGGACAGAGTGAAAAACAAATTCTCGTATTAAATGATATTGTGCTGGTTGATATCAATGTCGTTGAAGATGCATTGCGTGCTAATAAATCCCCGTGGACTCTAGGATACGCAGCAACAATACACTCTTCACAGGGATTGACTATATCGGATACAATTGTTTGGATGGTGGATAATCACATCGAATGGTCGAATTTAGTCTATCTCGCAGTATCCAGAGTACGAAAAATAAATCAACTTCGAAGAGTTGTTTTCGATGATAATGACACAACAATAAGTGATATTGATGTTAGCATCATTAATAAAAAACTCTCCGGTTACAAACAACAGGACAAAAAAAAACAACGAGAATTCGATATTGATGCTAAATTAATAATTACGCTGAAACAACAACAGAATAATCACTGCGCGAGTTGCAATTGTATAATGCGTTGGCAGTATTCGGATAAGGATCCTCGCCAATTCACCGTAGACAGAAAAAATAACAGTCTCGGTCATGTCAGAAATAATGTGATGTTGACTTGTCTTGAGTGCAATAGACGCAACGGTGCTAGTTAAGACCATGCGGTGGCAATTGAGTATCCTCGGGAATTACCTGTAGTTGTTGTCGAGTAAAACCCCGCTGAGGGGCAGTTGAATCCAGTTTATAGACTGGAGGTCTACCAGTTGATCGTGTTATAGTAGATATCTTATGCGTAGTGACGCTCCAAATAGGATCAGTAGCCCTTTTTCTACCCCCTTCAAGCTCTCCTGGTTCGTATAAGTACCTCACAATGACATTACTATGAAGAATTGGTTCTTTGAAATCTTTTTGTGGTTGTACGGGTATTGACTTCTTTTTAATCGCGTTGATAGGTTTCATGTTGATTGTTCTAGTAATCTCGTTATTCAGTGCGGTAATCACAGCTGGTAACCTTTTAACCCATTCACGGGATCGCTTTTCTTGAATGAATTCTTTTGCGTATTGATATCCAAATAACCGCTCAGCAATCGTCCGATTAAATCGTTCTACAATGGCCTGATCGCGATGTAGCGCAGTATGCCCTCGTCGTATGGTGACATTATGATGTTTCATTGTAGATAACACTGCACCCTGAAATTCCTTGCCAGGATCAACCTGCAATAGATTTGGCCAGTGCAGAGGACCTCGTCGATAAATCCTCTCAAATGCAGAAGCGACTTCAGTGGCTGATTTTGTTTTTAACGGTTCTGCTTCTTTGTATCGACTTGCAATATCAACTACGGTTAGCGCGTATTTGTAACCACGATCATGTGGCAGAAATAATATATCAGCCTGATGAACTTCATTAGGAGCGGTCACATCAAAATGCGAGAATTGAATTTGTTTAGGCGGTGGTAGATAAATTTGCCATAGTGCCTGTTTGGATAACCAATTAGCCGCAGTGGTTTTTTTCACTTTTGCAGCGCTAGCGAGTTTATGGACTGCTGATTTACCCCTCCAGTATCCTCTTGGGGAATAATAAATTGATTCCATATTATTAATTACCGGCACCTAACATCAATTTGCTTTTCATAGCCGATTTTATCAAAAATGAAGCCAATTTTTCTTTGAAGGATTTATCAGGAATAGCATTTAACGCATGAATTAATTTCACATCTGCTAGATGTCTGTGTTGCAGATTGCTGCTTTTATAAGCAACATCATGAAGGTGACAGGCCTTATCAATGGCGTTTATTGGTTCTTCACCGGGGTTGGGTTGATTTTGATTATTGAGTCTGATATCAAGTCTGGTTCCCGGTCCACAGTAGCTATATCCCGGAAGGTGCTTTTCTCCGGGGTACTTTGCCCATGGGGTTCCAGGGAGCTTTGCCAATTTGGCTGCGATATCACCTCCTCGTTTTTTTTTAAATCAGATTTCATAGACACAAATCTAAATTTCTTTGTACCACATTGCATGCATTTACCAGAAAGCGCTGATCGGTTATTTTTAGTTGTAACTGTCGTCACATCATCTGTGCCAGTACGCGTTTTGCACTTCACACAATATAGATCCATAATTTATGTATAGAAATATGGATATAATTGATTTTTCAGCGACTAAAACAAGAGAACCAGTTAAGCATCATGCAGCGCTACCAAACTCTATCCGGATGATTATAATCGGGCCATCTGGATCCGGTAAAACGCAATTGTTACTCAATTTAATAATGAGATGGATGAAGTGGGATAAGTTGTATTTAATTGCCCCTAGCGTAGATGATCAACGATGTTATGAAGTGCTAAAAGATTTTAATGAAAACGCTTCAGAAATTAAGGGTGAGAACGCCATTGAATTTATAACCGATATCGATGAAGCACCGAGTATTGATGATATTGATGGAGATATTAACAATTTAGTCGTATACGACGATATAATGTTGGATAAACAAAAAAATCCTGCTAGGATCTTTTCCCGGGGGCGTCACAAAAACACTGACGTGATATATGTAACTCAACGCTACACTCAGGTTCCAAAAGTCATCAGAGATAACTGCAATATTCTTTCTGTATTCAACGGCGTTGATACACATACGCTACGAAATATTTGGCAGACATGGTGTTCTGATATGGACTTCAATCAATTTCGAGATTTCTTTAGTCATGCTCAGTCGACTCCGCACGGATTCGCAACAATAAATCTACATGATCCTCGGACACGATATCGTATCGGACTGGATCAAATATTCGGTTAAAATCATTTATTATTTTTTGTCAACCCAGTGATGAAATCACTAAGCAGCAGAGAGGGTGGATGACAACAAGTTGCGACCAAAATTAATTAAAAAATCGTAAAAATCTTCGTTTTCATTTTTTTAGTTAAAATGAGATTTCGTAGATTTCAACGAAATCCTACGGATCGTTTTAAGGATTCAATCAATTTTTTTTGTCTGAAAACGTTGTAGGATTCGCCCTTTTTTTGGTTAAAATGAGATTATAGGACGGCTCGTTTTAGGATTTCAATCAAATTTTGTCTAAAAACGTTGTAGGGTTCACCCTCTCTGCTGCTTCTGATAATAATGTAATCAGATCCATTTCATCTTACCTGAAATCCCCTTCAGTTTCAAAATTAATGAAATATATTTTTGGCATCTGTTCCTTAGGGGACAAAAAGATGTTTTGATCACACTGTAAATATGCCTAAGTGAAGATTGTAAAATACGTATAAAAAAATTTAATGTTTTGCAGGATTTCCAATTTCAACAGTTTACTCCTGATGGTTTGATTTCCTGTGGGGCATGGTAGGAATTCTCATTGTTGCTATAAATAGAACTTGATATCAGTTACTCAAAAGGCTTTGTGAATACCATGTGATCTTTTAGGGGTCAAGCTAGACTTAATTTTAGGGAGAAGTGAATTCTCATTTTGGGCAGAATAGGGAGAAGTGATAGCTAAATGGAGAGAAGTGGAACTTTGAAGTGTTGTGTAAAGCAACTTGATATATCAATAGTATTGGTATATCAAATTCTGATTTGCCCATGGCGTATGAATACATGGGAGGTAATCAAACATTGTCATGTTTCTGAAGATCTGATTTCCCTGAGGAAATTCAACTTGCACTTTCACCAGCTCCTGCTGCTGGCAGCACAATAACCTAATATTAGCTTGGATTCCACTGGGATTCAATTTTTGTCACCACCTGAGGTGTAAGCCATATTGAAAATAGTTATTGGCAGGAGTCCCAATTCACAGCCTTTAACCTGATTCTTTTCAGTACACAAAATGCACCAAATTCAAAATGGGATGCTCTCCTGGAGCCAGTTGATGACTCAAGAAGGAGAAAACCCAACATATAAACAATAGAGCAAAAACAGTTTGTGTTCCTAACCCAACAGGGGTGTGTCAGACTCATAAGGCATCATTATATTATGGTTGCCTAGGACACCCATCAGTATTAGGCTACTCTTAGGCATCAGTGAGGTACCCATGCTCCTTCTGTTTTGTACAGATGTCTGTAACCTCCTTTGATGAAAAGTCTCAGAGGAGATCTTACTATCAACTGAATTCCATGCAAAAGGAATAGCCTGTTTTGCAGCCTGTCCAGACAGGTGTGAAGTCCTCATGGAGTTGTCTCTGTACCAGTTATGGCAGAGACACTATTTCAGATTTGAGGGAGATCATTAGTGTACTTGTTTACAGTAAGAGTGAACAACAAGCTGCCTCATGTGTCACTCTAGTACCAGATCTACAGGTTCTCAAATAAGTAGGGACTTCCACACATAGGCACATCGTGATAGTACCCCTGTGGCCCCAGTGGTCATTGTTTGGCAACCTGCTTGACATATTGATAGAAAAACCCAGGAGAGTACCAAAGAGAAATGACCTTCTAATGCTACACATGGCATATCTCTCTCCTATGCAACAACCTGCAAAGTTTCTCCCCTAATATTTCAATCAATCAGTCTGCCAAGTAGTGTTGTTCCAAATATTGATTATAATTGATCATCAGTTGGTTGAGCAAACAAATAAGATAATTGATTGTGAACTTCATAATCGATTGTGTGTAAAGGGAGACTACTTTTAGGTGTATGCAAAGCACAAAGGTTAGTAAAGCTCCCAGCCATTCAAGTTGACTAAAATTTATTCATTCCCATCACAACTACAAATATGAAACCTTATGATTCATAATTAGGAACATATAGTCATTATTACATGGTCAAGTTGTTAAATCATGGAGTTAATAAATTTAAACACATTTTGATTTGTTTCACTTAAATTGCAACATCTTTTGTAGTATTTATAAACAATGACAAACAAGAAAAACATGTCCTTCAAATTCTATACTTTAAATTATAGACACATCACATGTGAACACAAGAATTTCATGGGATTGTAGCAGTATTTTAGTTACATATAACTGATCAGCCATAAAAAGTTGCGTTCATTTAACAAAGTTGTAGAACAAAAGTAACACACAATGTAATAATATTGTCAGGTTAATGTATACATGTCATTAAAAGAGAATACTCCTGTACAATTATATACCTATTGAACTCTTGATCAAACATATATTACTGTTTAACAAAAATTAAAATTTGCTCTTAGTAACAAATTATAATCGATGATCAGTAGGTTAAGTAGAACCGATTATCGATTATGAATTTCTGACGATTCCCATCACTACTGCCAAGACCAATTTTCACTGTAAATATGCCTCATATTTGCCAGCTTTCCTCCAAACTGGTACATTTTACAATTCATGAATTTGATCGAAACTTGGTACACAGCCATGTGTCAAGAATAGCATGATTGAATATGCTTATGAGTGAAATTCATGGATATTAATGATGTGCTCTTGCAATGATGTGACCTTGTACCTGATTGGTCCAGTTTGTCAACAGTCTTGCAATTATATTTCTGATCGTATTTTGATAAAATTGACTAAATTATGTTTTATTATCAGGATGTTGGATGGTTTTTAGATATATGCATATTAGTTATGTAATATTGTACATGGCTGAGCTTGCTACCATTTGGGAAACTGAATTCCAGTTAGAATTTTAAGATTATATTATCTTTGTTATAGACAGTATATATAATAATTGATATCAGTAAATATTAATTCGATACTTCAATCTGAATGGCTTAACTTATTTCTTCCCTATGATCTACAAATTTGATTTCTTATCCGATTTCATTTAAAATTCTGAAATGTGTTTTATATCATCAAGATTGTGGATGACTTTGATTTTGAACAAGAGATGTACCTCTTATTCTTTAGGAAGAATTGTTGCCAGAAAAGTAAGTAAAATTAATAAGGCATAAAGTTTGGGATAAAGTTCATATATTGTATTCCTACAAAATACTGCATAAACCTGCTTATTATAGTGGTCAACTGTTGTGTATGCAAGACGAGCAATATCTGGGTCACTTTGGCCTATTTTTTATGTATTGATACAGTGTATTATATTTCACATTAATCGTCTGACCGCTCTAGTGGCCTAGCACTTAGAGCTTCTGCCACAGAAGCGGGAGGTCGTATGTTCAATCCTCAGCCAAGTCATACCAAAGACATACAAAATTGGTACTAACAGCTGCCTTGCATGGCGCTAAGCATTAAGAGGTTAGTGTTAGGACTGGTCGTCCTGGTGTCAGGATAATGTGACTGGGTGGGACATCATGCTACATGTCTGCGGCATGATGCCCCAGTGCTAGACATCACTATAAACTGTCTCACTGCGGACATGGTAGTGATATGACTGAAAAAACTGTTAAAGCTACGTTACAAATCCTAACACACACATTAATCATCTTATTCAGGATGATATAACCATGCTATCTGGAGTTCCAGAGGAACACATCAAGACAAGAATGGTCAGAATTTGTGTGCCAGCAAGAAATGCGATGCAGAGTGGTTCCTTTAACACCAAAAATTGGAGGATAGAATTTGAAACAAGGGAGCGCTGGGAAAATCCACTAATGGGATGGACATCCACGTATGTTTTAATTTTGGAAGACTTTGAATTATCATATTCTACTTACTTTATATCATAAAATACTTTGACATTGCTGTTAGTAATTGATGTTTACCTGCTTGGTGCTTTGCAGTCAGAATTTCCATTTTCAACAAAAATAAATCATTTTTCAGAAGTACATGTATGTGCATCAAGACTTTTGCTAAAAAATGTAACAGAGAATTTGAGATTACATACTTTTTAAACTCAACGTCACTTAATATACTTCACTGTGTCTTAAATTTATCTGTGTTAAATTTAGGTCTCTCTTCAAGATTTATTTTACATTTTTACTAATCCGAGAGTCCAGTGAAGAGTACCTATGTTATTTTTACAGCACTTGAAGCAAAATGGATTGTCCCCAACAGTTATAGACACAATTCCGAAGGTTAGGAACTCTTCCATAAAGGTTCACTCTGTTGTAATCATTATTTTAACCATTGCCATGTAGGCCAGATGCTAGTGAATTTGTGAGAGGACTCGTACATGTGGCAAACCACTCATTTGGTTCTTTTGACTTATGGCTATTTTAACTAGCATATCATACAATGTATATGCAACAAATATAAAATGATTCAGAATTAAATAATGTTTTGTCAGACATTTTAAACATCTTCAGTTTCAAGATCCATTGCAAAATAAAAGTTGTAACATCATCCATTTATGTAAAACCATTTTTTGTGTTTTGCATATGCTCATTGATTGCATTTTAATGTAAAATTTATTGAAATGGAGTAATGTCACCAAATCAGATAACTCAATACTATATGTGAGGTGTCTCCCATATTTGCTAATGATCAATGACAACAACAAATAAAGAGTGTTTTCTGCTTTCAGTGTGATTTAGGCAAGATAGTTGACATTGAATCCATTCTTTTACCAGAACGCCTTTTGAAACTTTAGTTCACTCTGCCTTGACTTGATTTCATGCTGATCCCCCACCCCACCTCGTTTTGCTTAAGTACAATGCTGTTGTGATGGTTGTCTTGAAATTCTTCTTGTCACTACTCCCCATGAATGGATGATCATTGTGATGTGGAGTTTTCCACTACTCCCCATGAATTGATGATCATTGTGACGTGGAATTTTCATTAAAAAATTCTAATTGTATGTACTTTGTCCTAAATTAAAATGTTGCCAAGCTGACATCCATCAATACAACAGAGCTAATATGAAAAACTTTTCTCACCCATGCTTACCTTACTTTTCTTATCTCAGTCTAGTCATCTCAGACCAGTCATCTCATTCAAAGTGTCCATGCATTCAGAACTACTTTTTAAAAAGGAAACCATTTTTGTCTTCTGCTGTGCCTTCTTTGAGAACACACCATATAAAAACATTTCAAGAGAGACAAACACTCACACGCATACATATCAAGTTTTTTGGCATTATGCTAGTTCGTTCCACACAGCATGGTCACTTTTATCCTATATGCAGGCCTAGCTTAGGACATACTCAACTAGTTTTAAAAACTTTGTGTGAAATAAATTACATAATGTTAGCTACATTTAATGACACTGGCCGGGAAATTGACTGTGATACAGATATGATAAAATTCTCAGTGCTGTGTGAAATGAACTATGACAGAAAACACTAATCCATGCACATACATAGACTATAGACATATACACTTCATAGACTATAGACATATACACTTCATAGACTATAGACATATACACTTCATAGACTCGCAACTCTCTTAACAACTACAGAAAATTTAGCAACTGGCAGAAATGTATTATGTCAAATATGCTTTATTCTTATTTTGTTAAGCATCTCCACTGTGCTCCAGTTGAATAAAAACTATACATTCTGTATTTAATGATAAATAATGCACTTACCAGCCAGAAGGAATCATTTATCCAGCAACATTAATCTATAAACAAAATTTCACTGTTGCACTTGCCATTTTGCCAAGACAGAAAAATAAAGTTTCAATGAATCCGTGAACTTGAAAGTTTAACACATGGTAATCTGTTAGGGTCCGTATTTGGAGGGTCTTTTATATACAGGGGTAATTTTACAATCAATGATGTCAACACAAGTATGTCACAAACAGTTTCACCTCCTCCAATGAAAAAGAGAGTTATATACAATAGTGACACAGATCGCTAATTATCCATGAATAAGCCAAGCACAGACACTCATGCAACCTGTAACTTTTTGTTATAATAATATTAATAGGCTATACACCACAACAGAGGCATGGGCCCAGTATCATTTCATTGTTTACAGTATAATTTTCTAAATTAGAACTGATGAAAATGAAACATTTTCTTGCAATAAATATTAACTATTTATTGTTTATTTCATATACCATCCATATTAGTATGAAACGTTTTATGTTGTTATTTTTTTGGCTCACGCATAAAAACTACTTAGGATGACATGGTCACGCCACGGTACTCATTAACATATTTGTATTAATGCACTTCATGTAATCATTTGCGCATGAACTATAGTGTACAAGTGAGAAGTTCTATTTTACTTTAAAGGAAATTTTTGGGTGAGAAAAAGAATCTACATTGGGGTTTTGGACCTAGACAAGTACATCTCAGGCACGGGGGTTACATTATATGTCTTTCCACTTGGATAAACCTCATGTTTAGGCAAATAATGTTAACCCCCTTGACTGAGATTTCCTTGTCTCTGTCAAAACTCCAACATAGATTCTATGATTCTATATATCACTGAAGAACATTAGGAATGATTTCAACACTCAACAGTTGAAAGGAAGAATGGGCTTGAATTCTTGGGAAATCTTTTTTTCCATCAAGGGACTCTTGTTACTGTGGCCCATTTATGGGTTGCTGTTTATACAATTTTAAAATGTTGATCTTGTGCAGTAAATGTGGTGAATTGAAAGTGTGTTAGAAAGACGTTTATGGTGATTATTTTGATCATTATAAACTTTGAACTTTCTGTACTAATTTTTCCCATTTTTTTTCTTTAAATTTTGTCGTTTTGACCTTGTTTCGGCTGGTGATATAAGTAATTTCACCCAGATATTAAAATCGGATATGGATCTTGCCATATATGAATGATATTAATTTATATATGTTATTAACTCTCCTTCCATTTAGCAGATTTGATCTGATTCCCTATATTAGAAACATTTTATAACTTTCTCATTGCATACTTTGTTTCATTACAAACTTACCTCTTTTTTTATCACCTCTTTTTTTAATGTTTTACTTTTAATTCACTATTTTTGATTGAGTATCAGTTTTTATGGATTTGTGGAAAATATCTGCCATTTCATCAATCCATGAATTAAATTCCTCAATCCTTGAATAATTTTCTTCAATCCTCAAATTTAAATACCAGTTAAAATGCAATGTTTCACAAAACTACAAAAATGATGAGTAGTTAACAATACTGACATACACTTGCCTGATAATAACCAGTCTTACAATCATGTTTTTTTGCGGAAACCAGTCTTCACCATTCTCACATTTTCTTATGCACAGCATTTGCATAGTAAAATAAATATACTATAAATAAACCTTTCCAGTTTTGGGAGAGCTCTTTCCATGCATGGACACCTTTTAAAGGATATATCAGTAGTTATATTTATTGTCATCTTAAATGAGAGATTACTGGCCTTGATGGCTACAAGACAGTTTTAATGGTACATGTAATAACATTTGGCTTCCACCATGTTCATAATTGTTCGTGAGTATAATGGCCTTGGTTTAAACTGATGTACAGGTAAGTATGTTCTAAACTATTAAATATTTAGACAGATTTTAATGACATTTCCTTTCTTTCTATCTTGCAGTGCAGATCCACTCTCTAATATGACTGTGGATTTTTCATCTAAAGAAGCTGCAATTGAATTTTGTGAAAAGAATGGTTTGTATTTTATTCTTATAATTTGCAGTGGGTATTTATTTATTTGTTAGTCTTAACTAATTTTGTAAAGTGTGCAATATTCTGAGTAGAGTCCAACATGCAGAAAGGCTCACATTTTGAGATACTCCAGCTCTACTCTATAACAAACTGAATATTGTATGGTATAATAAATTGGTGTATGCAGACTTTAAAAAGTGATATTGTAGTTGCCAACTCTCTTAGACATGTTTTTCAAATATATAGTGTGCTGAAACAGAAAGTTGAGATGCTGTAAAGATTGTAAAGTAACTAATATATTTGTTGAGATATAATTTGCAATCAGGAAATATGTATCTAAATAGTTCTCAACTTTCCTTTAAATTTTCGAAACAAAGGTATTTCTTCTTTGAAGGAGGCAATCTTGGTAACATAGACATCAGTGTGAAGGTCCTGTGTGACAGGTTTTGAATATTTTGTGCATACAGTGCAGATTGTTTTATTATATACTCATTTTTGTCTTATTAACTTTACATGAATCATGCAGTATTATACGATACTACACACCTTAATATTGTACTCACATGCACAACATGTGTGCCCAATAGTGTAAATAAATTATGTACACTCATGTAGTATATGTTTTATGTTTTGGTTGATGAAATTTTTTTCTGAAGTAACTAATGCAGATGTTTCATGGACTATTACATACCAGCTGCTTTGCAATATTCTGTGTTAACTTTCTTGATGGAATGTTTCAGATTTATGTTAGCGATATATGCCAAACAGGAAATAAAATTGCTGTGTCCCTACAAATAACATACAAGTGACAAGGCTTAAATGTGTCTTCTTTAGTTGGTAATAAGAATGGCAAAAAATATACTTTACAGTTTTTCATCCTGAATTTCCTCAAACTGTACTTTCTTAGTTCTGCAAATCCAGATTACATGAACCAAAGCTTTATTACACATTTTGAAATTGTTCTGTAATTTCGACAGTATTGCAAGTGCAATTACATCCTCCTTACTGCACTCAAAATGAAATGAACATTATATTACTTAGCGTCTTTTTGAAAATTACAATTGAAAGAGTTAATATTTTTTCCCCACATTATGTTTCCAAACAGAAACACACTTGCCAAGTGCTCCCTTGCTGCACAAATTAGATGTTACTTCATGTAGAATGGACACGGATAAATCCAATCTGAAATCACAAAATTTAATAGAATCAAAACAAATACCATAGTTAATTCATGCCGGACCAAATGGAAAAGTTGTTGCAATGCACATTCATTCACAATATGACTATAAATCTCAAATTTAAGTGGACTAATACGCCATTTTCTTTTTAAAGTGATGTCTAGTGTGCAACTAAGGTCAAATTTAATTGGGTGGAGTTATGTGCTCATTAATATTGCTGTTGTGTGCTGATGAATCTGTGCTTGTGTATTTATTTTAAAATACAGCATAAATTCAGTTACTTTGTTTCTTGTAGTGTATATTTTTGATATAATTAAGCCTTAGGTAGAATAAGAAATTGAACACATAAATGAAAGGTTACTGCATTTGTATGGGAAAATATGAACTTAGTTTTGTCAGATGGATTTATACTGGAAACTTTCACTGTATGTACAATATAACAACTCCCAAGGTCATGCAGTATATCTGATTGAAACACTTGTTCATAATTTTTTGTACAAATGCAGTAACCAATACATATTGTGCATACAGTGTAAGTTGCTATATTGTACATACCATGTAAGTTGCTATATTGTACATACAGTGTAAGTTGTTATACATATAGTGTAATATATTTGTACATACAGTGTAAGTTGCTATTTTGTACATACAGTGTAACATTATATTGTAAATTTAGTGGAAGTTGCTATTTTGTATATACAGTGTAAGTTGCTATTTTATACACACATTGTAAGTTTTTATGTTGTACATGCAGTGTAAGTTGTTATATTGTACATACGGTGTAAGTTTCTATTTGTTATAATAATACTCGAGGTGTAGATCTTATACCCAGAGATTCTAAGGCAGTATCCCTCAACATTTTTGAGCCAATGTGTGGGCACCCACTACAACTACTTGCAAACTCTAAGATGCCTTTGCATAACAAAATGTATACATACCTTGTGAGTTTATAATCTAATGTGTGTTCCATACTTATTTTATGGCCTTCATTTTTCAATATAACCTCTTTCCATAAAAAACATATAATTGTGATTACTAAATTTAGGAGCTTAAAACATGGGCACCCCAAACAAGCAATGGCAGGTGTCATGGTGCCCCACTGTTCTAAGGGTTCCTATTTTACATGAATAAGCAGGATAGTTTAGTATCATTGTGACTATATTAAAATACTAACACCTTTAAAATACTGTACATCTTCTGCGTGAGTCAGTTTCATCAACTAAAACATTCAGATACGATTTTTATATCTCTAATTTTTGCATCCTATTAGGCAAGGATTTTTGTATCAAATGCACAAATAGAAAGCTGTTGGCATCATTGACAATCATTTTAAGAGCTGTGTGAAAGTCCTTAAAGTCACATATCTCCGTGCTGCATTCATCTGAAAGGGAAAGAATATTTTTGTTTATTGAAATCTTGTACCTTGAAAAGTTAGGTATTTTTATCTTGTTTATATTAATTTTGTCATCATAAACATATTCAAAGACAAGGAGCGGCAATCTGAGGAACCGTTCTATTCCTGTTGCAAAAAATTGGGTGCTTTAAGAAATATGACTATTCAGCTGACAGTACTCTAAGATTCAGAAAATTTACTCAGAAAGACTTTAGGGAAATAAAAACAATTCATGCATTTTAATTCTGAAATATATGTTGGCTGTTGGCATTAGCATCCACACAGGTAAAAGCACTTACATATGTACACAACAATTCTTACTTCCCAGGTGCTAGGTAACAGCTTTGTAGAGTAGATTAAAGGGGCTAAAGTTGTACAAACATTACATTATTTGTAAATTCTTGCTATGTTTTTGTGCTTAGGTCAGGTCTTTTTACCTACTGTGAAAATAATGTTTACCTGGAATCATGAAACATGACAAGGGATATGTTCTTATGAGTATTACACCCTCATCATATTCTATATTTCAAAGCTTCACTGAATTTGGTAAAGTTGTGTTTTAAGTTTACTTCTTAAGCTCTGTTTATACTAGAATCATAAACCTAGATGATATTGTATGCACATCTGATAGTTCTACCAAAAATAAGGTTACTGTGACCTACATTTCACATATTACTGGCTTTTGGTTAAGTTTTTGGGGTTTAACTCGAAACCAAATGGTCCTAGTTATCAGAATTAGTTACCAGACTCTTTTGGTGGGTCTTACTTTAGCCAAATCGGTAAGATGGTGATTTGTTATGATTTTTTAGTAATGTTTATTTAAATATGTTTTTCAGGTTGGGAATACTATGTGGAAGAAGAAAAGGCACCAGCATTCAAAAAGAAATCATATGGAGCAAACTTTAGTTGGAATAGGAAAACAAGAGTATCTACAAAGTAATTAATGAATTTGAACATTTTAATATAAACTGTTTTGTCTTGATAACAGATAAGGCTGTTATAATAATATTAGAGTATTTATCCATAATGCATTATCCCTGGCACTAAACCAGTCAGAAATTCTAAAAATTATCAAAAGTAATACAATCCAGACAAATCGGAAAAAGAAGACCCTGTTAACATTTTGGTTAGTGGCAAGAGTTGTATTAAAGGGACATCACTAATGGTTCATGATTCACTTAATTTAAATGACAAATGTCCTTTTTGTTTCTTTACAGTAATTTTCAGTTATATATTTTCATTCTGGCTTACATTATAATTTATGTGATGTTGGACTGTACAGTGATGAAAGAAATAAACTTATGTATAGTTGTGTTGACTTGGCTTTGTAAATTAGGATATTTAAAGCGATCAAAATTTGAATTTCTGTAAATTCTCATTTAAAGGTACAAGTTCTGCCCAGTAATCATGTAAGAAGTACCTGAAAGAATTTAAAAGGTGTTAACACTTAGATTGTTAAACACTAAGCACTTTGAACAGGTGAAATGGAGTTTAGTTGAACATGTCCAAGACTAGAAGGGTTTATTTAATATGTTGTTGGTCAACCTGCATCTGCATCCGAAACTTGTCTTACATATCCATCCCAATGCCTGGACGCTCCAGAATCAAATGGTGTCCTCTGAAATCCAGCATGGCAACATGGTGGCTATTTTGTGCCTCTTGTTTACAATGATGAGGTTGAAAAAGATCAGTCCATTCATCAATTGTGCACATTTTCTACTATATGGCAAAGCATATTATGATGTATGTTCATCTCCCTCTTACCAGTTTAATTTCTACACAATAAGTAGAAATGTCCACAGTTTACAGTTATCAGGCATTGTGGATCACATCATAGATAAGGAAGAGTTCTTTTAATTTCTGAGTCCAAAGGTCAAGGTAGCCATGACTGAAAGAAACAAAATTGGTTTCCACACAATAACTAAAGTTTTACTGTTACCATTCTTTGTTGGTGATGTACTTATGGTAAGAAATAACACCATAAATTTGGGGTCAAAAGGTCAAAGGTGACAGTGTAATTGAAAGGAAATAATAGTTTCTAAAAAATAATTTTGGGTCTTCATCACAGATATGGACAAAATTTAGTGGTTGGCTAGCTTTGGGGTAAGTAAGAACTACATCGATTTTGGGGTCAAAGATTTGGCCCCCTGTGACTGAAAGGTTAAAAATAGCTTCCATTTGATAATCTTAATTCTTGATTAAAGACCTGGACTCAACTTTATCGATGGCTTGCACTTGGGTTAAGGAAGAAGCCAACTGAAGTTGGGTTCCAAAGCTCAAGGTCACTATAACTGAAAGAAGAAAATGGTTGTTGCATTATAATTTTAGTTCTGAGTCATGTACATTGACCAAAGTTTGGTATGTGTGTATAGATTAGACCTAATGATCTTGGGATCCAGAGGTGAGGTAGGTCAGAGAAAAATTCCTTTTGTATAGTAACTTTTATTATAGACTACCATATATACTCCCTTTTAAATCAAGATTTTATTCTGTAAATTCATTTCATCCAGAGTTTGGACTTTCTTACTGATGCAACACACAAAACATTATGATCAGTCTGAAACGAATCTCTTAGCTAGTCAAGGCAGCAGCCATTTTGTTGTCCGAGTGATATTCGATGTCACAGTAGACAATCCTGATATTCGTTGTCCCAGTAGACCATCCTGATATTTGTTGTCACAGTAGACAATCCTGAAATTCGTTTTCACAGTCGACAATCCTGATATTCGTTGTCCCAGTAGACAATCCTGATATTTGTTGTTACAGTAGACAGTCCTGATATTCCTTGGCACAGTTGACGATACTGATATTCATTGTCCCTGTAGACAATCCTGATATTCTATGCCCCATTAGACAATCCTGATGTTCGTTGTCACAGTAGACAATCCTGACATTTGTTGTCACAATAAACAATACTAATATTTGTTGTCCCAGTAGACAATCCTGATATTCGTTGTCACAGTAGACAATCCTAATATTTGTTGTCACAATAAACAATACTAATATTTGTTGTCACAGTAGACAATCCTGACATTTGTTGTCACAATAAACAATACTAATATTTGTTGTCACAGTAGACAATCCTGATATTTGTTGTCACAATAAACAATACTAATATTTGTTGTCACAATAAACAATACTAATATTTGTTGTCACAGTAGACAATCCTGATATTCGTTGTCACAGTAGACAATCCTAATATTTGTTGTCACAATAAACAATACTAATATTTGTTGTCACAGTAGACAATCCTGACATTTGTTGTCACAATAAACAATACTAATATTTGTTGTCCCAGTAGACAATCCTGACATTTGTTGTCACAATAAACAATACTAATATTTGTTGTCCCAGTAGACAATCCTGATATTCGTTGTCACAGTAGACAATCCTAATATTTGTTGTCACAATAAACAATACTAATATTTGTTGTCACAGTAGACAATCCTGATATTTGTTGTCACAATAAACAATACTAATATTTGTTGTCACAATAAACAATACTAATATTTGTTGTCACAGTAGATAATCCTGATATTCGTTGTCACAGTAGACAATCCTGACATTTGTTGTCACAATAAACAATACTAATATTTGTTGTCCCAGTAGACAATCCTGACATTTGTTGTCACAATAAACAATACTAATATTTGTTGTCACAGTAGACAATCCTGACATTTGTTGTCACAATAAACAATACTAATATTTGTTGTCACAGTAGACAATCCTGACATTTGTTGTCACAATAAACAATACTAATATTTGTTGTCCCAGTAGACAATCCTGACATTTGTTGTCACAATAAACAATACTAATATTTGTTGTCCCAGTAGACAATCCTGACATTTGTTGTCACAATAAACAATACTAATATTTGTTGTCCCAGTAGACAATCCTGATATTCGTTGTCACAGTAGACAATCCTGACATTTGTTGTCACAATAAACAATACTAATATTTGTTGTCACAGTAGACAATCCTGATATTTGTTGTCAGTAGACAATCCTGATATTCATTATCCCAGTAGACAATCCTGATATTCGTTGTCACATTAGACAATCCTAATATTTGTTGTCACAGTACTCAATCCTAATATTTGTTGTCACAATAAACAATACTAATATTTGTTGTCACAGTAGACAATCCTGATATTTGTTGTCACAATAAACAATACTAATATTTGTTGTCACAATAAACAATACTAATATTTGTTGTCACAGTAGACAATCCTGATATTCGTTGTCACAGTAGACAATCCTGACATTTGTTGTCACAATAAACAATACTAATATTTGTTGTCACAGTAGACAATCCTGACATTTGTTGTCACAATAAACAATACTAATATTTGTTGTCCCAGTAGACAATCCTGACATTTGTTGTCACAATAAACAATACTAATATTTGTTGTCACAGTAGACAATCCTAATATTTGTTGTCACAATAAACAATACTAATATTTGTTGTCCCAGTAGACAATCCTGATATTCGTTGTCACAGTAGACAATCCTAATATTTGTTGTCACAATAAACAATACTAATATTTGTTGTCACAGTAGACAATCCTGACATTTGTTGTCACAATAAACAATACTAATATTTGTTGTCACAGTAGACAATCCTGACATTTGTTGTCACAATAAACAATACTAATATTTGTTGTCACAGTAGACAATCCTGACATTTGTTGTCACAATAAACAATACTAATATTTGTTGTCCCAGTAGACAATCCTGACATTTGTTGTCACAATAAACAATACTAATATTTGTTGTCCCAGTAGACAATCCTGATATTCGTTGTCACAGTAGACAATCCTGACATTTGTTGTCACAATAAACAATACTAATATTTGTTGTCACAGTAGACAATCCTGATATTTGTTGTCAGTAGACAATCCTGATATTCATTATCCCAGTAGACAATCCTGATATTCGTTGTCACATTAGACAATCCTAATATTTGTTGTCACAGTACTCAATCCTAATATTTGTTGTCACAGTAGACAATCCTGATATTCTTTGTCACAGTAGACAATCATATTTGTTCTTACAGTAGACAATCCTGATATTCCTTGTCACACTTGACAATCCTGATATTCATTGTCACAGTAGACAATCCTGATATTTGTTGTCACAGTAGACAATCCTGATATTCATTGTCCCAGTGGACAATCCTTATATTCATTCAGTGCTAAGAAGAGTCTTCTGTTAACTTGTCATCTTTGTCGGTATGGCTTCAAGTCTCAGCTCAACCAAAGTGGGTATTAGAAAACTTGCCAGTACCTTCTCGTGGGTTAGTTGTTGTTCTTCCCAAGGTTCTTTCTCCACAAAATTTACTAGCAGCCATATTGTCTTGTAAAATGGCATTAATCCCTACAAAACCATAAATATATATATATTAGTTAGCTGTGGAAACTTTGGTCATTCAGCTCAACTGACACCTGTTGCAGGGATCATTTACTGAGATTTCACAGACTATAATCAAGCTCACTCTTCACATAATGCCCAGAGTTTCTGTATATTCAGTGTTCTGTCATTTACTTACTTGAAGGAGAAACAAAATCTGCACTGCAAAAGATGAATTTGGTGTGTCAGAGAAACAGGTGCATGACTGGTGCAAAAATGCATTGATCATATATTATAGGTCCAGATATTTTAAGAAAATTTGAGCAAAGGAAATCCCTTAGGCAAAATAGTAGTTTAGTTTTTTTTGTGTGGTAAAACTAAATTCACTGTTTATTTTATACACTCCTTGTAATATTCAATGCAATGAAAGACCTAGATGTTTCCATTGTGCCTCGCAGTTTAAATTCCGAAATCATGATATATGTAATATTTGAGGCAGTGGCTGTTTTAAATGCCTTTTGATCAGTATTTGTATATGGGTGTAGTGTGTTGTAAGCTCAACTGGTCATATACCAGAAAAGCTTATGGAATGGACTGGTGTCTCTACTCCATCTGTCAATCAGCATAAGTTTGTTATTGCTATTCCTGCTTACATGGAGGACAGAAAGTCATATCAATTGGGGGTTTTCACTAGAAATGATGTTTGGTTCATCTTAAATGAAAATGTCCCTCAGACATCCAATGTTACCATCAGTAGCCATCTTGCAAATTTTGTTATTGCTACTTCTAGTTGAATGGCTATACCAACATGGGGTTTTCAATGAAAGACCTCTTACGAAGTTGATCCCAAATTATAATTTTAACAATCGGACATCTAATATGGCCACCATAGCAGCCATCTTAATCTTGCTATTGCTACTCCTTCTAAGGAAAAGTCACATCAACATGCAGTTTTCAACAAAAAGACATTGTATGGTGACCAACTGGTTCTTGAAAAGGTGGTTATCATCTGACATTCAACATAGTTACATGGCAGCCATACAGAAAATTTTGTATTCACTTCTTATCTCAACAGAAAGTCATACGGACATGTAGTTCTGCCAGAAGACTGCACTTTATATATAGTTGCTTATGAATTAAAATGGCATCTGTCTGTCCTCCATGGTGGCCATTTTGAAAAATCTTTGAATTGCTAATTCTCTTAGATGGATGTACTTGTTGACGTGTTTTCACCAAGGATTTTCTTACGATGCTTAGTCAGTCCTAAATGAAAATGATTTAGATCTGACAGCCAGTATTGCCATCATGACAACTACATTTATATTGATAATCTTGTTATCACTACTCCTCTTAAATGGATCGTTATATTGACATGAGTTTTTGCCAAAAGACTTCTTTAAATATATGATTGGTCTTAAAGGAAAATGTTGTAAGCTTTACACCCAATATGGCTTCCATAGTTGCATATTTGTTAATCTTATTATACAAAATACACTGAGTCTGCCCAAAAGAAGATTTTCAATTCACTGGAATCGTTGTGACACGGTCAACATGTAATTTGCAGGATTCATCACTACAATATTATTGTTTTTTTCTAGAAATCTCTGTGTAGGTAAGTTAGGGGTAATTTCTCACTGACTGGTGGGTCTTAGCAGAATCAAGTTATTTTGTATTGGATGGGTTAGGTTAGATGGGTTATTTTATGATGTGGGATATTTGCAAATGTGACATAGGAGTAGTAGCAAAATGTATTTCATCTCTTATACTTATATATGGAGATGGACAAATTTAGTCAGTCTTATTTCTAGTAACATTTAGTCAGAAGTATTTATTGTTATATTTAGATGTTATCTGAGAGGAAACCTTTCTTTAAAGAATCATTGAAACTACAAAGTGCACATTGGACTAAATTATTATTCCGGGACTATTGTGAATTATTCAGTATATTTATAGTTATGGACAATGTCATTTTGATACATCAAGATTGTATTGACCAGTGCATATGATCATATGAAGTTTATTAAATTCCTTTGGACTTGAATATAGTTTACTTTTAGGATTCAGTTCCTTATAAATTTAACTTACATTGTCATTTTGTAACATTGATAATTCAATTATTTGTTAAGTTTTACAAAAAAAATTGTTGGTTTTTCATCTGTCTTTTACTTGGTTTATGTTGATAGTGTTGTAACATCTGTTAAACTGTGCATTTGAATATTTTATTCTCTATTTTCGTCATTTCAAATTATCATGCTGTCATAGAATGTAT
This sequence comes from Unio pictorum, assembly GCA_030141615.1. Lineage (NCBI taxonomy): Eukaryota > Metazoa > Mollusca > Bivalvia > Unionida > Unionidae > Unio > Unio pictorum. Next base: position 12,717,410 of record JARLTB010000147.1, on the reverse strand, counting down.
GACTGTCTGTTGCTAATAGAGGAGAAAATGACCGTTGCTTTGGGTTTAACGCTATTTCTCAGCGTAAGACAGTATAACTGGTGGAGGAAAAATTCGCCAAGAACCACCAACCCACGTGAAAATACTGGCAGTTTTTTTTTTATATACCCATAATAGCCGAGCCTGAAACTCGTACCCACGTGGACAGAAGTGAGATGGCAGTAATTGGTAAAGGTGAGTGCTTAGACCACTCGGCCATCCAGGGCCCTGAATTACTTGTAGGACACTGCAGCTGAAATCATAAATTACTATTGCAACTAGCAAATCTGCTTAATTTTTTAATTTAACCAAAGAGGAAAATGAATATGAATGTAAAACCAGATAAACCAGTCAAGAAACATTACTCCGGAATGCACTTCACTTAAATATTTTGATAGAGGCAATGACCCGTAAATCATCTTAAGTTAAAACTAATAGTGAACATCTACAGTTTTTGACTTTTAAGTGGTCTGATGCTAGCCAAAATGCAAATTATTATTATTGATACCTTTAGTTGGTCGAATCTTTATTGCTGTGTATAATTTCCTTGAACAATGGCAGATGCTTTATCTGCTCGGGAAATAAATGGACGCACCCGCCCATCCACGAGTCTCCTGCTGCCGTGCTTTGGTTAGCAGAAGGCTAAGGGAGTAAACCCTATAAGAAAATCCGGAGTGGAGACCCTAAGGCAGTTGGACGAGGTACTTCATCACCTTCTGCCAACTCCTTGGTCAGGAGAGGAATGTGCTCCGCAGATGACTTTTATCCAAGACACACTGATAATGCTGGGCAAATCTGAACTTATCATTCTGGATCGGTCGGCGCCCAGGTCAGCAAGGACCGCGCCTGCCATTGTCCGCCAGGACGGAGGTGACAAGTGTGATATTGGTACTTTGCATAAAATCAGTGCGAGAGACGGCTTAGTCATTGCCACGCGGAACATTAGAACTCTGGCGCAAATTGGAAGACTCCAAGAGTTTACACATGAGATGGAACACTATACATGGCACTTTCTGAGACTGTGATGTCGGATGGAAAGCCCTAGGAATACACCAAACTGAATATGGGCATGTATTATACTATAGCGGAGAGTTCAACAAGTCTACAAATGGAGTAGGCTTCCTTGTAAACAATGCCATCAAAGGATCTGTGCTTGAATGCTGCTCCATATCTAGCAGAATCATATCTGAAAGCATCTCCCATTAACATCTCAGTTATCCAAGTCTATGTTCCAACTACCTATCATGGTGATGAATAAAAAGAGAGGAGTTTTACAACAAACTCCAGGGTATTCTAAACATGGTCAGTAATTCCATCATCCAAGGAGACTGGAATGCCAAAGTTGCCAAAGATGCTCCAAAAGACTGGGAAGATTATTGTGGACTTTCTTGCAATAAGCTTTCTAGTGAGAGAGGGAGACGGCTGCTCGAGTTCGCAAGCTACAACAATAGAGGCTGAAGAAAATTAACAAGCCAAAGAACATCTGGCTCAAATTAAATCTTGAACAACTGAAGGACCCTAACATCTGCAAGTCGTTCCAAGCCGCGATTGGATGAAAATGTGCTCCACTCCTTGTGATGGATATTGATGTCAAAGTGATGGCAGACACTTTCAACATTGTCATGACAGCAGCTGCCAAGGACAACTATGGCCGACAGAAAAAAAACATGGGTTACAAGAGAGATTATGAATTTATTTTTGCCCGAAGAGACCTCAAACACAACAGACACACAACATGGGCAATGGAGTACCATGAAATAAACAAGAATATCAGCGAAAACTTGAAGAAAGCAAAATAAGATTGGATTGGACAAAAGTGCACAGAAAAAGAGAGCAATATGATAAAGAATAACAGCAAAAAGGCATTCCAAATTGTGAACGACCTCACCAGACAGAAGCAACCAAGAGTTAGTACCAATCAAGACGAAAATGAAAAATGCCTAACAAAAGTGAGTGACATTGCAGAAGGATGGACTGAGTATTGCAAATAAATCTACAACCATCAGTCCACAGGAGACCCAGAGGTGCTTGAAGTTTAAAACTCCTCAAATGATGACGATTTCCCCATTCTCAAAGAAGAGTTAGAGTCAACAATAAGAGCACTGAAGAATGGGAAGGCAGCTGGAGTAGACAACATCCCAGCTGACCATATCAAAAATGGGGGGAGGGATCAGTGATAGAGCTACTAACACAATTCTGCAGCACGATCTGGCAGACAGGTAAATGGCCAACACAGTGGACCCAGTCACTTATTTTGTTTTGTGTGAAAAGTACTCGTAACAACAAAACATCTATCGTGTGTTCATCTATTTCAAAAAGGCCTTTGACAGAGTGTGGCATGAGGCATTGTGGGCCACAGTGAAAAAGTACAACATGGGTCAATAGTTGACCAATACCATCAAGCAGATATACGCCAAAGCTACTAGTGCAGTAATTGCCCAAAGTTCTGTGGGAAGACTGGTTCCAGACAACAGTCGGAGTACGTCATAGCTATCTCCTGTCACCCACGCTTTTCAACATCTACTTAGTGCGCATCACGAGCGAAGCCCTAAAAAACCACTGTGGGACAATCAGCATTGGAGGGCGTAACATCACTAACCTCCGCTTTGTGACGACATTGATGGGCTGGCAGGCAGTGAAGACGAGAAGAACCTGAATGAAATATCTTCAGATTTGATATGGAGTTAAGCGCTGAGTAGACAAAGCTGATGACAAATAGTGGCAAACAAATCTCAGCAACGATTAAAGTCAGAGGGCAGGAACTGTAAACAGTAAGCCAATTCAAATATCTTGTTTCCAGAATCATCGAAGAGGGATCAAAAGCAGAAATTTTGTCACGAGCAGCACAAACAACGACATGTCAAAGCTAAGACCCATCTGGAGAGACAACAATATCTGTCTGAAAACTAAAATCAGACTATTGAGAGCACTAGTCATCTCAATCTTTCTGTATTCATGTGAGACCTGGACCCTGACAGCAGAATTACAACGAAGAATCCAGGCACCTGAAATGAGATGCTACAGAACCATCCTTGGCATCTCTTACATGGACCGCATCACAAACGAAGAAGTGCGTAACACCATCGGACGCAAAGTAGACAAATATGAAGACCTCCTCACCACCGTCAAAAAGGGAAAGCTGAAATGGTATGGCCATGTCAATAGAGCCAACGGTCTATGCACAACAGTCCTTCAGGGCAGCATCCAGGGTGGCAGAAAGAGAGGTAGACAGAAAAACGTGGACTGACAACATCACAGAATGGACCAGGAACAGTTTTGCGGAGACACAGGCATTGGCACATGAGCGAGAGAAGTGGAAAAAAGTGGTCAAATGTTCAGCAGCACAGCGCCCCGACCACCTCATTAGGTCAAGAGACTGATGATGATGGGAATTTCCTTGAACCCTTTTTACCGCTTTCTTCCATAAAATAAAATTAAGACTTCGTTATCTCTTTCATAAATTTCCATCATTTTATCAATGTATATTTTTGCGTTGACACAAGGCTACTATAAAATAAATGTATTAGGTTTCACTGGGGGATGTTACGTTATGTTCACAAGATGTTGGAACCAGTATCAGTTGAACTGGGTTACTGTGCTCGTTGCGAGACCCGCAGACCAATTTATAATGATTGCAGTTACTATAAAAATGGGTGTTGCAGAATTTTAAACTGTTTCACTCTTAAAACAGCTGTCACCATTGCGAGAAGTAGATTTTGTATTCACTTGTCCACTTTCAACAAGTGACAAAACGCGTACTTTAACCATTTGACTGCCATTTAACCATTTGACTGCCTTATACCGTAATTATACAACATTTCTCCTTGGACCAGAATTTCTCTTGAGAAACATTTTGATACTTGATCTGGCTTATTTTCGGTTAGTTAACACCTGTACCTACTAGTCTAATAATGCTCTTGATTATTGGATGTAATACAGAAACAAAAATTTCCGAACACTGTCAAAATAATGAACAAAACTAAAATTAGTGTAATTGATACAAGCTACAATTTAAGATAAGTTCTGATATAAGGTTCTTACAAAACATCGCATTACAAAAATGTTTGTTAAAAGGTACTTAACAAATACCAGCTTAATAATCACGTACATGATGTATCCCTTTCAGTTAACATTTTTTTTTGTTAATTTATGGGACCATATCATATAATTTACGAGTTACGTGTACGTTGTTAAATAAATGATTTTATTCAGATCGTTGACAGCACTACAGCTTGCATCAGCACTGTAAAAATAGACCTCTGTCATACGCAATGATCTTGACACCCTATGTATCGATTACTTGGCTATATTGGTGTGAGTGTTTAAAATTACTACTCTGCCAGTATACATACTATGTATTGACTTGTTCGTTATACTTATATACGGGACAAAATATAACTAAGTGTTCTGCATATTTAATGCATTTCAAGTCGGTTCTTACATATGTATGCATTGTCAATAACTTTCGTGTAAAGCAATGCACCGCCTGTCTTATACAAAATGAAGTTGAAAATATATTTAACGAAAAGTGCAAATTTAATTTGTGACACTGCAGTTATGTGCGAGGGTGTTTTTGGAATTACATGACATCTAAATGAGCTAAAAATTTGAACAAGAATTTTCCTCAAATTATGAATTATTTATCGAAATTAATATAGGAACTTAGAATGACCAGTCTTTTTCAAAGCAATAGGCAGTGGTTTAAAAGAGTGTATATTAGACAATACTTTTGATACTTAACGGAAAATGAGCCTTGTATATACCCCACTCTGCCTATGTTTCTTTTTATTTATTCATTTACTGCGTCCCTGTTATCATATTCTTGTTAATCTGTTCTTCCTCCTGGGGGGTTTTCTGTCTCTCTTACTGACTTTACACTGGTAGTTAAATGAAGCAGTTGAACTAGCATGCGACATATTGAACCTTTCTATGCATGGGAACAATGCCGGAATATTTTTTTATTACCCTGTCCGGTCGAACAAATTTGCTAGCGTCATGCTATTGAGTTCATACAATACAATACCGAGATTACGGTGTGAAAATAGTTCATAATATAGCTTGTGATATTTCTTTGACGATCTGTTTAGACATAAAATATACTTGTATACAACGATTAGCCACCTGAATATGTAGCACACACAAACGGTGTTTATCATCAATTTCTATAGGAGACCGATATATACTTACAAGCGTTGTTTATTGTCAATTACTACAGAAGACCGATTTATACTTACAAGCGTTGTTTATTGTCAATGACTACAGGAGACCGACCGATATATACATGTACTTACAAGCGTTGTTTATTGTCAATTACTACAGGAGACCGATATATACTTACTGTCTGGCAAATATTTAAATGGGTCAAAATAAGTCTTCTCAAATCATTATAACAAGTCGATTGTTAAGACACATGTCGCTAATTTCAAGCTGAGAACTGGCGAACGAATAAAACCCTCACCAGAAAAGCAGAGTGAAATCGTTATTATTGGAATATTTCAATGAATATTTACTTAGTTGTTTTTTTACATTAAAAAAACGGGATTTGATACTTTAATATGCACACACACATTAGAATTTTAAATGTCGATGTAGATCACGAAATTTTTATCATTAAATTCAGTTCATTTTGCTCTCTCTCTCTCTCTCTCTCTCTCTCTCTCTCTCTCTCTCTCTCTCTCAATCAAACAATTGTCTACCTATCCATTTATATTTGTATACATGTATATGACTGTTTGTGCTTTAAAATTACATCTGCATTCTGATTCTTTCTTTCATCATCTGACCGCTCAGGTGGCCCAATGGTTAGAGAGTCCGCCTCGCATGTGCGAGGTCGTTGGTTCGAGCTCCAACTGAATTATATCAAAGACTCATTTTTTTTATAAAAAAATATTACTAACAAGGCGCTCAACATTAAGAGATTAGTGTTTGGACTGGTCGGCATGGTGTCAAGATAATGTGACTGGGTGGGACATCATTGTAAATGTCTGCGGCATGATGCCTCAGTGCTAGACATGACTATAAATTGCCACAATGCAGACATCGTAGCGATATGACTGAAAAGTTGTTAAAGCTTCTTTAAAATCCAAATCACACACATACACACGCACACACACACACACACACACACACACACACACACATTCTTTCATCATATATCTTACGCGTACTTTATACTTGTGTAGAGTATGGACATATTGTTTTGAGATGCAAACAATGATAAAAGAAAAACAAAATTATACATTTGTCAAATAAATATAATGTTATTTCCCGACAACAATCTATATTTTATTTTGCCATATATTTTTACCTTAGTTCAAATCCCCAAAGACAGGTTCTCTTTTCCAATACGTTTGCCTTGGGTGAGGGTTCGATTTCCCTAATTAGTTCTTGAACAAGGCACTATTGTCCACTCGATATAGCTTTCAGCTCTCCTGCTGAAGCTACGAAAAAGGAGAAGGGGAAAAAATTCACCTTCCAGTCTAAAGGGGTCAGTAACTATTATAAGAAATGCCGTAACAGCTACTTTTCAGTAATTTCATCTGTTGGTGTTAACCACGAAATTTATTAGGGTAGTGTGACGGGAGGAAGGGGATCCCCACTGTACCCAATAAAAAGACTAACGCGAAACAACCGGAACGTTTCCAAGCGTGTTTTCCTTTACAGTTATAAAGTTTATAATGATGCTCTGGAACGTTTAAAATAAACGGACTTCCGAGGGTTTCGCACTCTAGACCCCCCCCCCCCATCAGATGTTCTATCCTACAGACCCCTTGCCTACTTCTTTGCGACAAATAATCTCCTCTTCGCCAACGCGATTGATGGATTCGTCCAGGCCTGAGACTGAATATTAATTTGAAATTCAATCTTCTTTTTAATTTTTGTTTATATAAGAGGAAAAGTGAGAGGAAAAATTTGATTTTAAATATATTATATCAGCCTAAAACAGTTTGGTGTAATTTTTTACACGATAGAACTAATTAGTTTTGCTTTCCAACACATAGGCGTGTCAAATAGAGCGATAAATTGATGGATAGGAAGAAAACATTCGGGTGCAATATCTGGTTGTATTTTATAAAAATAAAATTATAATCCAGCTTAAATGACATTTAATATTGTATCAGATACAACTCGAGTTTATATATATATATATATATATATATATATATATATATATATATATATATATATATATATATATATATATATATATATATATCCTAAAAACATATTTTGTTATCTTAGTAATGAAGAAACGGGTTTAAGAAGCATAAACATAAATGAAAAATGGGACAAGGTTGAACGAAAGGACAGGGTCACACATATTGCCCTGTCAATGCACTCATTAGAGAATCGGTATACTTAGTACTCATTATATGCATTGCATTTTTGTTCTGCTTTTCTTTGTAATACTTGATGCATATTACTATGAAAAATTGACAAAATTATTTCCTGAAATAGAAATATGTTAACCGTCACGATCATTAATTTGTAAATAAGCATAACGAACACATATTTTAACTCGACATCTGATAAGTCCTACAGTTTGTTCGATAGTTTTAGAAAACTTATCAGAGATTTTGTGATGACCGAATTACCTACTGTATTGAACTAGAAGCCTCTTGAGGTTATTGCCAATATTTATATTTTGACTGTTTTCTTCTATTCAAATGATGATTAAGCTCTTTATGAAAACATTTGCATGTACATCCCGAGGTTATGAATGCATCACCGTCTTATACACACATTCCCCTTTGTCCACCAGATCTATCTATCTATCTATCTATCTATCTATCTATCTATCTATCTATCTACCTACCTACCTACCTACCTACCTACCTACCTACCTACCTACCTACCTATCTATCTATCTATCTATCTATCTATCTATCTATCTATCTATCTATCTATCTATCTATCTATCTATCTATCTATCTATCTGCATCTGATTTCGTTATAAATTAAATTTACAAACGTTGCATGCATCCATTACGACTCCTCACATGTCAGATAATGCGTCCATACTGTCTTGTAGATACGGCACTTATTTGTATTTTCCCTTTTTCACGATCGAATTACCTCACTGTATACAACAACAAAGAGGCTATTGTCAGAGTTAATCGATGACGTCAGTAGCATAGAAGAAAGTTGCCAAAATATGTAAGTTAACTGCAGAGCTTTCAGCAAGGTATTCTTGCACACGTATTATTGGCATAATGCTGCACATTCCTATCTGAATGTGTTTCATATTGCATTAAGTATTGATCGTGTATACTAACAATTATAGGTGTATGATCTTTTCTGCAAGGAATTAAACGCTTATTTTTTTTATGGATTCAATATAATTCAGTTAATAGCTATAACAGGAATTACCGGTACATTTTTAAAGTTATCAAGGTTATTGTATAATCTGAATTCTAGAGATCTATTTTGAGAGTTTATTACGTTTGTTGGTCATATATATATGTATGTATTTATGTGAGTATTAGGTTATCAAAGTTATATATATATATATATATATATATATATATATATATATATATATATATATATATATATATATATATATATATATATTTGCACACACGCATGTACTCATATATGTATGTAAGTACGTATACATGTATGTATGTATATATGTATGTATGTATGTATGTATTTATGTATGTATGTATGTATGTATGTATGTATGTGTATGTATGGATCGATGGAAGGATGGATGGACGGTCGGATGGATGGATGGATGGATGGATGGATGTGTATTTTTTGTTCTCTGCCAAGTAGTAATTACTCACTGTTTTGTAACACACACACACACACACACACACACACACATTTATTTATTTATTTATTTATTTATTTATTTATTTATTTATTTATTTATTTATTTATTTATTTATAAGCAATCTGACCATTAATGAGTCCTTATAGCCGAAAATTTATTTAGATATTGACTTCCCGAAAGATGGCCGCCATCGTTTAACTGCTCGAGATAGGCTCTTCCGATTTTGTGCTATATTTATGATATTTGTGCCTGTTTTCTATCATCGTCTACATTATTGTGTTTCATCATGCATTGGTTGTTCCGTTCGTATGTGTTAATTCATCTCCTTATTTTGGAAACGAGAACAATTAGAATTTTTCTCAGCTGTTTTGTCCCAATGTTAAGACGTCATTTGTTTTTTAATAAACCGCCATCACATGACCGCTTACAATACGACGGACCCTCGTTAATTGGATTAAATGACCACACCTTGATTCTAGATATTACATTGTGCTCAAGACTAAACGAACTGGGAATACATTCATCATTTCTTAAATGTAAACGGAAGCGAAAAAAGAAACGTTCTTTCAAAGCTGGCCGGCGTAGAACAGGAAGAAGAATTCCAGTTATCTCCCTTTCGCCCGTAACGGATAAACAACTTTAAAATTCTGCCGTTAATTTTAATAACCTGGTTCAAATTCCTCTTAAATCGTCAACCGTTGTGTCAACTGCCCCAGGGATACCACTACGTATTGCATTATTCAACGATCAATCAGTAGGATCACCGGAAAAGCGCACATAAATTGTTAATTTTATCAACGACCAGAATATTGACGTCTTCTTCCTGACAGAAACTTGGTTACATTCCGCAGGTGATGAATGTAAGTGTGCGGATTTAACACCCAGCGATTACTCCATCAAGTCATTCCCCTGCAACTCTCGCGGAGGTGGAATTGTTGTAATTACAAAGAATTCCATGATCAAATGCCTTAAGTACAACACAACCTTCAATTTCTGCCACACATCGCTTGAACTAGTCCAAACAACGCTCACACTGGAACAAAGGTCAGTCCATTTTTTCTGTCTCTACCGTCCTCCTCCTAGTAGAAAAAAGAAGCTGACTGAATCTCTCTTTTTGGAGCAGTTTCCAAATCTTCTAGAGTATGGAAATTCGATAGGTGGCAACCTAATTATTCTTGGAGATTTCATCTTTCACTTTGACTGTCCTGGTCAACCATACATATCAAAACTCCTAGATTCCATTCATGTTTTCAATCTTAAACAGTCAGTTAACCAAACTACCCATAAACTTGGTCACATTTAAGACTGGTTTCTTTATAGACCTGATGATAATATTCTGCAATCCACCCTTGTATCCCACGAACTTGCATCGGATCACCTCTGCATTGTATGCCATCTCGACGTATCAGTCCCTAACCCTCCACCTCTATTTGCTACTAAGAGAAACCTCCGTATGATAAATAGAACCAAATTCATGCATGACATCCAAGAAAACCTAACAACTTTCTTACATCCAACAGTGGAACAATTTGATAACTGCCTGCGTTCATTGCTGGAAAACATGCCTCAGCCACCAAATGCGGAGTATCAATAAAAAAAAAAGTGTTCTCGATAGTATAGCCGTGTTAGGGACCAGCTTCGCACTGTTAAAAGACATAACCGAAAAGCAGAGAGGCTTTGGCTTTCCACCAGACTCACTATTCATAAACAAATCTACGAAGCCGCTAAGAAGAACGTCACAAACATATTCCATTTAGCCAAATCATCCCACTACAGTATTAAGATCACGGAGAGTTCCAGCTGCAAAGAGCTCTTCGAGATAACTAACAAACTAATGTCAAGGAACAAATGTAAACCACTTCCAACAACCATCTCTCCACTAGACTTACCAGACCAATTTGCAAATTTCTTCCGTGACAAAGTAAAAACCATTAGAGATTCACTTGACAGCACAATTTCAACTGATTCGTCACCATACAGTTATGATGCAGAATTTCAGCGACAACCGTTAGGAGCATTTAAACCTGTTTCTATAGATTTAGTACGGACAATCGTGATGAAAAGTGCACCAAAGTCTTGTGAACTTGATCCAATTCCGACATCACTGCTGCTTGAGTGCTTAGACCCAATACTGCCTTCACTAACTGATGTTATTAATATCTCTCTCTCATCAGGGGAATTCCCATCATACTTCAAAACTGCCATCGTAAAGCCACTGCTGAAGAAACCAACACTGGACCATAACGATTTAAAGAACTACCGCCCAATTTATAATCTCCCATTCATATTAAAAAAAATCTTAGAAAAGGTTGTTCTAACTCAACTTGTATCTCATTTGAATTCAAACAGTCTTTTTAGCAATGTACAGTCTGCATATCGCCCTTGCCACAGTACGGAAACTACTCTTCTGAAAGTATTTGGTGACATTCTTTCTGTTTTGGAGAGTGGAAAGATTACAGTCCTCACTCTCCTGGATTTATCTGCAGTATTTGACACAATAGACCATGATATATTACTTCACCGTCTCCAGCATGTATTTGGCATTCAGAATATAGCCTTACAGTGGTTCAAGTCCTACTTAGTTAAAAGGACACACATTATATATGCAAATGGAATAGACTCTAGCCCAGTTGACGTATGTTGTGGTGTTCCAAAGGGATCTGTTCTTGGACCTGTTCTCTTCATTCTGTATACTCAGCCGCTCTCAAGTGTCATAGATCATCACCCAGTGTCGCACCAATTGTATGCTGATGACACCCAAATATACAAGTCTAGCCACCCAACTGAAGTTGATACTACCATCCATGGAGTAGAGAAGTGCATTTCGGATGTGAAATCATGGATGACATGTACCAAGGTGCAGACTATTGTAACTCAGTTCTGTCTGGTTCGTCACAATATTTATTCCACAAACTTCAAAAAGTGCACGCATCATCTTTAGAGTAACTCGATCAGAGCACACCTCACCACTGTTATGTACCCTACATTGGCTATCAATTCGATACAGAATCAAACACAAAATTTGTTCTCTGTGCTATGTTTCAATGACAGACTCCAGTCCAACATACCTATCCAGCCTCACCCATGTGTATACACCAGCTAGATCCTTACGCTCTTCTTCTGATAATCGTATACTCATTGTTCCCAAGGTGAAAACAAAGTCATATGGACAACGTTCGTTTGCACACCAGGGCCCGGCGACGTGGAACGAATTGCCCATTGAAATTAGACACAAAGACACAGTGGTCCCTTTTAAGAGTGCCCTTAAGACTCACCTGTTTCGACTGCAGGGACAAACTTAGCGACCTAATGATGTTTTGTATCTTATATGTTTTCAGCATGTTTTTATGTTTTCCAATTTCATTGTTTTTGTCATTTGTTGTTCTGTAGTGTAGTCATATGATAATTGATGGTGTAAAGCGCTTAGAGCTTCGTAAGATTAGGCGCTGTACAAAGTCCTCATTATTATTATAAGCTAAATGCCAAATAAAATTTAAGACAGAGCTTCTTTACGGAAACCAAGATTCCTTGATTCCTATGTACAAAGTTATTGGACACAATTAATATTGAGATAGTGTTGACTTGTGGACAACTTGAAATACACGTATTGATGTGAACAGTCTTAATAACCTTTCTTATCAGTAGCATAGTCCAAATTTATATACAACCATCATAATCTCATTATACATGACAGCATTTTACAGTTTGGTCCGGTTGTAATCATATATACTTTGAAAACTGTAGTAATGGTTAGCACGTTTCAATCCAGCCAAAATTACCCACCATAACTGGTCATGAAGATGTCACTAGTTTTGCAGTGGTCGTCATGATGAATGTTGAACGGCTGAACGAAATAGTTTTGACAAATGGCTTTATATTCTACATGTAGGCATACTTTGTTATTTTCTTTTCTAATCTTTTCTTTGTTTCTATTTTTCTATAGCACCATAAGGGGAGCGTCCGCCTGTTACTAATTTCGTTTCCATATAATACTCGACTTGTCCACAATCTAGTTACCAAAAAGGTCAAGGTCATTGTGACTAAATGTGGAATAAGCGTTATCGCATAATAGCTAAAATGTCCCATTCTGCAGATGTCGAATGATAATGAGTAAAGTATAGACAGGAAACGATACATTTCTGGGTCAAAATATAAAAAGTCAAGGTCATTATGTCTAAAAGAATAAAAATGGTCTCCGCAAAATAACTTGAGTTTTCGATCATCTGACAATTATTAGTATTTGTGGGTGGCTTGCATATCTGGTAAGAAAGAATCATGTTGATATTGGGATTCAAAGGACATATATCAAGGTTACTGTAACTAAAATAATAATAGTGGTTTCCGCTCAATGTCATCAGTTGTGCATCTATATATATATATACCTAGATCAAACAATGTAGCTTGCTTGCACTTGTTGCAGCGAAGAAGCCTAATTTATATTGGGGTCTAAAAGGTCAAAAGTTAAGGTCAACGATTTATGTACAAAAAGTTAATTAACGAACCGATTGATTTTGGATTCAAAATTTCAAACATCAGTGTCACCGTGAATGAAAGAAGACAAATGGGTTTGCATAATAACTTTAGTTTTAGACCATGTCCCTTGGCCATGTCCCTTGGCCAATATTTGCCAAGCGCTGGTACATAGGTTATGGAAAATGTATATTAATTCCAAGTGCATAATTTCAAAGGTCAGGTTTATTGTTGTTAAAAAAAAATTGTTTTTGCAGAAAAATGTTTGTTCTATTATACGTTCCTTGACCAAACTTTTGTGAATGGTTTGACCTTTGGGGAAAGTAGAAATCTAAAGTTTTTTAATTAATGTAGAACCTGTCTTGAAAGACCACCCATTCTGCAAAAAAAAAAACTAATGGTCTCTCAAGACAGGTGGTCTCTTATAACAGGTCATAACACTATAAAATCAGTAAATCTATATGGTGATCCTGGTCTATCAAAACAGGTGGTCTTTCATAGCAGTGGTCTCTCATGACATGTTTTACTGTACAAAGTAGGAGGTCACGGTCATATCATGTGTAATAAATATACTGGTTTATGCAATTGAGTTCATAACTTTAACTAAAGGTAGAGGTTATTTAACCCATCGGTTAATAATTTTCAGAGGACACTGCTAGTGTCCACGAAAAGGACTTCTAAAAACGTGGCGGGCGTAGACTATGTTGTTGACTGTACCCAGTTATTATGTTTATTTAATAAAGGACATATTTATCAGGCGTGCATTTTTGAGCAAATTAGAAATGCCTTGGTACAATAATGTGTTTAGCTGTAGTTTAACATGTCTTTTTGAACTGTTATGAGTAATGTTCTCATAATATGAAAAACTTCAAATATGTATATTATTTATATAATTTATAGTAAACAACAGTGTCAACGACTAGGTGTACACATTCTAATTAGTATTGTGCATACATGACCGAATTATTATTTTGCATTGAGATATAGAGAAGAGAAAATTTACTTAATGTAGATTCATACTGAGCCAGAATTGAGGGCAGTTTGGAGTCTACAGAAATGAAAGGGTATCATGCAACAATTATGATATAAAATAACGAGAACAGTTTATGACATGTGGCACAGATTCAAATATGCGAATACTCGTCGGTAATAGGTTAAAAAGTCAAGTGGAATGCTTTGTATATGCTTTGCATTGTCCAGGCCCGGTTCCAGAAATATTGGGGTTGTTTTAGAGGTTAGTGGGGGGGGGGGGGGCAGTGGGGAGCGTAAACAAACAGGAGAGGGATCTGTGGTACGGAACCCAGTATGGGGCACATGTGACGAAGCCGCCAGAAAATCTGGATTTCAAGCGTTTTCAGAAGATAATTTTAACCATCCATCTGTAAAGAAAAGTTAATTTAAAAAACATTCTTGTTATTTCGAGCTTGTTGTTAAGCTCCTGCCTTGAATCCGACCATTTTCAAATCGTAAAAAGTAAATATTCATAACACAACACTTTTAAGTTACTTTTTTATTTGAACAAGAAAACAAAACCAGGTATGAAACTTTATTTTACAAGACAATAATATATCATTAATACTGAATTTATCGGAAAATGCTATATGTGATTTTTTTTTGGCCAGGATCCTTGACATCCCGCCATCGCAGAAATAAACTAGACAAAACGCAATTTAGTATTCATAAATATATTATTCACTTGTACAGTTTCATCTTGTTTAAGAAAAGATAATTAAAATTTTCGAGTGATTTCGATGGCAGTTGTAGCTATAATATACTCCGCCATTATAATGTTTATGTAGTAAAAACAGTGGCGCGCAGGGGCGTCCCCATAATTATTTCCCTGGTGGTTAGGTGGGAAACATGTAGTCAGCTATTATGTTTTACTGAAGTCGGCTGAAGCATATTTAGAAGTGGAATCTAAGGGGAGGGCAGCTGCCCCTATGTTAGGTGCAATAAACTTCAAATTGTACAAGATGTACCAAAATGATATGCATTGCGGTATTGTAATTCCGGTTACTAGCAATGACGTGGTATTAGCAAACGATCAAGTAGTAAACTTAATAATATGTTAGAATAGAGATAGTCTTTTAAAAACCAACAAAATAAGACAACTGTATAGACTCGGATTCAAATAACATTGATCCATATCTGCAGACTGATAATGTGCAGGTAGATAGGGGTCTAAGTAATTCGCTAGGACTAGGTAGTACAACAAATAACAGAGGCTTTGATCTGCCGGTGAATACTACGACGTCAGATCTAGGCCTACGTTTGCAATTTTACCCGACTTGTATGTATGGACGGTATTGCTATACACTACTGGAAAAAAACGAAAAATGAATGATTAGTTTGCACTGTCTATACCCCTGCGTCAACAACAACGGGATCACGTGCATTACTGACGCATTGTGGTTACTTTCCAAATAGCCTCGTTTTTATTTTGCTTGTGAAAACTGATGCTATTTATCTCGAAAGTTTTATCTGGAGATACTTTCAGAGAAAATATAGGCTGGTATTAAATTAAATACATATTTGATTTGAAACTATAATGTTATCGTTTGTATATTTTCAGTATAAAATCACTGTTTTAAGAACTGGTCTGATGCAAATAGGTAAACTCTGGACAATAAGGAGCACACAAAAACTGAATCAAACGAATTCGATATTTTGCTTATTAAAACCGTGCATAAATCGCAATTATTATTTTGTAAGTTCTTACACGACTTGAATTGTGGTTTATCCATCTTTGCTTGCGGATAATGCACAAAAGACTGAGATCAATGTAGACCTTGGATCTGATCCGCATTGTGCGCATCTTTAGCTTCAAGCGAACAACGCAGGTCTACCTAAATCTGCAAGTGCAATTTACAACGGCAGACATGGATATATGCTGTCCGTTGTAGCAAGCGCGTTACAAATGGATAAAAGGGGGTCCCGAGTGGCCGGGTGGTCTAAAGCGCTCTTCGCTACGGATCACTGCCATATCACCTCTGCGTGAATTTGAGTCTTAGATTTGTCCAATGTGGATATGTGAGAAAGCTTGCCATTAGCATCTCGTGGGTCGGTGGTCCTTTTGGGGGGTTTTCTCGGGTTCTTCCTCCACCATTAATACTGGCCACCATGTATGGCCTATCGTGTGCTGAAAATGGCGATAAAACCTACAACAACAATAAATGTGTGTGTGTGTGTGATTTGCATTTTTAACGTAGCTTTAACACTTTTTCAGTCACATTGCTACGATGTCTGCAGTGTGGCAAAATGTCTGGCAGTGTCGCACTTTACTCCAATTTCCCCAGCACAACATAGCCCTGTATAACCTTACATGCTTTTATACACCAATAAATCAATAAAAACGCTTATCAGTTTGTGTGACACAACGTGTAATCAATCAAATGGAGTTTAAGTTTCTAATATATATATATATATATATATATATATATATATATATATATATATATATATATATATATAGAGAGAGAGAGAGAGAGAGAGAGAGAGAGAGAGAGAGAGAGATAGATAGATAGATAGATATATAGATAGATAGATAGATAGATATAGGTCTTGCCTTTTCATATATTATTGAACTGTATTACCATCTTGTGACGTATCATAAACGTATACAGTTTTTGATAATATCTGTCACAGTTTGGAAAACAGTGTTAAGCCACATATCTAGAAAGTCCTTACTACCGTATCTAGTAATATATTGCAGTGTAAAAGAAATAAATTTTCTTACATAAAGAAAGTTTCCTTATTCACCAAGAGAAAAACAGATAAAGTTAATTTGATTTGTTATAGTCCCATAAGACATTTGCATAAATAATACCTTTGAATTTAGGACAGTCATATCAGATCCGTATGCATCAAACAGGCAAGGAATTCAAAAGCAAAATGAATTCATTTGCGTGTACGTTTTTGCACGTTTCAAACTGCTTCGTCGAATTTGTCGATACATCTCCTATTCGAATATCCATGTTAATTATATGGAAAGAGAATCCAAAAGCCACAAAAGTGTTCAGGAACCGTTGGAAGGTTTCAAACTGGCACTAACTGTCTAGTTGCAATATTCTCTCCCTCTATTTCATTTTCCAGCAGGGTATTTTGCACTTCTGAACATTGGATATACCAGCAAACTCGAGGGTCGGGGGCCCACCAGTAGCCTCGAATGAACACTGTTTTCCCTCCGTCTGTTTCCGACAAATCCATGTCTTTTAATAAATCCGGCTTTTCAATAGATAAAACTGGAATTTCCTCACACTTTCCAAGTCTTTCCAGGTGCTTAAATATCCAAAGTCTCTTGTTATCCAAAGAGAACCATTTCCCGTCAATTTTACACACCTTAATTGTGGGGATACTGGTAACCTTGCAGCGACCTTCACAAAGCGCACTGAGAGTTTCGCCAATACACACTCCAGCATGGAAAGTTTCTTTATCAAAAATAGTGCTAATGCATGTTTTGGAAAATAGAATTTGGGAGGGACGAAGCTTGAAGGGCATTTCGAAACAATGGATGTAAAGCAACGATTTTCAAAACTTGATAGTCAGCTTGTGCGCAGACGATCTTAAGTCTGTAAGGCTGTTTATAATGCCAGGTATAATTCTGTTCGTATACAACTAATGCAGTTGTATATATGTGTGCATTCACATCGATCGGGGTAATTCAAAGCTTCACCGATTTGGGTCACTGCCAACTCAGGTTTTCATGCCAGAGAGCTAAACTATGTATGTATGTATGTATGTATGTATGTATGTATGTATGTATGTATGTATGTATGTATGTATGTATGTATGTATGTATGTATGTATGTATGTATGTATGTATGTATGTATGTATGTATGTATGTACGTACGCACGCACGCACGCACGCACGTGTGTGTGTGTGTGTGTGTGTGTGTGTGTGTGTGATGAATGAATGTTTATTGGATTGTACAAACTTATATCTCTTTGTCATTCGGTCGGTATATCTGTCCGTATTTAGGTAGCTGGGCATACCTTAATAAAATTATTTGATAGAAAAGATTTATGGATTAAAAGATAAATGCATACATAGAGAGAATGGCAAAGTATGTGTGTATATGTGTATTGATTGGAGTTAATGGCACATTTGCACAATCTTGATTGGACGGTGTCCAGTAAGATTAGGCATAAACTTGAAAGCAAAACAAGGAAAATTCCTTGGAATATTAAATCCATTTTCTTTTAAAAAGACAGTAACTTTCTCAGCTTGAACATAATCACCCCATATCCAATATTGCCACCCCATCCCCTACCCCAGAGAGAATAAATTATACCAAAGAAAGTAAAGTAATAAAGAAGAAACAGAGAATAGATAGAAAAGTAAGCAGCTTAGACATATTTTTAGAGTGGCCCTGAAAAGGGATATTGGGTTTTGTTAACAGTGACGTCATATGGGAAAGTGGCGGGGAAGTGGGGCAAATTAAATGAATGTTCTTTCCCCATGATTCAACCGTGTAACTGTTGAAGTATCCTATCGACAAGAAAAGTTTACAAAATCAAGCTAAAGATACGCTTACGTATTATTTAATGTATTCTTTTTTAAATTATAATCGCAATAAAAATTTCATAATACCTTACAAAATTCAATTATTTCTTGTTTCGTTTTTTTCTTTCACTATCTGTCTTTCTTTTTTTATTTTGAATTTCTTCACTAACATAGGTTCTTCTTCTTCAGTACCTTCTAGTGTTTTTGCCTTTTTGCATGTTTTGATTTGCACGGGTTCGTCTGTTTCTAAAAAGTCATCTCCTTTTCCGCCTACTTCTCTTTTTGCCCCTTTGGATCATTATAAGACCAAATATCCTTTTATTCCCTTACAATGAGAACAAGTATCCTTTCTTTTTCTGTCTTTCCTCCAGTTGGTCCTTGGTAATGACGTTGTGGATGTTCTGATGCCCAATTTCCTTTGTCTTGACAGACATTGCAAGTTTCTTAACTTTAATATCGAGTGGAGAAGTCATTGAGAATGCGTACTTTATAATATCCATCTGACCGGAAGTGCAATCTGTTCTGAGTTTTCCACTTTTTTTCTTCTTCATCTTCACAGCATGAAATATTTGCTGAGAAGAAACAAGAAGGGAAATCGAAGAGACGACGACGAAATTTGGTGATGCATTATACGCTAAGCGAAGTGTTAGCGCAAGTGCATGCCAATCACTTCAAAGATGACGCGAACGAGCCTGAAACAACACCATCACTATCACACAAGAGTTTAAATTATTATAAAACTGTTTCATTCATTCGTTGTATAATGTTTGAGTTACAACTTTTAAATTGTAGAACATTTTCTATAAAACACAACACAAATGACTGAAGCGTTTTAATAAATATATAAAAAAAATTATATACCTGCTGTTTACACGTTTTTATATGAAACAGTAAGTTATATACATTGCAGCTATTTTAGCAGTATATTTACCTCTTAGAAAGCCAGTTTTGTAAGTATTTATGGGATTCAATCCGTTTTATCCCCATTCAAACAGTGGCTTTGTTATAACAAATTATGAGATACTGACCTCGATTTTTAAGTATTGTTCTGACAAGCAAGTACCGATTTTTATTTTGTCGATGATAATTATCCTGATAAATACATCAAGTTTATCACTTTTATTAAAAAAAATCACAGATTTCTTTCAAACAAATTGAAAAAGTTCAAGTGTAAATTCATCTGAGCCAAGGTTTTTATTACCTTACCTTGACATATTTCCAATGATGAGCTTTCATCCAAATGTGAGATATATTATTATTTACCTGTAAAGATTTATTTTTATAGGTTGCTGCATTTAATGGGGAAAATATGAACGAGTTCTTATGAGTAATACTGTAAGACCTTGGCATTGCAGTATTAGTCTGAAAAAAAAATGAGTTCATATTTTTCCATTCAAATGCAATACAGTTTTATTATATATTCATTTTCTTTTTCGATCATTGGCTTAATAATTAAAGTATACAAGAAACAAAGTAAATGAATTTATGCTGCATTCCAAAATAAATACAGAACCGTAAATCATTAATACGCAGTAACAATTTCAATGCGCGCATATCAGCGCCCAGCGACTTTTGAACTTCATCGCGCTTGGCATTAGTTTAAAAACATTATTGTTTTGGTCTAGTTTGGTCTATATAAAATTGAAATTTAGAGTCATATTTTGAGTAAATGCACAATAAAGCAACTTTTCCAGTTGGTCTAGAATCGATGGATTTTGTTTGACTGTTAATCCAACTTAGTTATGCTCTTCTGTTTATGTAGAAGTGGATTTATTTCCGTAACAATGTTCGTATAATTTAAGCAGTGGACTGACATTGAATCACACGCACATATGTTCCGTCATTGATTGTTCGTAATCATAATGTGCCAAGCATATTAATGTTTTAATGACATTATCAAAAGATCTCATGAAATATCACATTCATTTCGGTTTCAGTGCAGTAAGGAGAATGTCATTTCTGTTGGAAATGTAATCGAAATTACAGTACGATTTTGCGGAGTGCATCCAGTTTTGGACCCCATGGCATGGGTCATGCAATTCGGATTTGCGGAACTAACCAAGAAACCACAATTTGAGGAAATTCAAGATACAAAATTTAAGTTGATTTTATTGTCTTTCTTATTACCAGCTAAAGAAGACACATGTTTATGCTCTTTCACGTGCATGCTCTCTGTTGGAGGGACAATATCTAAGTACATTACCTGTATGGCTATTATACAACATTGTATCAAAAAAGTAACATGGAAATCTGCAGAACAGCTACTGTGTACAGCTAGCGGAAATAGGACTTCTTCGGAAATCTGCAACACAGCTACTGTGTGACAGCTAGCGGAAATAGGACTTCTTCGGAAATCTGTAAAACAGCTACTGTGTACACCTAGCGGAAATAGGACTTCTTCGGAAATCTGCAACACAGCTACTGTGTGATAGCAAGCGGAAATAGGACTTCTTCGTGGCCTTGTCTTATTGACTCTGAGCGTCTAAATTTTCTATCAACAATATTTTCGATACCACGTCTCTCCAGTTTGCTGTGAACATTGCGAACCACGTTCATTCGTTTCTTTGTTTGAAAGTTTCATTTGTAACTATGTGAACTCGTCCACATCAGTTATCATCCTTACCTCATATAGACAAAACAGCTTGTTTAGCTCATACTGGTGTAATACACCATGTGCTGAGCACATACTACATGAAGGTATGTTGTTTACACAGTAGGTCCTGGGAAATGGTGCTATTTTTAGACACATGTTTGTTTTAGAGTTTCTGTTCCTTGTATTATTGTTTTACGAAGTGATCCTGAAGTCTATACTTGAAATAGGAAAATTAAATGTTTTTTGCTCTAATTTATTGAAGCATAAATTTGATAAATATTTGCTCTTTATTTAAAAATTGCAGCTCCGAATCGTGGATAATATCAATATATTGTTCAGCCCGTGTAGACTGACTTGCACACATCCCAATGATCTCAATCACTGGGAAAATAAAAATCTCTTCTTTAAACAAGAAGTTATCACATTTCGGGAAAATTGTATGCTTCATATTTTACAAAAATAAGTCTAAGTTTGATAAAGAATCCGATATACTGTTTTATATAAGGTTGACAAGAATGTTCAGTCCGATATACTGTTTTTGTAGAAGGTTGACGAGAATGGTCAGTCCGATATTCTGTTTTTTGTAGAAGGTTGACGAGAATGTCAGTCCGATATACTGTTTTTATAGAAGGTTGACGAGAATGTCAGTCCGATATATTGTTTTATAGAAGGTTGACGAGAATGGTCAGTCCAATATACTGTTTACATAGAAGGTTGACGAGAATGGTCAGTCCGATATACTGTTTTATAGAAGGTTGACGAGAATGGTCAGTCCAATATACTGTTTACATAGAAGGTTGACACGATTGGTCATGTTTTATAGAAGCTTGACGAGAAGGGTCAGTCCGATATAATAATTATGTAGATATTTAACAAGAGAATGGTTAATCAGACATAATGTTTGTTTAGAAGGTTAACGCTACAATGGTCAGTCCGATATACTGTTTTATAGAAGGTTGACGAGAATGGTCAGTCCAGTATACTGTTTTTGTAGAAGGTTGACGAGAATGGTCGGTCCAATATAATGTTTTTGTAGAAGGTTGGCAAGATGACTGATTGTCCGATATACTGTTTTCTAACGAAGGTTAACAAGCAATTGCCAGTCCGATATACTGTTTTCTAACGAAGGTTAACAAGCAATTTGCCAGTCCGATATATTAAATGTATAGAAGACTGACAAGACAATGATCAGTCCTATATTTTGTTTAAATAGAAGGTTGGGGATAATGGGCTAATAAGTTGCTATATGGTTTGTATAGAACGCTGACGAGAATGGTAAATCCATTAAATTGTTTATATAGAAGGTTGACGAAATGGGTCTGTCCGATATACTGTTTCTGTAGAAGTGTGACAAGAAGATGGTCAGTGCAATATACTATTTACATGGAAGGTTGACGAGAATAGTCCGTTCGATATACTGTTTGCATAGAAAGTTGACGAGAATGGTCAGTTCGATATACTGTTGTACAGAAGCTTAACGAGAATGGTCAGTCGGTTATACTGTTTTATAGAAGTGTGACGAAAATAGTTATCTTTTTATTTATATCGTGAGCAGTGCATGGCCAAACTATTTAATAGCGTCATCATTAGCAAAATAGAGAACCTGCAGTCCACTGTGGAACTTTGACAGTGGGCAGTTATTCACAGTGTATGACATGGTCTGTAGAGCTCCACAGCTACGGAAGGAGTCAATTTCGGGCCAAGTTTTCAGCACAACGACCCTGTCCTGTCTGGAAATGGATCAGCGTAGTCCACGTATATCGTAGAAGGTTGACGACAGGAGGGCAGACATATTGCTCAGCTATGAGAGAATGGTTTACAATATCTGTTGAATACCAATCATCCCTCCATGCCGAAATAGCTGTCATATCCTCCGAAAACGAACCTAACCAGATTGGATGTCTCGAAGCCACGGGGACTGCTTGATGTGAAATGATGTCCATATACAGTGTAATGTTCCTCACTAGCATGAACCTTAGCCAACAGTTTTGTTTTGCGGTTGCTTTCTTGCGACGGAGTTGTGGCGGAGGTATGTTGATGAGTACCGACAGACATTTTAAAGGAGCAGAACGTAGTGTTCCAGATATTATGCGCATTATTGTGTTGAGCTGGACGTCAATTAACATGGTATGGAGCGATCGAGCCTAGACAGAGGCCCAGTACTATGCTGTTGAAAAACAGAGGGTCAGTGCTGATGTCTTGATTGTCTGAGCACTAGCGCCTTGTGTTGAGCAGACTGTTTTTAGTGCTTAGCTTTGCTGAAGTTTTCTTCTTGTGGATATAGAATGTCAGTGATCTGTCAAGAGTCACCCCAATGTATGTTGATGTCTGGTTGTGGATTTTGTGTTGTCCCTTGAGGACGATGCAAAGTTCACGGCTCGAATTTGCAATTTTAAGGTGGAAGACTCTGAAGACTGTCATTGTTGTGCTTGGCTGCAGGCACCATTTCATGAAGAAGTCCCTAAGTTCATCCAGGTCATTGTCTAGTACCTCCATAAGCTCAATAAACTAGCGACTTTGGTTTCCGAGAGCAATGTCGTCTGTATACATGAACTTGCGCGTCACTGATATATATAAGCATTGAACGGACTTGGCGAAAAAAAAACCTGTGGGAGTCCATTAGTCTGACGTCTCCGCGAGCTGCAGTTCTCTCAGATATGCACGCTGAAGCGCCTGACGTGAAGGAATAGATCGATAGTCTCAACTATCCAGAGTGTCAATACTCTGAAAATACTCAAGAACATCCCTGCATGCCAGACAGTGTCAATGCCACTCTTAAATCAAGGAAAACAACTCAAGTTTTAAAAACATTTTCAACAAATGAAGTCAGGGCAAAAACTTGATCGCAAGTGCTGCTGACATGCCTCAAGCCTGCCAGCTTAACATTTATGATTTTCTCCAAGACCGGACCGATTGTTTGGAGAATAAGGAGCTGATTTACCTTGCAATAGAGAGAAAGAAATGAGACTGGCCGATGGCTCACCGCTTTTGAGGGATATTTCTCAGGCTTTAGGATCGCAATAATCTTTGCCTGGTGCCACAAAGTCGGCATGCATTTTTTCTTCTTCTAACAACCCAGGTGAATAAAGCCACACCTTTGCTTTCGGACCAAGATGCTTTAGGAACTCGACGCAGATAGTGTTCGATATACTCTTTCTATAGACGGTTGACGAAAATAGTCAGTCCGATCTACTGTTTCTATACAAAGTTGATCTACATATATAAACATATTTACTGCGATAAGAATAAAATACAATATAGCTTGTTTTATCGGTTTATGTTCTTCATTGTGAACCAATATTGCGTTTGACACACTGTCACGTTGGGTGAGAAAATTTGTTAATAATTCATGATTGTGTTTATAAATGTCTTCTGATAGAATTCGTGATTCAAAGTACTTTGGGTAATGTCAATACGTGTTATATAATATCTCTACTTGCATCTTTGTATATTATAACTACGTGCATCGTCATGCATACTATCTTTACGTTCAGTTGCTCAACTAAAATGTTATCAGATTTGAGTAAGTAATTACTGGAGCAAGAAAGAACAAAGGGAATGAATTCCTACAATCTTCCATTACAAAACATCAACTGCATCACATCCCTTACAACGCTTCAATAAATTCTACACGTAGTTGGCATGTATTCTAGATGAATGTGTGCTATATTTTCATTTAAATTCGTTTCAATCTCTAAAAATTCAAAGGGAACAGGAAGGCCACGGTAATTCTAGGTAAAAATGATAACAATTTTAATTTTCAAAAATTACTCAGGCAAAAGAACGAATTTTCATTCGTCACCACTTTCTCATTGGTCAGTGTTTAGTGACAACACTCCACCATACTCGTTATGAAGTCCAATGCATTGCCGTTATTGACGTTATGATACAGACTCGATCTTGTAAGGAGTGCTGACCACAATTTGATGAATACGGTAGATAGTATCTCAATAACCATTATACAGATATTTTAAAATTTTGCGTTGTGAAGAATTTTCAGCGTTTTCTTTTCTTTAATCAGTACTGAATAACCTTATTTAATTCCATGATTCTTTCAAAACCGCAAATAGTGGTTTTCAATTGCATGGGGGTCAACGTTCCCTCTAAGCGAATGGTAGATGTGCCCGCAATGCTCGCTGCACTGCGCAAGCATTACGGAGACGAGCAACATTTAACGTTGGATTGAGCAAAATTGACAATTCACCTGCGCGTGGACTGACGCGCAGCTTAGAGGGAACGTTGACGGGGGTGTGGGTGACACCTCATTTAGTTGAACATCGGAACCATAAACCAAGGTCGCCGATTCTTCGCCCATGTAATTTTGGGTCGGCTACCTGAGTAGCGTCGGATTGATATTGTAAAGTATGTGTTGAATGTGCCGTCGAAAATATTTATTAGAGAAAGTAGTTGCACTAGTCTAGAGTTAAACATATGTATTTGAGATAAGAATATTACTGTAAAATATACGTTTTGGTCGTGATTCGTCAACCGTGGCATCAAATAGAGATTTACGACTCGAAAAGCGCGTTGACCAATCCCATTAACGTGAAGTAAGAAAGCCCGTCATGGACGATGTGAAGAGAAAAGTGGACGCGAGAACATTGGACTTCCTTTCCTAACTCGAATCAAAATAAAAAAAAAAATTAACTAAAATGTAATGGTGCACCCGGCACACAGAGTTTAAGGAGAATATCGTACACTACAATGGTCTACTTTTTATCGATATGATGTCGTCTTTGCTCTTCCTGTACCTGCGAAGTTAAAGAGGGAGTGACTGGTATAATATAATCGTAAAGAACAGATATTTTAAAAATACAATGTATGGTCTGAAACTTAAATATTAATAATTTCCGTCACATAATTGAAATTATCTGCACTTTGGACATGTATCTCAAGACAAGCATGGATTTTAAAGTGACAGCGCTGACACATTATAGGTTTCACTAGAGGGAGGGAGATATAGGGTCGATTCAGAAACCAATTTCTGAATATTTTCATTATGAGTACTATCAGCTAAATTTAGGTGCAATAATTTTCAAAGTTAGTATAGACAAATTTATCCAGCAATCATGGGTGATTTAGCTAAGTTCGCCAAAACACATTATGTGCCAAGATACATCGTACTGCTTTGCGTCGAGTGTCCTAAATTCCAAATAGAAACCAAATCGAGCTAGTGTATATTCTTCTTGCATGGTACTTTTATCTATAGGAAATATGTAGGTCATGGTTATCTACTTTTTAAGCTTAAGTGATGACAAGCACTTTTGAATATACAGTCGTTAAATTTGATGGGTATTATCACATTTGAAATTTTCACAGAATACGGTCCATATTGGTGGATCTGGCATATATGTTCTTTTCATGTCCATTTAACATCATATATTTTTAATCCACGTTTTGATTAGTTTTTTAGACATTGTTTCACTGTGATGATGCAAAATTTTGTAAAATGTCATGTCTATAGTATAATGTTAAAGTTCTTTTTCGTAGTCAGTGTGACAGATAAACATTACATTTTATGTATTGGCTAGGATCGCTATAGCTTGGCAACTTGTTATAATTAATCTGTTCTGATACGTTAGCATGAACTGATATCTACTTAGGGGCTGCTGGCGAAAGTTTAGAGCGATAAAGATAGAGAGCGAAGTTAAGGTGAGGTCATAACGTCATTGGTGCCATAGTGGTAGAGTGTCCAAAGTGACATGCACCAGGAAAGATTATGTTAGAACATTGTAGACCATTTGAAGATAGTGTCATGAAATAATATTTTCCAGAATGGTTATTAATAAACACGGGCTGAGAAGGATTTTAATGCTTTTGTGGGACTGATAAGAATTCTGGCGGGTAAAGTAGTAATCCTGATTGGCTAGGCTAAACGCGGGGGGGGGGGATGGGGTGTTCCTTGATCGAATTCAGGATTCTTATAATAGCTCCCCTTGTATAATTAAGCAGTCCTAGATTTTCTGCCGAAAGGTGAAGCTGGCTCTGATATAAGTATAAATGACTAGTTTCATTTCATATCTTAATATATAAATAGTTCAAGGAGGTATCGATATTTGTGAGACCCGCTAATTATAGAGAGCCGAGGATCGGAAAGGCACAAACGTAGTGTTTCAACTGCATGCAATTTATGTTCAATGATGATTGTATAAAATTATGGTTGAAGTTATTCATTCATACATCAATTTTCCATCCGTTCAGAAATAAGTGCATGTTAATGTTTCGTGTTCGAAAGAATGTCATATAATACTTCGTTATATGAATAAGTTCAGATTTAGAGATTTGATATGTAATAGTAATCATGTATTATAAGATTTCATGCATTTCATCTGATACAAACTGTAGTGGAGTGAAGTCCATTATTTCTTGTGTAATTAAGTTGTACACTCTCTCCAACAGAAACGATTTTGCAGTCCTGATGGTAAATTTATATTCCAGCCGGACAATGACTGTGACAGAAGGCGCTAATTGTGGCATGGTACATAGTCAAGAACGCAGTATCCGTTACCAGGGCATATGGTAATATGTTGTGTATTAAGTGCGAATTACCATTACTAGTTCTGTTTAAATCGAAAGTTGATATCTGACGAAAACGAGTTGGAATATTTGTTGATCCCAGGAGATGGAAAATCCTTACACGTGCTTAGTTTGGTGTTAAAATTTGTATTTAATGGAAATAGCTCTATATACCTTACACGGTGTACTGTGAGAAAGTGAGTGCTGGTCGTCAAGAAAGATTTGATGACCCGAGAGAGAGAGAGAGAGAGAGAGAGAGAGAGAGAGAGAGAGAGAGAGAGAGAGAGAGAGGGGGGGGGGGGGGCTGGGGCTGGAGATAACGACGTCGACCGATAACCAGCAATGATTTTGGAAAACACCAGATGCACCAGCCAGATGATGCCGTAATACTGGTTATCTGAGTTCGATCTTTCACTCATTCATACGATGATATTTTCTATCACTAACAGAACGGCAGAATGAATTTAGCCTAACTTTGTAACTCTATTTGTAAGATAAAGCAAATCATTCACATGTCATTCGCAGCCATAAAATGTAAATTTGGATGTAATGACCTACTTTTTTTGCTAAAGTTTCTGTTTTCAGTTTTCGATGATGTAATGGGGAAACAGTCGAAAATACGATTCAACAGAACATCCTGTTGGGTAATTTTTAGTCAGGTCTTCAAATCTCTATGAATTATAAGCATGAAAAAGAAAAGAAAATCGTTAATCTAGATAAAAATCTTACAATTGCCATTCCTAGTAATAAGGTATCAGGCTTATAGTGTTAGTACATATAACAATCGGAGTAGCTAAAGTACAGGCAGTTTTAGTACTTGTTGTAGTAGTAGTAATAATAATGGTAAAAGCACGTGAAATAGTACATTGATTAATTGATATATGTCGTACTTTGTAGGATGATGATGATGCTAGTAGTGGTGGTGGTGGTGGTCAAAGTAATTGTGGTGTTGGTAATAATGATGATGGTAATGGCGATGGTAGTGGTGGTAGTGAGATTGTGAAGCTGATTTCTACGAAAATACGGAATTACCAATACTATATTGTTTAAATGCACGTCATCGGAAATTAGTCCTATTCCAGAATGAGCGCTCGTGCCACTTGTTGCATTTCCTACCACATAATTTTTATTATAACTAAAGAACTAAAGGATATGGCCTTTCTGACTGTCTCTGAAATTAGCATTTTATATCAAATGATGAAACTATATCTTCGTGTTATTTTTATCTCTTATCTGTGTTGACTTTTGAACCTTGAATTACAAATGAAACGTGCACTTACGTAAAAGTGCACTTTTGTAAGTAAAAGTGCATGGTTGCGTAATTCTCTTTCTTCCTATGAATATGCATCACATTCACCTCCAAGACAAACGATGTTTTTATTTCAGTTAGGTTTTCACCCAGCGGTTAAGGTAAAGATTTAGAAGAGAACGTGATCGAAATTTAAGGCAACATTCAACAGGTGTACCCATATTTCGGTACATTTGTACCTATAATAAGGAGATTATACTACTTCGGAAGGTTGTAAATATGAAAACATATGTAAAATAAATAAGACGCAATGCCTTATAGGATGACAAGGCAGAAGTGAACGAATCTCCACTTATTATCCTGAATAATTATGAACTCTTTCTCTCTCTCTCTCTCTCTCTCTCTCTCTCTCTCTCTCTCTCTCTCTCTCTCTCTCTCTCTCTCTCTCTCACGCACACACATAAATAATAAAATTGATAAATCTTCATTGACTTTAAGTAAACTAAATCATGAACTATCTTCAACGTACAGACAGAAGGGTAGTTGTTGGGAGAAGATTGGTATGTGCGGCAGCTGTGTGCATCTGTGCATTATTGTGTATATTTCCCGTCCTTGAAATATTGCTTGCTTTCAACACCACTTGACATGAAAATTCACAAGAAATCAGATTTTAGCTCATAGTCGTTATATTGTTGTCATTATTACCTTCTTCTTCTTCTTCTTCTTCTTCTTCTTCTTCTTCTTCTTCTTCTTCTTTTATTATTATTATTATTATTATTATTATTATTATTATTATTATTATTATTATTATATTTTTGTATACATAAATAAATAAACACTGAAACAATATGTGTGTGCACACACACGCGCATTAAAGCTGTATTGCGAGACCAACGCTATGAAATACCACCTGTTTTGAGAGACCAGAATCTCCATGCACAGCTTTATTCATTATATAGTGTTATGACCTGTTATGAGAGACCACCTGTCTTGAGAGATCATTATTTTATGTCAGAAGGGGTGGTCTTTCAAGACAGGCTGTGCTGGATATATTATATTTGGAAATGTAATTTTAGTTTAGGGAAAAGAAAGGCATGCACTCTTCTTTAAAAATGGAGACTATTTTGGGATAGCGGAAAGACTACAGTCCTCACAATCCTTGATTTTTCTGCAACATTTGACACAATAGAGCTATATATATATATATATATATATATATATATATATATATATATATATATATATATATATATATATATATATATATATATTACTTCATCGTCTCCAGCATGTATGTGGCATTCAGAATAAAGCCTTACAGTTGTAAGTCCTACTTAATCAACAGGACACACATTGTATATGTTAATGGAATAAACTCCAGCCCAGTTGATATATGTTGTGGTGTTCTACAGGGGTCTGTTCTTGGACATGTTCTCTTCATTATATACACTCAACCGTTATCAAGTGTCACAGATCATCACCCAGTGTTTCACCAATTGTATGCTGATGACTCCTAAATATACAAGTCTAGCTACCCAACTGAAGTTGATGCTACCAGCTATGGAGTAGAGAGATGAATTTCAGATGTAAAATAAGGGATGACATGTAACAAGCTGCAGATGAATGATGATAAAACTGAGACCATTCTGATCACGATACATAAACTTTCTCATTCATATCCTTTACCTTAAACAAATAAATACCAGCAACACCAACATTAAATTCACACAGTCAGTGCGAAACTTAGGTGTTACTCTAGACAGTACTTTCACATTGCACCAACATGTCATGAACATATGCAAAGCTGCGTATCTTGAGCTGAGACGCAATGGAATTGAGCTCCATTCGCAATATTTTTCAACTGATGCCACTAAAACACTTCTGTGTTCATTAGTACTTTCAAGACTGGATTATTGTAACTCAATTATGCAATATTTTTCAACTGATGCCACTAAAACACTTCTGTGTTCATTAGTACTTTCAAGACTGGATTATTGTAACTCAATTATGACTGGTTCGTCTCAATATCTACTCCAGAAACATCAAAAAGTTCAAAACACAGCTGCTCCGATCATCTTTAGAGTCTCACGATCGGAGCACACTTCCCCACTGTTCAGTACCCTACACTGGTTATCCATTCGATCAAGAATCAAACACAAAATTTGATCTCTGTGCTATATTTCACTGACGGACTCCAGTCCAACATATCTATCTGGCCTCACCCATATGTACACACCATCAAGATACGTACGCTCCTTTTCTGAAAATCGTATACTCATTGTTCCAAATATAAAAACGATATCATATGGACAACGTTCTTTTGCATTACAGGGCCCAGCAATGTAGAATGAATTGCCCATTGAAATGAGACACAAAGACAGTGGTCTCTTTCTAGAGTGCTCTTAAAACTCACTTTTTTCGGCTGCAGGAAAAAACATAGAGACCTAATAATGTTTCGTACCTTAGATATTATCAGCATTTTTTATGTTTTCCAATTTCATGGTGTTTGCGGTTGTATTGTTTTTTTTGTAGTCATATAATTATTGATGTAAAGCTCTTAGACCTTCTAAAGATTAGACGTTAACACGTTAACGTTAGTCAAGAATTGTGGTCAAAGATTTAAAAGATGCCACAGACTATGTTTTCACAGTTTGGAACGCCTTGCAATGTAAATGGTGCGAAAGTAACCGTGCGTGTTAAGTAAAATCTATACATGTATAAATATGGTATGACCAATGTACTAATGATGAAACCATGTACCAATGTACTAATGATGAAACCATGTACCAATGTACTAATGATGAAACCATGTACCAATGTACTAATGATGAAACCATGTTCTTGCAATAGTTTTAACAAATATTTCTAATTAATTTCTGTTTCTTAAGCGGAGAGATTTAAATCATATCAGAATGATAACAATTTATTTTGATCTTCACACTTACCAAAATCGCGATATAAGAAGAATTTTCTGTCAAAAGTGCACTGACGATCAAAACCATATCATAGTAGAATGCCCTGTTGTTTGTTATTGAAATTATAAAATTATTTCATATCTTCTTTTCCATGGGCCATTCCTATAGGTACAACACTAATACAATATACATTTTATATCTTATTTAGGAAACATAGCAACTACGGAATGAGCTTAAAATATAGTGCGGATGAAGTTAAATTCAGAAATAATTATACGTCACAGCTAAGTCATGCAAAGTTATCCATAAGCCTCAAATATTTAGTTAGGCGATAGCATGTTTAGAGGGGAAATCCGGTAGATGTAGGTAAGTGCCCGCCCCTTGCCACTATGAATGGCCACCAATGGTGTTTAACCTGTTATTTGTAATCATCTGAATATGTTGTATATATTAACCCATATTTGTGATAAATGCAATCTTTCAAACAGCAGATTTCGGGAAGGGATTGTTTTCTTTGAAGATGCACGCTTTACTATTATTATCACGTGCTTATCTCATTCCAGGGACATTGACTGCATTAGCGAACAGGTTGAATGACACTGTATATCCCACGTCAGACTGTACCAAGAAACCTCTTAACACAATAACCCCTGGCATCGCGTTTACGGGGCAGGAGGTAGTAGCCAACTTCCATGCTCTGTAGCAACACGGTCATGTATGATACACTAAAGTGGATGGTATTATAGAAAGCTGGACAGATTTAGCTCTACAATCACATCGAATGATCTAGAAGTTTTAGTTGCAATACACAATACAGAGTGAAAAACCAAAATTGTGGAGTCGTTTTTTCACCCAAAATTTGCCCATGGTCGGAATCCTATTTTATGTCCAGATTTTAGACTGTTTGGCTTCGTATGGTATCACGGTACCAATTGTTTTTCTATAGACCTCAATGCTAATGTTTTGTGAAATAAATATACTTTCTATCCTATTTCAACATGCATGTCACACACTGTCAAAGAGAACAATGTTAGATTGTCAATTTGACGATAACTGAACCAGGTACTCCAATGCATATAAGAGAGATAACTCCGCTGGAATAGACAGGGGTATGAATTATCTAGTCACAACATACTTATTTTCAGTCATGTGTATCAAATTTTCAAAAAATCATAAAAAATACAAAATATGATCTATATAAGATTTACATGTTGCCAAGAGGCTAAACTTTTTGTTAAAAAAACCTAACCGAAAGTACAACTCTTACATAATCAACCAATCATAGCTAGTGTTGTTGTTTATTTCTGAATGCAAAGTTCTCTACACCTTAATCTCCACCCACCTGGACTTGCGCAAATGGTACCGTTATACCTTATCTAAGGCAGACTGGTCTTAACTGCACACAGACAGGTGAACCTAATGTAGGATAAGGTGAGCATTTGGCAATAAAGAGTGGTCTCCATACGAAAATGATGTGTCCGTTAAGCAGCAAAAATGAAAATGAACTCTAACTTTTCCTTTTCTACTCATGCGCGAGCAAATTAATTAATTGAAAACAATTTATCTAATAAACTAGGCATTAGGTTAATGTAAAATCGCTTGGAAGTCGATGTATTAGGATGTATTCAGAAATAGCCACCAAAATGTGCTTCCTATTCGCATTTCATACACAAACAACAAAAAATTAAACCTCCAGGGGTTAATGTGCTAATTTGATTCTAGTTCTCAACTGCTTTTGTAAGAAACAATTTGTGAAGATTTAGTCGATTCATCAACCCGACATAAGCAGCAGTAACACTATCTCGAACTTTCTCCCATGTGTCTTCCATGGTTTACTTTTTCAATTTCATAACCATCCTTTTAGTTATTATATCGAGGAATCTAACGATGCTGGGCTTGTCCGTTTGAGGTTTTTGGGTATTATGGATGTTATATCCTTACGGATAAGAAATATGTCTTCCTTTTCTTTATTTCATCCTTCAAGCTTTTATTTTCCAATTTGTGATATTCAAATCTAACTGTTTCGTTTATGAAGTTTTTTAATTCATGTTCTACACTGTTCCTTATTTTTGATACAATATTTTCCGCCACTCTATTAATCGTTTTGGCTTCTAGCAATCCTTTTAGTAAATCTCTAAAGATATTTCTGACAAAATGCCGCTGATCTCTTCCTCTCCAATGGCCTGCGGTTACGACCTTCAGATGAAGGTCGAAACAGCTTTCCAGGCCTTTCTTTCCACCAACTATATATAAACTAAAAGATAGATCTAAAAATAACCTAACCTAGCACGTTTTAGTCCTAGAGCAGCAGAGAGGGTGAACAGACCGAAACTATTTCAAGCAAACTGAAACTATTTCAAACAAAATCCTAAGGATTTCAAACCGAAACCAATTCAGGCAGACAAAATAAAGAGAAATGGTTTCGGTTTGTCACGCTATTGAGACTCTGTCTCCAGACAGACCAGACGCTGATGTCGCTGCGGAGACGAATTGTTATGGTAAAACTCTTTAGGATTTCACAAACAGGATAATTTGTAAAACCTCTCCTTGTAAATCAAACAGATTATTGACCTGGTCAGTGAGTTTAAAATTAATTCTCGTTAATGAATCATTATGACATCGCATATAGACTGGATTATTTGGATCCTCAATAATTAGAAACCCTGGAGGAGCTGTTGGTGCAAATGAATATAAAATATATCCTGCTGGGCTTGATTTGATCTTTCGAGATTTATTTGATAGCTTCCTTCGATAGCATCACAAACTAGATTTATTGCAATCACCAAGGATATATTCACATTTTGAGGAGCAATATGCCTACCACTACCATCTGGGTCATTATTATGTTTGAGGATAGTTGTTTGTGGTTGTGGTATGTTTTTTCCATGCGTCGTGAATCCCTTTGAAACCATAATCGATAGTATCATTGAGAGATTTTTTTAATTCTGGGAGGTTATAACCTGGCAACTTAAAATCGGGAATATCCTCTACGTGTATATTATGCTTTGCTGCAAATTCTGTTCTCGTTTTAGGATTATTATGACCTAATATATATTGAACAACTCACGAATTAAATTTATCCATGTCGGCAATAATTTTATTACACACCTCCATGTATTTGATGGCTTCATCTCGGTTGGGAGGAATTGTACTAAATTCAGTTATAATTTTATTTTTAAATTTTTCAATATTGTAGTTCATATCTGTGAATTGTTTGTTAATATTTCTTTCCTCTATTACATAATACTTATCGTCCCTGGGTCCTTCTAAGTAAAAAAAAACATGAGCAAAATCAGAATGATTTGGTGGTTCAACATAATAACCTAACTTGTTTACGTATGCACTGCCCTCATAACCACGATAACCATGATAATCCTCCTTCGCGGAAACATAATCAGATTTTTGTGGTTCTGGTGGTATTTGTAAGGATGTCCGAGGTGGGGTTTCAGGCCATCCTAGCACGGTCTTGATTGAACACTGATATATATCTACGACATACACGGGTGAATTTATCTAAATCGGGGATGATAGTGTCGGTTCATGAACTGTTTTTCGATTCTTTTCTAGTAATGGATTTTATTCTGCGTTGTAATTCATTATTAATTTGTTCAATTTGGTAGGACCCAGATGGTAAGGAAACAACGTTCCAATCAGGAGTTCCGTCTTGTTTATTTTTACTCGCAAACACCAGGGAATTATTCGGTTGCTGACCACCGATAGGTGCTGATCTAATATTAGGCCAACTATGGTATACTCGTAATTTTTCTAGTGCTATTTCCTTCACCGGAATCGCAGTGGGGAAATTCACACTGAATTCAGGATTGGTTGATGTTATTGAGATCATGCTGGTTTTCACCGGGGTTGTGTTTTCCGCTATTCGTTGAAGTAGTTCTTGCGATGTTGCCATTGTTATTATATTCGTGTTGTTTTTCTAATTTTGACATCGCGGAATCATAAACACGTTCCATCGCTGAAAACTCATGTGTCATCGAGTGACGACGATATCATCGAGGATAATTGCGAGTACGCGGTTGACACAACATAGAACTTAACTACGTTGTCTTGTAGTTTGCGCTGGCTACATGATGATATTTTTTTGTTATTATTGAAATTGTTCCAGTGATTGTTGTCGCCGCGGATATACAAATTGGAACAGCTATCGGGGCAATCATTGCCACTGAAGAAAGTATAATACCGGCTCCGGTGATTACACCTGATACCGAGTACACGGTAACGTCAACTGCGGTAATTCTTCGTCGGTATTTTTTATATTCTTGTTTGATATTCCTCGGTGAGTGTTGTGAGTTTAGTTTGAAATTCTCTGACATGATCATTGCAATACTGCTGTGACGTTGCCAATGATGACAAATTATTATCAGTGGATATTATTGTGAATTGTTCAATTGTTCCCTTGTCGATGATCGTTAATATCATATTGGTGACCCCAGATGAACTCGTTGATGAAATATTAAATTGAGTCGGCGACACTAGTATTAATCGATAAATACCTTTGACGGTGGCGGTGATTTGTGGTTATTTTGTGGTGTCCACGTAAATGATCTGTGTTGAATCGTGTATACTACGTTGTTGGTTTTCTCATCAGGAATCTTTGTTTTTTCAAGTGTTTCTATCATCCTCGGTAAATCATCTTTGATTACATCGTTGATCTTTTTGATCTCATCGATGGATTTTTTTTTACATCTATGAGTTTTATGTCGAGTTTATCTAATGAGGTTCCAAAGAATTTCTCAATAAGATGTTTACGAAAAATTGAAAACTTCTCAACATGATCTTCATATCTAGATTGTAGTGTTGCTAATTCTAACGTAGCTGTTTTTATCTCTGTGAGTTTCGGTGTGGTCACCGGTGTAACCCCAAAGAAATTATCAACTGGGAGTTGAACCTCAGTGACGGATTTTTATAAACCCGCAAATTGATTTACTTGAGCGTCATATTTATCATCGAGAGTTTTTAATGATTCTGCAGATGATATATAAAATTATCGTTCAATGATGTTAATTTATCTGTGAGCGTCGAAACAAGTACACCCGGTTTGAGTTTACCCTCCTTGGAAAACAACGCGATAGTATCTTCTACTGCGTCTCGTCGTTTTGTCAAAATATCATCAAGGGAAACATTACTCGTTTTCAATTTACCCTGACGATCTTGAAATACGACTATTTCATTGGGATCAACACTTGCGAGATTTAACATCTCGGATATTTAATCTTCGATTATTTATTTTTTTTACATCACCGGTTGCAGATATTTCCGCGGAGGGTTTTTATCAGGCTTGAGAGGGATCTTCCCCAAATGTCAATCATGTTATTTTATATAATTTCTCTCTAAAAAGCGATTACTCGTATATTCGTGTACGGTTTTATGGGGTGGTTTTCCCGATGATGAAATAGCGTTGAAGACATTCAATACTTCTATGCCGCATATTGGTGAGACATTCATTTTCTGTGTCGGTAGCGTGGAATACCAGATAGGAATTTTTCAGTGGTGTATATAATGCATAAACTCTTTAGGTGGCGCTAACCCATATGAATAGAAATAGATGATCACACGTGGATCAATCGCGTATGCAACCCAGTGGGTTCCAGGTCCGGTGTTGTTATCGAGATTAATGATACCGGTTTCAGCGTTGTTTGGTTG
The DNA here is from genome assembly GCA_030141615.1 of Unio pictorum. Taxonomy (NCBI): domain Eukaryota; kingdom Metazoa; phylum Mollusca; class Bivalvia; order Unionida; family Unionidae; genus Unio; species Unio pictorum. The sequence goes on along the minus strand of JARLTB010000147.1, from coordinate 12,679,705 downwards.
TTGTAGTAATTGATCTCGCATAAAAACACCTCTAAAGTTTTTTTATCGCTAGTTTTTTTTTAAGCATCGAGTAAATCAAAATTTGACATGGGAACTATTGTTAGTAAACTGCTCCTAGTCTCAGGCCGTTTCCGCTGTACCATGAATGCGGAGTTCCTGGTAGTCTAAGACCCTTTCCTGATCGTTTCTTTTTTGTATCCCTGTCCGGTAGCTTTCTTTAGTGCCATCCCTGCCGCTGTACCAATGGCTCCTAGCGCGGCAGCTTTTGCTACCGCTGGGGCCGCTGCCGCAATCAACGCTGGTAACGCAGCGAAAAGTGGAAATATACCACCTGATTTTATCATGTTCTTAATTGCGGCTGCAGATCTGAGCACCTTTTTATCTTTGATAGCATCATTGAAGTGATTTATCTGACGAGTTGTCAATGACAATTTATTCTGACCACCACACATCTGGTTGTGTTTTAGCGAGATCGTAGTTCCACATTTTTTTATCTGATTCCGATTGCAGTTTCTTAATTTGACCGGGAGTTAACGTAACACTAACATGACTGTACGACATTTTATTAAATAACAGATTGATCTAATTGTTACATATTTTCCACTGGTGCATCAATTACTCTCATTCGTCCACCAACCCCTTCGAGTAGCCTTGATTTGTCACTGAGAATGACAGCAACTGCTCTGTATCTATCGCCAACAGCAGGAAGTCGTGTTACACGAGCTCGGAAATGTATGTCAACTACGAATTGTCTGGTTAAGTCAAGATGTTCCTGCGAAAAGTAGTAGATGGGATATAGGTTTTTTAAAATCCCACTGTGATATTTGCAGACCAGTATCCATATTATTATCGCGTACCATAAATGTCAGCAAATGATGATACACGCGTGCTATTTGGTTTTGTCCGTAATTAAGTAAGATATCTTCGGATGGTTCTTGTTGGCCGTTCATCCTTAGCGAGACTTCATTACCACTCAATTGATGAAATATCATATGGATGCGTAATTGTGAGTTTAATCGCTCCATATCCTGTAACGCAATAAATATATGTCGTGGTGCAGCTACACCCTGTTTTGATGCCAGGTGCCATGTAAATACATCATTAACAGAGGATTGCATAATATCCGTTGTTGTTGTTAGCCATGATATCAACGATTTCCCTCCATGATCCATAACTGATAGTAATTTTTCTTCTGCGGTGATTGATGGAGTCATTACTGGCATCCACTGTGATATTTTTGTTATATTTACTTTATCACGGTCAGCATCTGGATTTGCAAGATCAGCTGAAATTCTCCAGATTGCATCATTATCGTCGCCTTTTCGCACCAGTACTACTGTATGCTTCGCTCCATAGATAACTTTTCTAAGATTTCTACAAAATCCGAAAATATGAGATAGTGGAATCGCGCATGAAAATAGTCTGCGTCGTCCTTCCAACATTAATACGCGTGTAGCAGCTCCTAGGTTGTAATTAGGATCATTATTATTTATAATCATAATCTTAACATCAATATCAGCAGCACCAGCATTATTTTTTGGTCGTCTTATAATATATGGAGTCGGTCCAGCGCGATCATTAATATCCTTAGAGAACATCATAGACGGACCGGCCAATCTTGTAAAATCATCAGAATATCTTGCTAAACCCACTATTGTTGTGGCAACACCAACATCAAGTTCTATTGATTCAATCTCTCTGTTATCAATCATATATCTTGCACTCTCAAATAGCGCCATGATACCATTATTGACAAAGCCGACTTTGGCATTTAGGTCATATGGTGCTGGTACAGCAGGATTATCAGCAGCTGTTACAATTTCTCCTTCTACTTCGATAAATGCTTCAGCGGGTAGAAATTATTTGCTGGTATCATGGACCTGAAGTTCGATTCTTGATCGACTATCTGTTTGTATTGCATTATAGGAATAATACTGATAATCGCGGACAGAATCATCCTTGGGTATTGGGGCATATAAATCGAACGCTGTGTCAGGGGACGATTTGAACATATTATTATATATTTCTTGATCGCGATTTCAAACCACTTCCCGCTATCATATTTGCAGTAATATTTCCCTGAGTGTCATATCCTTCATTGTTCAGCGATGCCATTTTTTGATCTACTGCGTTATTTATTATTTTGCTAATACTCGCAGGCATAATTTCCGTAGATGGTAGTGGTCCTAGTGATGACTTCGCCAGTGGTTTCTTTCGTCGCCGAACTAACGCTAGTAGTTTTTCTTTAGCCGCGGAAAATGCTTTCCCGGCAACATCACCAACAGCTCTAATACCCTTATCACGAATAACATCAATAGCTTTCATTGATAACTGTTTTGCGATTGGTGCTATTTTTGGAGCCATTCTTGCAAATAACCCTGCAATGGTATTGCCGAGACCATCTCCATAGTACGCTCTATAAACAGGCAATCGTGAATTTACCACGTAGGTCATTGTTGGTTTATTATGGTTGTAGTGTATGATCATCTTATTTAAATGACATTTATCTAATGTGGTGATTTAATCACTGTGGTAACCGTCCGGTAGCTCATCAATAAACTCTCGGTATACACTAATATCCATGATACCACAATCAAATAGTCGTCTGCAGATATCAGCGGCCTCATTAATTATTTCCGGTGAGTTATTTCAGGCTCGTTTCCCTCCTACGAGAATTTCTATACGTGATATATCCCCGAGAATATTACTAGGACAACGAACTAGACCACTACCTGAAACCCCTCTTGGATTTCCACCTGCGAATATTTCAGTTGTACCAGTTGCACCTTGTATGGGATCAACTGCGCCTCATACTTTTATTTCCTTAGGGGGTTCATATGGTGGTGGTGAATCACTTTTTATAACATCCATTTTATTTATATAACGCTTAAAATTATCATCCTCGTTTCTTATTCTAATTCCACCGTGATTTGCCAAATATATTTTTCTATACCAGGTGTCAGCGGTTTTTATAGTCTTCAGCTCCATCATTTATATATTTTTCTCTTATCTTTTTATTGAAAATTTTTAACAGCAAAATCAGCTAATTCATCATCTGTGGAAATTTTTCTAATTTCATCCAATGCCCCATTCGTAAATATCTTTTCAAGTGAATATTTTTTATCCCTCGAAATTTCTTCTTCTTCTTCTTCAATTTGTTGTTGTCGTTGCTGTTCATTATCTTCTTCTTCTTCAATAATATCACCTAGTTGTTGTTCAAGTCGTTCACGTTGTTCTTGTTCTCGTTGTTCTCGTTGTTCTTGTACTTGTTGTTCCTGAAGTCGTGCAGCGGCTATTTTATCACCAGGAAGTTTTCTTTTAAAGATTCCTTTGTTTACCTGGATCTGTTTGCTCTTTTTCAAGTACAAGAAGAAGGGCCGGTTTTTCCCCTCAGGAATATCTCCCCATATGGCTTTTTCAGTGGTCGATATGACTTTCCCGGTTGCTGTAGTAACGGGTTTGAATAATTGTTCGGTACCAGTTGCGAAATTAGTTTTAAATTCTTGTCTCGTTTGGAGCTTATTTCGAACGGAATCACAAACCGGAATAAATCTCTTAATCGCAGCTAATCTCTCGTGTGCTAATCTAGTTGTAAGGGCTTCACCTACCATTATAAATTAATATACGATTTAAATTGTAAGTGAAAAATCCACAGATAGCTAAGCGTTTCATTTTTTTTCATAAAAATCGAGAGTGAAAACCCCAGGAATTCATTTAGAGAAAATCGATTTTCATGAAATTATGTCGACGGATTAGCCAAAAACAATACAAAATCAATGAAAAAAGCATCGACGATTCGACGATCACGATGAAAAACACCACAAAATTTACCTCACAAAGATAGAAATTTCATCAAAATCGATTTTCTCTAAATGAATTACTGGGGTTTTTACCCTCAATTTTCATGAAATTATGTCGACGGATTGCATATAAACACCACAAAAACGACCAAAAACGACAAAAAAACGACCAAAAATCAATTAAAAAAAATAAAACATTTCAGCAATTAACTAATAAAATAAAATCTATAGATTCCCATCCACCCGAAATTCATTACTTAAATCGCCATGCAAAAAAAAAATACACAACATGGAAAGGTATTATAGTGTTTCTGTTCTGCGTGAGTAAGCATACCTGTCTATAGAATTATTTATCTCGGTGATTGAATCACTGGGCCTATAGAATTGTGGATTACTCATACTTGCAAACAGGTATGGGTATTGTACATGTCTGTGTTTAGAGTGTCAATTAATCCATGAAGATATTTTTCACTGTGTTGAGGCAACCAAGGGGGAAAAGTGATTTTCACTCTGTCTGATGATTTCTTTTATTGTTTTAATATTCGAGTTTATTGTGCGTTTGATTTCATATTGTTTGCCCAATTCACTTCTGACTTTTTCGACCGCAGTGAATAGCGGGATAAATTTGTTGATGTCATTACAAAATGCGAGTGAGTCATTTACCCCGCGCTGAATTCGTTTCATCAACCCATACTGTTTGGCAAGTACATATCTATTATTCTGGGCGCTCTCAACAACATCATATTATTCAGAGAGAATCTGATTACAATCTAATTTATCTGACAATTGTATTCCTTGATTTTTCAAATTTGAATCTCAATTATAATGCCATTTATATTTTCGAAATTCATTATATGAAATATTATATATCTAATAAAAAAAATTAGGGGTCAATTTTGACCCGTTTTCGTACGATATGAACTCCATTCGCTCTAAGGTGTTATTCACATCTTATTGCGCATAGAGATATATATGCAAGTTATATATGATATGAACCCCATTTGGAACCTCTCAGGTCTTATTCACATCTGAGAGGCCCAGAGGTTCCACACAGCATAGTCTCTGAAAGGGGATCTAACTCGTCAAATAGCGGGTTAGAACCCCAAGAAGGTATGCTTGGTGAATGGACGTCACATTTACATATAGATATATAGATATATACATATTTACATTTTTACAAGTATTTACATATTTCATCATCATCATCATCATCATCATCATTATCATCATCTACATCATCATCATCATCATCATCAATCTCTTGACATAGTGTGGTCGTTGAGGCACTGTGCTGCTGAACATCTGACCAGTTCCCTCCACTTGACTTGGTCATGTGCCAATGTATGTGTCTCTGCAAACTTTTCCTGATCCATTCTGTGATGTTGTCACTCGACTTTTTTCTATGCCTACCTCTCCTTCTACCACTTCGGACACTACCCTGCAGTACTGTTGTGGATAGACTGATGGCTCTAGTGACATAGCCATACCATTTCAGCTTTCTCTTTTTGACAATGGTGAGGAGGTCTTCATAATGGCCTACTTTGTGCCTGATTGTGTTGCGCACTTCTTGATTTGTGATATGGTCCATGTAAGAGATGCCAAGGATAGTTCTGTAGCATCTCATTTCAAGTGCCTGAATTCTTCGTTGTAATTCTGCTGTCAGGGTCTAGGCCTCACATGAATACAGAAAGATTGAGATTGCTAGTGCTCTTAAAAGTCTGAGTTTAGTTTTCAGACAGATGTTCTTGCCTCTCCAGATGGGTCTTAGCTTTGACATAGCTGCCGCTGTTTGTGCTGCTCGTGACAAAATTTCTGCTCTTGATCCCTCTTCCGTGATTATGGAACCATGATATTTGAATCGGCCCACTGTTTCCAGTTCCTGTCCTCTGACTTTAATCTTGGTTGAGATTTGTTTGCCACTGTTTGTCATCAGCTTTGTCTTCTCTGCACTTATCTCCATGTCAAATCTGGAAGATGTTTCATCCAGGTTCTTCACTAAGGTGGCAAGCTCATCTTCACTGCCTGCCAGCCCATCAATGTCGTCTGCAAAGTGGAGGTTGGTGATGTTACACCCTCCAATGCTGACTGTCCCACAGTGGTTTTCCAGAGCTTCGCTCATGATGCGCTCTAAGTAGATGTTGAAAAGCGTGGGTGACAGAAGACAGCCTTGGCGTACTCCAACTGTAGTCTTGAACCAGTCCCCCACAGAACCTTGAGCAATTACTGCACTGGTAGCTTTGGCGTAGAGCTGCTTGATGGTGTTGGTCAACTTTTGATCCATGTTGTACTTCTTCATTGTGACCAACAATGCCTCATGCCACACTCTATCAAAAGCCTTTTTGAAATCTATGAACACATGATAGATGTCTTGTTGATGTTGTGGGTACTTTTCACACAGAACCCTAAGATTGAAAATTTATTCTGTTGTGCTTCTTCCACTACCAAACCCTGCCTATTCTACAGCGATTATTTCTTCTGCTTGTGGGTTCAGTCTGTTCAAGATGATCTTCAGCATCACCATACTTGCATGGCTGATCAAACTGATTGTTCTATAAGTTTGGAACAGCTGGAGATTGCATTTTTTGGGGAGTGTTATAATTAGTGACTGGATCCACTGTGTTGGCCATTCGCCTGTCTGCCAGATCTTGTTGCAGATTTTTGTTAGTAGTTCTATCACTGATTCCCCACCATTCTTGATAAGTTCAGCTTGGATGTTGTCTACTCCAGCTGCCTTTCCATTCTTCAGTGCTCTTATTGCTGACTCCACCTCTTCTTTGAGAATGGGGAAATCTTCATTATTTGTAGAGTTTGGAACTTCAAGCACCTATGGGTCTCCCTAGGACGGATGCTTGTAGATTTTTTTTTTTTTTTACAATACTCAGTCCATCTTTCTGCAATGTAACTTGCTTCTGTGAGGCATTTTCCATTTTCATCTTGAATGGTACTGACTCTTTGTTGCTTCTTTCTGGTAAGGTCTTTCATAATTTGAAATGCCTTTATGCTGTTATTCTTTATCAGACTGCTCTCTATTTCTGTGCACTGTTGTCCAATCTAATCTTCTTTTGCTTTCTTCAAGTTTTTTTTTTGACATTCTTGTATATTTCTCGATATTCCACTGTCCCTGTTGTGTGTCTGGTGTTTTTTTTTTTAGGTCTCTTCGGGCATCACACAGATTCAGAATCTCTAATGTAACCCAGGTTTTTTTTCTTTGGGCGATGGAGGCCAATGATGTCCTTGGCAACTGTTGTCATGACTGTGTTGAAAGTGTCTGTCATCACTTTAACATCAACATCCATCACAAGGAGTGAAGCAAATTTTCCTCCAATTGTTGCTTGGAATGACTTGCAGATGTTGTGGTCCTTCAGTTGTTCAAGGTTGAATTTGAGCCTGATTTTCTTTGGCTTGTTTATTTTCTTCAACCTCACTCGGAAGTTCATAATGACGAGGTCGTGATCACTCCCAACATCAGCACCTGGAAATGTTCTTGTTTTTTCTCTATTGATGCTAGATCGGTACCGATTTTGAACTAGTATGTAGTCGATTTGGTTATAATGGGTTCCATTTGGTGCATATTTACATATTTACAATGATATATGATATTTACAATGATGATATATGAAATAGGACGGCACATACACATAAGGGGCTGTTCTACATTCAAACTGAAACCACCATAATCACCTCGGGTTGAATGTAAAAACACATTTACACCGTGTGACGGTGTGACATATGGTGGTTTCACTGTTTGAATTTCGAATGGCTTAAAGCCCCAATTATATATAGAAAAACCATCAAGAACGGTACCGTCGACAATAATGCCTGCCACGAGATTCGAACGCTGGGCCTCGGGACGAGATCCAAGCACGTATGGAATACGCTAATATTTGAGATCTACATGTCTATAATTTCAAATATAATATAAGTGTATCACGTGAAGGGTTTAATGGATGGTGTATAAACCAACAGAAAAAAGCCATTCAGTCAGACCATGAGTCATCGAAAAATCACATTCAGATCCGTGACTACAACAAAAGAGTTATCGTTGTTTCAAAACTACACACACACGCCCACACGAGTTATTCCCCTTGGTGTTATATATAATAGTACAAAATGGAATTCAGATGTAAACGAATCGAATTATATGTCCATTTCTTTTGGAGATAGCGAATTTATAAATTCCTTCTGCAACGCGTTGAACTGTGGGCATACAAATATCAAAATACCTACCGGTTTCAGCCATTTATTAAAATATTCTTTCTTCGTTATTTTCTGTATTAAGAAACTTAACACATTTTGCAATTTTCGAGTATTTTCCAGTTTTCCCCCGCTTGGTATTCTCACTCTGTGTGATAGCCTGCAGATTATCTAAAGAATTATCAGTTTTTATACTATTTATGTGATCAATCACAAGACCATCTGTAATTTCTTCGTTAAACACCTCGTGGATACATATATGATTAAGATACCTTTTTTTCCAACAGTAAACATCAAATACCCCATACCATTGTCCGTCCCTAATGGTTTCTTCAGTCTACGGTTTCTAATAATACCATCACGAGATGCTTCATAAATGGTAATCACGGGATGTGGTTGAAATTCTTGATTCATTTACATACTATAATATTATTTGTCTAATTAATTATTTGGTTTAATTATTACTTGAGAATCTATCAATGTAGTCTTGAGGTGTTCTTATGATTTTGTCCTTGACGCTGACACAGTCAGAGTCATTGATGGAGATTTTAACGAAATCTTTGATGGAATCCTTGATGGAGTTTTTAACGGAATCTTTCATTCGTTTATCATAATAGCGCTTTAGCTCTCTGTATCGCTTACCACCACAATTGAGACATAACTGTGATTTACCCCGCACACCTACCCCACGTCGTACGCAGGGTAAAGGCCCAAAACTCCCACGACGTACGCTTTGTAAACGATATCCACAGAATTCATTTGTGCATGATTTGTTACAAGCAGTTACAGATCCTATCATAAGCCATTTGCAATGATTCATTATATAATAAATTCTTTATTTAAATACTTGTTTTAACTATAATATGGAGGAGTTCGAGAGATTATCGAAAATTAAGCCTTGGATAAATGCTAAATTCAATCTCGATAGAGTCTCCACTGATGTACCAAAGGGTATAATAAGTGATAGAAGCATGATAGGTAAAATCCGTGATGCATTTAATGAATTCAAGCGCGATGGTGCATCTCACATTTCGAATTGATGGTAGTGTTGATGCTACCATGAACGACAAAAGAGCAGCAGTGATAATCTCGCATCTTGACCAGAAAAAAATATTTTTTTAGAGTGAAATTCATTATCCGCTCAGAAACGGGAAATTGGATTATACGCGACAAATTTGAACCCATCCTGAAAAATAAGAGAACTGTCACTATGAGACAGGATTCCAAACTAGGAATTCTGACTGGGATTGATAAACCGTATTACGAGAGAGCTGATCCTGTAACCGCGGTTGTTTATGGGATCTATCCGATAAATGATAAACCGAGTATTGAAAAATTAAAACCCATGAAATATTCGTCGTGTAGCAGAACGAGCATTTTAGCAGAGCATTTTACAAATGTGTTGCGTGGAAACAAATTGACGGATCTAAGACAAAAAAATAAACGAATGGGGACTAACAGTAAAGGAGAATGGGGCAACAATTCAAAATGTGGCTGAACTAGAACGGATACTAAAATTTCCAATAACCGTAGCGACAGTTAATGGCGAGATATTATATGAACCGAAATATAAATCGAGATGATCTCCAATCAAAATTATTGACCATAATGCACACGCGTGGACATCCGCGGTAACAATATGTACGCGGGATAGAACCATAAAATATCTTCCCGTGGAATTCTCCCCAGAGTTCTCTGGGGGAGAAGAATTCTCTGAGGAGAAATTATTTGATTTTATTTACGAGTTAAGTAAAAACGATCCTGTGTCAGTGTGATTACTTTACAGTTTTGAAAACGAAGAGGGTAAATTCGATCAATTTGTAAGACCCAACGGCGAAATATATCGTACTGAAGCCCTCCATGACGAGATGAAAACACTTACTAGTGGTTTTTCAACGGATTACGACGAACAATTACTGACAAACTGTTTTACAATACCTTCGTTTGCAGCTCATTTCACGAGAAAGAGAAATCTATGGAAACCAACACGCGCAGAATTTCTCTCAAATATCGAATCAAGCAGCGTGGAATATGGCCATGACGGATTATGGAATACAAAATACGACCCTGAAAACATCATTTCGGTTGATATGATTGCGTGTTGTCCGGGGAATTTGCTTGGGTATGGAGAGCGTTCTGAGTACTTCAAAAGATTTGGACATCCCACACACAAAATGACCCGTGTTGCGATTAATGGACCATTGCCCGATTTTGATTTAACTGGATTCGCTCGTGTGGTATCATTTGAATTGGCTAAAGGACTTCATCCGTGTTGTTATGTTTGGTTTGGTAGACACAGCTCTGAAAAACACTGGATGCCAATAGTGTTATTACGGTATATAATTGATTCTAAATTGCTGATATCGCTGATTGTCAGTGAAGCAATTATATCATATCGAAAACAAACTGAAGTCTGGTTACCACAGCCCGATAGTCTAGATAGTATAATCAATGAAAACAAAAAAAAAATCCTAATCTAAACGAAGAATATATCGTGAAATGGTCCAAATAAATCTTTGAAGTTGGAAATAAACACGCAAAAGATCTCGATAGAAGAATAATTAGCAAATTCACACAGGGTGGAAAATACGACAACAAACGATATTCTTCGCGATTAATTATAGATGATGTTGAATACGATTTTATAATCGCAGATGCAACATCTAGAGGTATATATGTCGATCGTAAAGACGCTATCTTGTCCGATGGAACCAAATTAGGTACAATTGTTACTTACACAAATCGAGAAAATCCTCAGTATACGTACTTAAGGGCGTCTATGCTGGCTTATGCTTCTATTAATTTACTTTCGATGATAAATAGATTTCCTGACACCGCGGATAGAGTCGCCACTGATTCATTTTATATAGATGTAAAACATAAAGAAACAGTGGCTGAATTCACAAATTCCGACGAGAGTTGGGGATCATGGAAAACTAAAGAGGAAATACTGTGTGATTACTCCAAATCAGCAGATGTTACGATTGAAAACAATTACTTGAAAAATAATCAGATATCAGAAATTTCAAATGCACCTTCGATATCCGATCCAGTATGTAGATATAAAACCAGTTACTTAAACGGCTGTGGTGGGTCAGGGAAGACGACTCGTGCGATTGAATTATTTCAAGAGAAATCAAACATGATTGTGCTAACACCAACACAAAGACTTGCAAGAGAGATGAAACAGCGAGGAATTAATGCTTGCACTTATCACAGTTTTTATCGATGGAAAGGTGACGAATGGACTCCTGATCGAATGGGCGAGAAATATATTCCTGAAATCATCATTTGGGATGAGATATGCACAGTGTCGTTAGATGTATTACAAAAGTTTCTCGATTGGTTATTGCTAGCGAATACAAAAGTGATAATGTCTGGCGATCATGGTCAACCACCACCATTTGTCGGTTTGTCTCCACATAATTGGCTGAAGAATTTTGTAGATTATTATGAAGAAATTAGTACTGATCATAGATCACTTGATAATGAATTACGCGAGTTCAAGAAACTAATCAGATTACAACCGGATAGAATCCAATGTGAAATAGCGCGTGAAATAATTTCAGAAACCCCATTAAACGATTTTTGGGAAGCGTGGAGACCAAACGATTTGATAGTGGCAAGTAGAAAGATAGTCAGAGATACACTTCAGATGAAGTTATTTAACACGCATAAAGAAACATTTGCAACACTTCCAGTGCCATTGTGTTATAGGCCTTCGGATACACGAAGACAAAATATAGAAGTTGATATTCCAGGACAAAGTGAAACAGATTCTCGTGTTAAATGATATTGTGTTGGTTGAAATCGGTGTTGTCGAAGATGCATTGCGTGCTGAAAAATCCCCATGGAAGCTAGGATACGCAGCGACGATACATTCTTTGCAGGGATTGACTATATCAGATACCATTGTTTGGATCGTAGATGACCGCATCGAGTGGTCGAATTTAGTTTACTTAGCAGTGTCCAGAGTACGAAGAATAAATCAACTTCGAAGAGTTGTTTTAGATGATAATGACACTACAATAAATAATATTTTCAGCGATGATATAATCAGAAAAAAACTCGCTGGTTATAAGCAACAAGACCAAAAAAAAAATAACAGAAAATTTGACATTGATGCTGGGTTTATAATTACACTGAAACAACAACAAAATAATCACTGCGCGAGTTGTAATTGTATAATGCGTTGGTGTTGGTCGGATAAGGATCCTCGCCAATTTACCGTAGACAGAAAAGATAGCAGTGTTGGTCATACCAGAGATAATGTGATGTTAACTTGTTTTGAGTGCAACAGACGCAGAGGTGCTAGTTAAGACCACGAGGTGATAATTGAGTATTCTCAGGTATCACTTGTAATCGTTCACGAGTAAATCCGTGCTGAGGAGCAGTTGAATCCAATGTATAGACTGGCGGTCTACCCGTAGATCGTGTTGTGCTAGATATTTTATGCGTAGTGACACTCCAGATAGGATCAGTAGCTCTTTATTTTACCACCTTCGAGCTCTTCTGGTTCATATAAATATCCAACAGTGACATTGCCGAGTATTGGTTGTTTTGAAAAATCATTTTGTGGTTTTATGGTTATATACTTCTTTTTAATCGCGTTGTTAGGTTTCATGTTTATTGTTCGAGTAATCTCATTAATTAGCGCGGTAATTACACCTGGCAATCTCTTGACCCATTCACGGGATCGTTTATCCTGAATAAATTCCTTAGCATATTGATATCCAAATAACCGCTCAGCGAGTGTCCGATTAAATCGTTCAACAATTGCCTGATCGCGATGTAGTGCAGTATGTCCTCGTCTAATGGTGACATTGTGATGCTTCATTGTTGATAACACTACACCCTGAAATTCCTTGCCAGGATCAACTTGTAATAGATTTGGCCACTGTAGATGACCCCACCGATAAATCCTTTCAAACGCAGAAGCCACCTCAGTTGATGATTTTGTTTTTAATGGCTCTGCTTGTTTGGATCTACTCGCAACATCAACTACGGTTAGCGCGTACTTGTAAACACTATCATGCGGCAGAAATAATATATCAGCTTGATGAACCTCATTGGGGACACTGACATCAAAATGCGAGAAATTAATTTGTTTAGTCGGTGGTAGATAAATCTGCCATATCGCCTGTTTGGATAACCAATCCGTTGTGGTAGTATTTTCAGCTTTGCGGCGCTAGCGAGTTTATTGATTGCTGATTTACCCCTCCAGTATCCTCTTGGATAATAATAAATAGATTCCATGATGTTATTAATTACCAGCACCCAACATTAATTTACTTTTCATCGCCGATTTTATCAACCATGAAGCCAACTTTTTTTGAAGGATTTATCAGTGATAGAATTCAACGCATGAATCAATTTCACATCTGCGATATGTCTGTGTTGCAGATTGCTGCTTTTATAAGAAACATCATGAGCATGACATGCCTTATCAATAGCGTTTATTGGATATTCACCAGGTCGGGGTTGGTTTTGATCATCGAGTCGGATATCGAGTCTGGTTCCAGGTCCACAATAACTATACCCTGGAAGGTGTTTTTCTGCTGGATATTTTGCCGATGGTGTTCCCGGTAATTTTACTAACTTGACTGCAATAGCACCTCCTCGTTTTTTTTTTGAAAAACATCTCCAGATTTCATAGAAACAAATCTAATTTTTTTTTTACCACATTGTACACACTTACCAGCAAGTGCTGATCTGTTATTTTTAGTTGTAATCGTCGTCGAGTCGTTTGTGCTAGTACGCTTCTTATATTTCACACAATATAGATCCATAATTTAGTTATAATAACATGAACGTAATTGATTTTTCGGCGACATAAACACGAGAACCAGTTAAGCATCATGCAGCGCTACCAAATTATATTCGTATGATTATAATCGGACCATCTGGAAGCGGCAAGATGCAGTTGTTACTTAATTTAATAACGAGATGGATGAAATGGGATAAATTGTATTTAGTACCCCCTAGTGTAGACGATCAGCGATGTTATGAGGTGTTAAAGGATTTTAACGAGAAAGCAAAATCGGAAATCGATGAGGATATTATTGAGTTTATAACCGATATCGAAGAAGCACCGAGTATTGATGATATTGATGGAAGTATTAACAATTTAGTCGTATATGATGATGTCATGTTAGACAATCAAAAGAATCCTGCTAGGATATTTTCCAGAGGTAGGCATAAAAATACCGATGTGATATATGTCACTCAACGATACACTAAAATACCAAAAGTGATCAGAGATAACTGCAATATTCTTGCTGTATTTAATGGAATAGACACACATACGCTACGAAATATTTGGCAAACTTGGTGCGGAAGTGATATGGATTATAATCTCTGTAGAAATTTCTTTAGTCGCGCTCAGTCAATTCCACATGGATTTGTAACGATAAATTTGCACGACCCGAGATCAAGATATCGTATCGGACTTGATCAAATATTCGGTTGAAAACCTAAAGGATTTTCAATTCGTCTCCAAAACGCCATCAGTGCTGGGTCTGTCTGGAGACAGAGTCTCAATAGCATGACAAACCGAAACCATTTCTCTTTTTTTTTTGTCTGCCTGAATTGGTTTCGGTTTGAAATCCTTAAGATTTTGTTTGAAATAGTTTCGGTTTGCTTGAAATAGTTTCGGTCTGTTCACCCTCACTGCTGCTCCTAGACTTCCACGACCGACGCATTGTAGATAATATTCACAAAATTAATTTACGCGGTCTTTATTACAAGGAGTTGTGGTGCCTATCATTAGCCATCTCCACTTATTTGTTTGAACATTATATAATATAATATTTCAATTTAACTATTTTTCTTAATTATAATATGGAGAACTCTGAAATATTAGTCAAAATTAAACCTTGTAAATCTAGATTTGACCTTGACAGAAGAACCCCTGACATGCGGAGGCGAGCTCTGGTTGATCCGACAGATAACCTGGTTGAGAGCATTTGTGACGCCAAGAAAGAATTTCGCAGCGATGGTGCATACCATGTGTGATCAACATTCTAATATCATACGCGACAATTATGATATTGATGCTAGAATGAACGACCAACGAGCGGCGACGATTATTAACCATCTCAAGGATAAATGATGTATTCTCAAAATAAAATTTCTTGTATTACCCAAAACGAAAAATAATACCTGGATTATCCGTGACAAACATTACCTTATCCTTCATAATGAAAAAATTGCTATATCGAATAAAAATTCGAAACCAAGACCTGATGACTGGTATTGACAAATCGTATTATATACGAACGTATCCTGTAACCGCTGTTATTTATGGGATATATCCGCTGAATGACAGTGGCGCAGCGACGAGGGAGGGGGGGGGGGGTCATTCGCCCCGGGCGCCGGTGGCTAAGGGGCGCCAAATCAGCCCAAAGTATCAACATAACTGCGCAACAGGGATTGCCGGGGGCGCAAATTTGGGTGTTTTGCCCTGGGCGCCAAGTACCCTCGCTACGCCAGTGCTGAATGATAAACCCAGCGTTCATGATCTAAAACCGATGCACTTTTTCAAAAATATTTTGTGTAGCCGTCAGAATAACGGAACACTTTATAAACGCGATACATGGAAACGATCTAACAAATGAAAGACGCACAATAATAGAAACTTTGGCAGAAAAAGTTAGACAAAAGCGATTATTGAAGATGTTGTCGAGTTGGGAAAGAAATTAAAATTTCCAATAATGGTAAAAACTATGACAGGAGAGATTTGTACGAATCGAAGTATAAATCGAATGGAGGTTCGATAAATATTATTGATCATAATGCGCATGCGTGGACTAAAGCAGTAACAATATTTTCACGAAATTGAATATTATGATGGGACATATTTTATTCTATTAATGAAATCAGTAAAAGCGATCTTCTATCCGTGTGGTTGTTTTCAGATTCCGATAATTAAAACTACTATCAATTTGTATGACCTAATGGAGATATTTATCGTTCAGAATCTCTCCACGAAGAAATGAAAATCTTACGCAGAAATTTTCATTGCAGACACAAAACTGAACAATTACTGAATAATTGTTTTACCGTTTCGTCAGTTGCTGCTCACTTTGCAAAAGACAAAATTTGTGGAAGCCATCAAAATTTGAATTTCTTGAGAATATGCAACGTATGCAACGTATTGTTTGTTTGTCAGATTCAAATTTGACATTTTAAGTTTAAGTTTCATTCATTGGGAGATTTCTTTTTTTTAAAAAAAAGTGGGATGACCTATACTCTACAAATAAACATCAGATGTTGACTTCATTTCTGACCTGGCTTCAGAGTTGTAAACAAGCTTTTAAAATGACTGGTTGATTCCAAGAACATTATGGAGCTTTGTTATAAACATCTTTCCATTTTAGTTCTTGAGAGTAAAAATAACTGATTCTCATCTAGGTCATAAAGTGTGCACGAGATATTTTTGAACGTAAATTTGTTCTAAAGATTCTAGAAGATCATGGGACCCCTTCCTTCTTTACATAAAAACAGGTATATAAATTATGTTTTGGCGGCGAGCTATTTAGTAGAAGTTGGGCTGTTAGAATATTAAGTTGTATTCTTTTGAGTTATTTTAAATTACCTTGTACTGGAAATTATTTCAATTCGTTTGGATCAAGAGGATTTATGTTGTTACTTATCTGGAAAACAATTGTGCTCATTGAATTTCATAAGATCAGAACTGACTTCATCACGTGACATCGTCTTCCATCTTGGATGCTTCACTAAGATTCGAACTGGGAATTATTAGGACATTTTATTACCAGGACTTTTGCAATTTCACTAGTGGAGTATATTTTGAATTATTTTTGGATTAATTTTGGAATTGATTCTTAATCCGTAAGTTTATTTTTCTTCTCTGGAAAATATTTGTGTTCATTAAATTGTTTATTAAGTTTTTGCAAGCTTGTTATTTTCATTCTTTCTATGTTACTGTTTATTCGAGCCTAAGCTCGTATCACAAGCAGGACAATAGTTCGTGACACACTTCAACAACAATTATTTTCGTTACATAAAGAAGAATTTCCAAATCTACCTGTACCATTATGTTTTCGCTCAGAAGATACATGCAAACAAAATATTGAAGTTTATATACCACGACCCTTGACAGAGTCAAGGAGGAAAGAAATTTTGTGCTAAATGATATTGTTTTTTCTCCTGTGAGTGTTGTTGAGAGTGCGTTATTTCTGATGCAGTTTGGATCGTCGATGATCGTATCGAATGGTCAAAATTAGTTTATCTCGCAGTGGGTTATCATTTTCACAGAAAACAATAATCAGTCTACTGACACTAACAATAAAATTGTTAGCGATGATACAGTAAGAAAACAAATTAATATTAAACCAATGTGACAAAACAGAGCGACTTTGATCTTGACGCTGACTTTAATTTATCATGACATTAAAACGACATAATAATCATTGTGCGAGCTGTAACACAATAATGTTGTGGCAATTTTCAAAAAATAATCCAAGACAATTTACCGTAGATAGAATTGAATGTAGTCTTGGTCACACTCGTGAAAATGTTATGCTGACCTGTTTGATATTGAAGGTCATGCTAATCAATTTTTAGCAACATAACGTTTAACAATTGCTGTATCAGCAAGTTTACTAATCGCTGCTCTACATCTCCAATATCCTCTCGTGAATTATAACAAATCGATTTCATTATAATAATAACTGGTTTATTAATTATCAGATAATAATAATAATAATAATAATAATAATAATAATAATAATAATAATAATAATAATATTTATATGCTACATCATGAACGTGACATGCTGGATCAATATCATTTACTGGTTACTCTCTAAGTTTTGGTTGATCTCGTTCGTCATGTCGAATATCAAGTCGGGTTCCATGACCACAATAATTATATCCAGGAAGATGTTTTTCTCCTGGATATTTACCAATGGAGTTCGTGGAAATTTTGAGTTTAATATAACAATATTTAAGCCATCTTATATTGAATATAAGTTTGTTTTTTTTTTAAAAAAAAAAACTTTTCCCTGTTACATATTATACATTTTCCACCATATGCTATTTTTCCATATATTTTTTCTGTGGCTGTAGCTAAATCAGTGGTTGGAGCTTTGACTCTATAGACAATATAATATAGCAACACGAAAACAATTACCAGTCAAACATCATCCATCTCTACCAACTACTATCAAAATGATAATAATGGGTCCAGCTGGAAGTGGAAAAGACACAATTATTTCTTAATGTGATAATTAGATGGCTCAAGTGGGATAAGTTATATATAGTGGCACCATTTGTTGATGATCATAGATTCTACGATGTTCTTAAAGATTTTAATGAAAACGCAAAATTAACATGAAGCAGGCGATGATATTATTAATTTTATCAGCGATATTGATGAGGCGCCGAGTGTTGATGAACTTAGTGGATTTATTAATAACTTAGTTTTTTTTATGATGTAATGCTGGACAAACAATCGAATCCGGCAAGAATATTATCTTGAGGCAGGCATAAAAAAATATTGATTTAATTTGTGTTACTCAGCGATATACACGAATTCCTAAAATGATCAGAGATAACTGCAATTTAATAGAGTTGATACACATACTTGAAAAAATATTAATTGATTTGGTGTTATATATTAAGTTTTACAATTTCTTCTCACGTGCGCAAGCTACCCTTCATGTATTTATAACGATAAATTTATATGAGCCTAGGTCATGATATCGTATAGGTCTTGATCAAATTTTCGGCTAGTCTGATATAATAATGATCTAATTACAGCAGCAAAAAGGGTGAACAATGAAACGTCCTATGGGTAAACAGAACATACAAATGTTTAGAGAGACAAAAAAACGACAAAACATAAAGTAACAAACATAAGCTAACCCAGTTAGAGAAACTATAGGTTAGTTAGAGGCTTCGATTCGGCATTATTGACCTTGCATTTTTTCATTTTTCGTAGGAATCTTTTTTTTCTTCAAAACTGACGTTCTAGCAGAAAGATCTGTTCATCCTCTCTGCTGCTGCTTAGATCATGGTGAGAGTCTCCTTAGGGATTGAGAACTATATGCAATATTTAAGTACCTCCGAAATCAAAGACGTGCAACATGCAGAACTATGTACTTCCGAAATTGCAAACGTGACAAAAGGAAGTGCTCTAATAACACTGTCAACTAACGTTTTGTAAAAAAAAAAACATGGTAAAACACATTGATTAATAAGAAATGAACTTAGTTTAAATAATAATTAAGATATATGGAGCCAAGTGTTTTGTTAATCTTAACACAGACGTGGCCACAGAGTTTTTCCGGCGCAGGGAGTGTATCTAAAATTGGATAGTAAATCTCCAGATTGTAGAGTCGCTTAATTAGCAGTATGGCGCCGAGTGGACGTGTTTTCAATAACTTGTTTGTCGCGTCTGCTATCCGAATTTGATTATTAAATCAAATAGTTCTGTTACAGCGGTCGTACATAAGTAACCCCAATAAGCCACTCCCGACCCTGTATTATCGCAGGCTCTATATTAGAGGCAAATTACTGATGGTGACATACACGTCCTTACAAAGTTATGGTTGCAATTTCATTTTGATCATACTTCTCGTACGTAAACATTAATAGAATACCGGTTAAACGTTTTTCAAATTAGTAATAGTTCAATAATACTATTAATAATACTTTATATATATATATATATATATATATATATATATATATATATATATATATATATATATATATATATATATACACACACACACATTTCTTTGCATACGTTGTATTTAAAATTCATATAAAGTTAAATAATAATTTCTTTTAATTTGTAATGTTATTCATGGATTTACACATGGATTACATTTGTGTGTTCGTTTTTATCATTGTATTCTTTCGTGTATTGTCAATTTATTCTGCCAGTACAAGCGTGGACATCTTTTCTCATAGGTAAGTTGTATTTTATGTTAATTATAATACCATGCATACGTTAGGTAAATAACGCGATAATATAGAGTTGTTCTCCCATGGTCCGTTCACGGTCTCTCTAAACACCCCAAGACCATCCCAATATTGCATATATTAGCACCAAATCTCGCATAAACGTATCAAGAAGCGGAAAAAAGAAAAGAAAACACACATACGGACATTGATACTCTCAAATATTTATAGTATTGGTTGATGACCCTGTTTCTGATAATCTACGGAACGAACTCGTATGCAAATTTTTAGGCTCCATATTAATAATTGTCAAAATAAAGGATTGGAGGAATATTTAAATTGTTATTGAGATAAACAAATAATTTTATATACAATAAATTTGCCATTTTGTTTAACTTATTTAACGACTTTTTTGTGGTATTGCTAATTATTTATAAAAGTTTATTATTCACGTTACTGTACCGGAACACGCTGCATCAAAACGGGAGTTATTTCCCTTGGCAATTCCTAACCTTACTAATTTTTGTTACACAAAAAAATCTCTAAATATTCGCAGTTTTTGTTTGGTGTGTGTGTGTGTGTGTGTGTGTGTGTGTGCTGTTGTTGAAATCTAAAGTGAGTATTATTTAAATTTTAAGGTGTTCTTGGAGAGTCTTGGGGTGTCCTGGAGTGTTTAGAGAGAGACCCATCCGTTAATCTGGGTCAGCCATATGCTGTTATATTTACATTTACGTGCATTGATTAACAAGTTTGTTTTTCTTTATCGAAATAGAAAGAGGGAGAATCATTGAAACTTTACAAATGTTTAGTAAGCAGCAATAACACAAGTTTTAATATGTACCGATAAGAACATTAAATGTTCCGGTAATACAGTAACAATGAATAGAAAGCTTCGTAGACACCACCTCCCGCACGCGCACACACAAAACGCGTTTACATGACACTGAATTGAAAGCTTTACATTATAGACAGCTATGACACATTAGAACTAGTAATACCTATATCATTTACACAATAGATACACAGTCTGTGAAGAAATCAAGATGGCAGCGCCCATGAAGGTTGTATCATTAACTCTTGCGCCAAGATTAATTACATACAGATTTCAACCCTTTGCATCTTTTTCACGAAATAGACATCATCTTTCGGTTGCACGGACAAATTGTAACATTAAATATGATGGAATGGTTTCGGGAAGTGACGCCAGATTCAAACCTAATAAGTGTCAATTCAGTGCAAGAATTCTGCTCATCAGGTGCCACTCGGGACTCCTGAAGGAGAGAAAGTGTTGGAAATGCGGTTCTGAAACTAATAACGTATCAGAACTTTTCTTCTGCAATTGTGGGGTCATCCAGTCGATTCCATCAGATATATCTTACTTTCAGGCCTTTGGATTTAAGCCAAACTTCATTCTAGATACAGAGGCTCTTTCGAAGTCATATAAAGAGCTTCAGAGAAACATTCATCCAGATAAATACAACCACCGAAGTGAGGTATTATTAATCCTACAGTGTAAGACGTAGCACATGTTATTATTGTTTTTAGTGGTATAATGTAAGACTTGGCCAATGTTTTAGTGCTATGTCTTACATCCCAAATAACAGGCTTGTATAGTGTGTTCCAGAATATCTCACACACTTGACAGCCCATATTGTAACTCTTCCACAAATCGATATGTAATTAATATACTTGGTGTGTTCTTTTTATTTCTGTGTAATCAAAGTCTGACACTAGAAAATGAACACATTTTCATGTTCTGTTGAAATACATTTTATTATGTTGAAACTTGAAATGTGACTGTAGTCGAGGTATGCCAAAGATGTTCAACTATATTCATTTGAGGGATATGTTTCTTGAATGAAATGAAATATTGCTTGCAGTTCCAGTAGGCTTAATATAGTTTTGTTCGTTTTGTTAAAGAATGATATTTCAACTTAACCTGATTTCGGCAGTGCCAGCCTTCATTGTTTTCCAGCCAATTGAAATGTTGGTCAATGAAACTTAAAAACAGGTCCATTTTTGGGTGGGTGGGTGGGTGAGAATTTGAATTTATTAAGGAAAAGATATCAGAGCAAGTAAAGTCTGACAAAAAGTTATGACTTAATTTGTAGAAATGTGTCGATTTTTAGTTGCCAGTTGTGTGAGATATTCCTAAAGTTTGACTTTCATTATGATGTTGGTCGACATCAAAACACTACAAAGCGCCATTAGTTAGATAGTAAGAACCTGATGCACACAACATTAATATAAGCGTCGAGGTCTTACATGTAGAACTAAGGTATTATTAGTCTTACAATGTAAGATACATGTATAGCAGATGGTCAAGATCTTACGTGTAGCACTAAGGTATTATAAGCAGACTAAAAATTGGAGTTTAAACTGAGCCACCAACCCACCCAATTGACTTTCTCCCTCATTATGTTTAGTACAGGATTTTGACTCTCATTAAGTCACTCGAAAGTTGAAGCATAGTCCAACATTCTGCATGACCCAACTCTTGCATTTCATTAGCATCCAGTATGAAGCCTGTACTAAACATAAGTAGTGATGTGATAAACTGCAAAGAAATTGTTAACCTTTAGGAATTGACATTGCCTAACAATGCAAATTAATTAACATGAACAAAATCTCATTAGGAAAGCTTCAATGCACATATCTGATTTGAAACATATTGGTCATTAGCTAACTAGACTTAGTGTATGATGACTTCACAATCAACGACCATAAATTCATATGGCAAACATGCCAACCCAAAAGGTGCATAGACTTCAGGTTATGGCTCTAGAGTCTTTGTAGACTCAGTATCAATGTGCTTCCAGTGTCGGGATAATTTAATGTTTAAAACACAATAAATATAACACGAGTTATTCAAATGTTTTTTTCGCCCCAAGAATTAAAACCTCAACATTTGGCAAAACAATCTTTTAGATATGCAGCTTATTATGTATATTTGATTTAATTTAATTGTTTGTTTGTGTGTTTTTAATTTTTTTTTAAATTCTGTTACATGCTATTTTAATGTAACTTTGTTTACTGGATTTAATCTTGTCTAAAATAGAGTTTTGTTCTGTCTGATTTTTAAAAATTTTGACAGTATAGAAGTAGCAAGTGGGCTTTAACCTTTTGACACGTTAAGTTGTGTTGTTGTGACCAGTTTCGGCTGAGATTTTATTTTCTTCAGTTTAATGGATTTCAAGTGATTATTTTCCCTGGAAGTACTAGTGCTCAGAATTAATTTTTAGACAAGGACATTTATCACAATTTATTCAGAATTGAAAAAACTGGAATATTTTCTGTGATACAGCAAGAGACTGTTGACACTGCATCACTTTGCAGGTTGCAACAAATGTCATTATCTTTCATTGGATTTCATTGGGATTCAAACTCAGTTTCATTCAAGACTTCTTATGACTAGGACTTTTATTTTTTTAATTCTGTGATTATTTTTGGATTTGATTCATAAAACCATTATCAAATTTTTAAAAAAAAATTTTACTTGATATTCTAGGAAA
Source organism: Unio pictorum (assembly GCA_030141615.1). NCBI lineage: Eukaryota > Metazoa > Mollusca > Bivalvia > Unionida > Unionidae > Unio > Unio pictorum. The sequence continues at coordinate 12,656,265 of JARLTB010000147.1, read as the reverse complement.
ATAAATTATTTGTTAAATTTTACAAAGCTTGTTGTCTTCACTCTTTTCTGTTGCTTTCTGTAAGAGTCTAGACTCATGACAAGCAATTATTTTATGCCTTATTCTATATACCATTGTTAAAAGTATAATCAAACATTTTACCTTTTAACCTTTGACCTTCATGAACCTGATCGGTTCCATCTCTGTTCAAACTAACTTAAACTGTAAAGCAGCATCTCAGGAATAGTTGTGGAAAGTTTTATGTTCCTACCATTCAGTGGTAGCTATGTTGAGAAAATGCAATGTGCATTTTTATATTTTTATTTTCACTTTCCTTATGCAGATGTGACTGGGCTTGTGTGGAACTACATTGTTAATGGATATTGTTCTACTTGGGGTGACATGAGAATTATTCTGACGGAGTGTTTAGATGCTTGTGACTAAATTATTTCAATTATACAACCAAAATTAAATCAGACAATAATAATATGTATATGTGTTCATTTGGTGGTACTCTACAATATTAAATACTTTTGAGAGAGTCACAGGTTTAAGGTGAAGTTGTTGGTATTTGCAACATGCACAGAGGATAGAATGTTGGTCTATTTCTATGCTACTTCCATGTACTGTGCCCGAAATTTTGTTCAATATTGTACTTATGGAAAATGCACATGATCTAAGCATGCTGCTTGCAAGAATGGCTGCTCCCATGAGCTTGAAACATGGTCCAGAATGAGTCTAAAGTACACACTATCCTTGCAGTTATTAATATGGGGAAATTGCCAGCTTGTAAAAGTGCAATCAATGAATTAGAAAATGGTATTAATAAAGTAAACATTTTATGAGCTAGTTTTTTTTTTAAAAACAATAAACTTTTCAAGTACAGGAAGTGAGACCAAAGTAAATAAAAGTTATTATTAACAGTACTTAAGATAAACAAGACTTTTTAAAACTTTGTCAGGATAATCTGAGGAAAACCTAGGAGCTTTTTTTTCTTTGAAAATTGAAACCATGAAAACTACAGACTGTTGAGCACCACCTTATTAAGTTGCACAAAAAAAGTACAAGAAAAGTATTTAGTTTCAGCAGAGTAAAGTTAAGTTGGGAGCAATATGGTGTGCATGGGATTTTTTGCCTTTCATCAGAAAAATGTTCTGTTGTTTCCAATGTTCCAGTTTACATCACACAACTGGTTATGAAGTCCCAGTGAGATTTTTAATGGTCTTCACATGAGCTGTGGGTTTACCACAGGCTATTCATAGAACTGGCTGAGGAAACTTTGGTATATATTTCCACATGTTTCTAAGCTCATTACGACAAAAGTAGTGTCCGCAGTACACACATTTAGCTACAGTGATGTGGTGGGTACTGGTCCATAATCAGCTGGTCAACCTCAACATTATTATGTGAGATATTATTTTGTTCTGAACCAAGTTTATCAAAATCACTGACTAGTATGTGCTTAAGATGGTGTGGATGTAATGATTTGTAAAAGTGGCAAAAGAACTGCTGCTGATGGCGTGACATTTGTTTTGGCTTTGCTAAACAACCCAAGCACAATCAATAAGAACAAGCAATGATTTCCTAAGCAATGGTAACCTTATTGGCCACATACAACCATGCTGGCATTTACAATCTCTGGAGGAGACGATGCCAACCATGAAAAATCTTGGTCACATGACCATTAGGATGATAAGTGTCAAGCTTGAGGGCAATACATTGGCATATTATGATGAAGCAGATGTCTACAAAGATCTGTAGCTAATGGGAAAAAGAGGACCAAAATGGTATACCATGGCATGCAAAATGCAAACACAATTTCTAGATATGTTGATGCCAGAAATACCATGGCTGCCACAAGCCTTGTGCATATATCGAAAGGATTCAGAAGCAGGTCTTTTTTGTGCAGTTAGATTTTGAGCTTTTAAATGATCAGGACTTTCAGACTACCTCATCTCTGAGCTGACATGTAATAACTACAGCCATGTGATACATAGCAGAAACAAAGATGTGAGCTATTCTTGTGGATTTCGCTGGAAACAACATCATGTTCTACCTGAAACTAGCCTACATAATATTGACAATTTGCAAGTCATTGTGAGATAGTTTTTGCTAATAACACATCAGTGGTATATCAGGCAACAAGGAGTCATACTTTCTCTTTGCAGTGGAGATTTGCAACCTCCTTCACTGGGAAACCTAGGAAGAGATTAACTCTGGGTGTGTCATTCTGTTGGATAGTCTGTCCAGGAGAGACAAGGTTGTCCTCATGGAATGGTCTGTACAACAATACATAGATGAGCCCCTATTCAGGCTGTGCAGGAGACCATTGGTGAAATTGTTTGTGATGAGACTGATAATAGTCTGCACTTACATTTTACCAGTCCCCAGTCAAAAGACTTGGGCAGTGTTTTTGTCTCGATACTTTGATGGGATGATCTGTTCACTTATGCGTTGCCACCATTCAGAATGATTCCACAAGTGATCCACTAGGTTATGATCTCCACTGCTCAGATCATTTTGATTGCCAATCTTGGTTCAACAATCTTTATGAACCTGATCTTAGACCAGTCCAGAACATTGTTTCAGAGGACATGCCTGCTGTCACAACATAGAAGGTTGCTTCTGCCAAACAGCCTACAGATTCAACAACCTTCATGCTTGTCTCATTTAAGGGCATCTATCCACTGGGACATGTTTTTAAGCAAGGATGCCAGTTGCATCCTTCAGGCCATTAGATAGTCCAAGTGGATACCAGCATACAGATTAGACATTCCTACCATAAGAGTGAATACATTGACATACATAGGGTTACAAAGATTTACATACAGGACTACACACTCACTGTCAGTATAAATTACATGGGCCTACAACATTACATGGGCCTATGACATTGCATGGGTGTTTCAGGTTAAATGGGCCTATGACAGTACATATTTTATGACAGTACATGGGCCTATAACATTGTATGAGCCTATGATATCACATTGGCCATTGACAATATAGACAGTACATGGGCCTATGACATTGCGTGGGTGTTTCAGGTTACATGGGCCTATGACATTGTACGAGCCTATGATTTCACATTGGCCAATGATAATATAGACAGTACATGGGCCTATGACATTACATGGGTGTTTCAGGTTACATGGGCCTATGACAACAGTACATATGCAATGACAGTACATGGGCCTATGACAGTACATATGTTATGACAGTTCATTGGCCTATGACATTGCATGGGTGTGTCAGGTTACATGGGCCTATGACTTTGCATGGGTGTTTCAGGTTACATGGGCCCATGACATTGCATGGGTGTTTCAGGTTACATGGACCTATGACTTTGCATGGGTGTTTCTGGTTACATGGGCCTATGACTTTGCATGGATGTTTCAGGTTACATGGGCCTATGACATTGCATGGGTGTTTCAGGTTACATGGACCTATGACTTTGCATGGGTGTTTCTGGTTACATGGGCCTATGACTTTGCATGGATGTTTCAGGTTACATGGGCCTATGACATTGCATGGGTGTTTCAGGTTACATGAGCCTATGACAGTACATATCTTATGATAGTACATGGGCCTATGACTTTGCATGGGTGTTTCAGGTTACATGGGCCCATGACATTGCATGGGTGTTTCAGGTTACATGGACCTATGACTTTGCATGGATGTTTCAGGTTACATGGGCCTATGACATTGCATGGGTGTTTCAGGTTACATGGGCCTATGACATTGCATGGGTGTTTCAGGTTACATGGGCCTATGACTTTGCATGGGTGTTTCAGGTTACATGGGCCTATGACATTGCATGGGTGTTTCAGGTTACATGGGCCTATGACATTGCATGGGTGTTTCAGGTTACATGGGCCTATGACAGTACATATCTTATGATAGTACATGGGCCTATGACTTTGCATGGATGTTTCTGGTTACATGGACCTATGACTTTGCATGGATGTTTCTGGTTACATGGACCTATGACGTTGCATGTGTGTTTCTGGTTACATGGGCCTATGACTTTGCATGGGTGTTTCAGGTTACATGGGCCTATGACATTGCATGGGTGTTTCAGGTTACATGGGCCTATGACATTGCATGGGTGTTTCAGGTTACATGGGCCTATGACATTGCATGGGTGTTTCAGGTTACATGGGCCTATGACAGTACATATCTTATGATAGTACATGGGCCTATGACTTTGCATGGGACTCCATTCAATCTGTTTCAGTTGGAGTTTTTATTAATTTTACTGGTCATGGACAAGATAAGCATTTCTGATGGTCTGTTATCTGTCTGTCCATTACACAAGTTTATTGCTACAGCTCCAAAACTGCTTGGAAGATGGATTGCCATGAAACTTTGCACACACATTCACCCCACATGGTTCAGTTAGTCCTAATATAAAATTGGTATTACTTGGACATCCAATATAGCCACTTCAGTGGCCATCTTTATATTGATGGTTATTGGTGCATCAAAAACTAAGGGGAAAAAATAATAATTTTATAATGTTTAATTGAAAATACTTCTTTGATTTTATCATGTTTGGTTTGAAGGTTTCATGAAATGGTTGTTTTAAGTCACAGTGTTAAGTGTTTCCAATATTTGACCACTATAGTATATGCCTACTTCTGTCTGTTTTCCTCAACTTCATTCTATTTTGTGGAAAAGAGAAACACTTTGTCAAAATGCTAGTCCAGCATGGAATTCAGTGTATCCCCTAGGGGTGCAAGACTGAGAGTCAAAAATCTAATTGGTGTCAAAAATGGGGGTCAGACTGAATAGAAAACGAACTTTGGTATCAAAACTGGGGGTCAAATTAAAAAATCTGGGGGTCTCTGAAGCGCAAATGAGAGTAAAGGGAAACACTGTGGATACTTTACATGTACAGCTGAATTGTTTTTCTTGTTTATAATTGTACAGTAGTGTGATGGATACAGATGTCAAAGTTTGCATTTATGGACCCCATAGATTTCATCATAAATGACCTTGAGGCCATGCACTCCAGTTGACAAAACTTTAGGCATACTACAGTGGTGGTACTTTGAGAATCTCCAATATTTGGCCAGGTCTAAGTTTCATAAACAATCAACTTTACCAAGATGGAACAAAATGTATTAGCGGTAGGGACAATCTTGTAATTTACAGGGTATGGCCAGGATAATTGTACCACAAATATAGCCAGGATAATTTTACCACAAATATGGCCAGGATAATTGTACCACAAACATGGCCAGGATAATTGTACCACAAATATGGCCAGGATAATTGTACCACAAATATGGCCAGGATAATTTTACCACAAATATCTATAATCCTCCTCTTTCACGCAAAGCATCTTTTCAGATGACAAATAATAACAAATGAGCATATAATTGGATATTTTTGTGTTTTTTGAAGGAAATGGTTAGAAATGAAAGAAATACTCTATTTCTCCTGGAAAATACATTGCTAGTCTCCTGTATCTTATCAGTAAATTTTTTTAAGGTAATTTGGAGATGGACAAGTCGGTGAGTGGACATTTCAGGGACAGACAATTGGAGATCATGGGCTATGAATTAAGAAATAGAAAAGCCTAATAAAAACACAAGGTGAATTTTAACAAGCCTCACGTACCGGTATATAAACACACTTTAAAGAATTTATTTTTTAGAAACATCAATGGGTACAGCATATGAAATAGGATCTTGTACAAAGAAACTGCACATTTTGAACCAAATTGCATAACAACATATGACTGAATGCATACAGTATGAAAAATAATCAATGTAATAATTTATAATATAACACAACTTTATGATTCTGAACAAAATGCTTTTACAAAATTGCAAACAGCTTTATCATTTCACCAGATTAAAAAATTCCATTATCATTATAAGAATGCTTTTGATAAACTGTAATAATCCAATATTTATGCACTTAGGTTAATTCTGTGGTTACAGCCTCATAAGTAATCAATGGAGCTATAGCATGAAGACAGTAATCCAAGTCTTGGCTGATTCATTGTTCATCTGGTAGTTGTTTTACTCTTTCTGAAGTTTCTCAGCCGGTAATGGATTGGTTAGATGAGTTATTTCCATGGGCTAAACTCTCACTATAAATAACATTACAAAGTCATACATAAAGGACTACACACTCACTGTCACTATAAATAACATTACAAAGTCTTATAGAAAGGACTACACACTCACTGTCAGTATAAATAGCATTACAAAGTCATATAGAAAGGACTACACACTCACTGTCAGTATAAATAGCATTACAAAGTCTTATAGAAAGGACTACACACTCACTGTCAGTATATATAACATTACAAAGTCATATAGAAAGGACTACACACTCACTGTCAGTATAAATAGCATTACAAAGTCTTATAGAAAGGACTACACACTCACTGTCAGTATAAATAGCATTACTGAATCAAGATAAAGGACTACACACTCACTGTCAGTATAAATAGCATTACAAAGTCTTATAGAAAGGACTACACACTCACTGTCAGTATAAATAGCATTATTGAATCAAGATAAAGGACTACACACTCACTGTCAGTATATATAACATTACAAAGTCTTATAGAGAAAGGACTACACACTCACTGTCAGTATAAATAACATTACAAAGTCATACATAAAGGACTACACACTCAATGTCAGTATAAATAACATTATATCTTATAGAAAGGACTACACACTCACTGTCAGTATAAATAGCATTACAAAGTCATACATAAAGGACTACACACTCACTGTCAGTATAAATAGCATTACCGGATCAAGATAAAGGACTACACACTGAATGTCAGTATAAATAACATTATGTCTTATAGAAAGGACTACACACTCACTGTAAGTATAAATAACATTACAAAGTCTTAGATAAAGGACTACACACTCACTGTCAGTATAAATAGCATTACAAAGTCTTATAGAAAGGACTACACACTCACTGTCAATATATATAGCATTACAAAGTCATATAGAAAGGACTACACACTCACTGCCAGTATAAATAGCATTACAAAGTCTTATAGAAAGGACTACACACTCACTGTCTGTATAAATAGCATTACCAAATCAAGATAAAGGACTACACACTCACTGTCAGTATAAATAGCATTACAAAGTCTTATAGAAAGGACTACACACTCACTGTCAGTATAAATAGCATTACTGAATCAAGATAAAGGACTACACACTCACTGTCAGTATAAATAGCATTACAAAGTCTTATAGAAAGGACTACACACTCACTGTCAGTATAAATAGCATTACTGAATCAAGATAAAGGACTACACACTCACTGTCAGTATATATAACATTACAAAGTCTTATAGAGAAAGGACTACACACTCACTGTCAGTATAAATAACATTACAAAGTCATACATAAAGGACTACACACTCAATGTCAGTATAAATAACATTATATCTTATAGAAAGGACTACACACTCACTGTCAGTATAAATAGCATTACAAAGTCATACATAAAGGACTACACACTCACTGTCAGTATAAATAGCATTACCGGATCAAGATAAAGGACTACACACTCAATGTCAGTATAAATAACATTATGTCTTATAGAAAGGACTACACACTCACTGTAAGTATAAATAACATTACAAAGTCTTAGATAAAGGACTACACACTCACTGTCAGTATAAATAGCATTACAAAGTCTTATAGAAAGGACTATACACTCACTGTCAATATATATAGCATTACAAAGTCATATAGAAAGGACTACACACTCACTGTCACTATATATAGCATTACAAAGTCATACATAAAGGACTACACACTGAATGTCAGTATAAATAACATTATGTCTTATAGAAAGGACTACACACTCACTGTCAGTATAAATAGCATTACAAAGTCTTATAGAAAGGACTACACACTCACTGTCAGTATAAATAGCATTACTGAATCAAGATAAAGGACTACACACTCACTGTCAGTATAAATAGCATTACAAAGTCTTATAGAAAGGACTACACACTCACTGTCAGTATAAATAGCATTACTGAATCAAGATAAAGGACTACACACTCACTGTCAGTATATATAACATTACAAAGTCTTATAGAGAAAGGACTACACACTCACTGTCAGTATAAATAACATTACAAAGTCATACATAAAGGACTACACACTCAATGTCAGTATAAATAACATTATATCTTATAGAAAGGACTACACACTCACTGTCAGTATAAATAGCATTACAAAGTCATACATAAAGGACTACACACTCACTGTCAGTATAAATAGCATTACCGGATCAAGATAAAGGACTACACACTGAATGTCAGTATAAATAACATTATGTCTTATAGAAAGGACTACACACTCACTGTAAGTATAAATAACATTACAAAGTCTTAGATAAAGGACTACACACTCACTGTCAGTATAAATAGCATTACAAAGTCTTATAGAAAGGACTACACACTCACTGTCAATATATATAGCATTACAAAGTCATATAGAAAGGACTACACACTCACTGCCAGTATAAATAGCATTACAAAGTCTTATAGAAAGGACTACACACTCACTGTCTGTATAAATAGCATTACCAAATCAAGATAAAGGACTACACACTCACTGTCAGTATAAATAGCATTACAAAGTCTTATAGAAAGGACTACACACTCACTGTCAGTATAAATAGCATTACTGAATCAAGATAAAGGACTACACACTCACTGTCAGTATAAATAGCATTACAAAGTCTTATAGAAAGGACTACACACTCACTGTCAGTATAAATAGCATTACTGAATCAAGATAAAGGACTACACACTCACTGTCAGTATATATAACATTACAAAGTCTTATAGAGAAAGGACTACACACTCACTGTCAGTATAAATAACATTACAAAGTCATACATAAAGGACTACACACTCAATGTCAGTATAAATAACATTATATCTTATAGAAAGGACTACACACTCACTGTCAGTATAAATAGCATTACAAAGTCATACATAAAGGACTACACACTCACTGTCAGTATAAATAGCATTACCGGATCAAGATAAAGGACTACACACTCAATGTCAGTATAAATAACATTATGTCTTATAGAAAGGACTACACACTCACTGTAAGTATAAATAACATTACAAAGTCTTAGATAAAGGACTACACACTCACTGTCAGTATAAATAGCATTACAAAGTCTTATAGAAAGGACTATACACTCACTGTCAATATATATAGCATTACAAAGTCATATAGAAAGGACTACACACTCACTGTCACTATATATAGCATTACAAAGTCATACATAAAGGACTACACACTGAATGTCAGTATAAATAACATTATGTCTTATAGAAAGGACTACACACTCACTGTAAGTATAAATAACATTACAAAGTCTTAGATAAAGGACTACACACTCACTATCAGTATAAATAGCATTACAAAGTCTTATAGAAAGGACTACACACTCACTGTCAATATATATAGCATTACAAAGTCATATAGAAAGGACTACACACTCACTGCCAGTATAAATAGCATTACAAAGTCTTATAGAAAGGACTACACACTCACTGTCTGTATAAATAGCATTACCAAATCAAGATAAAGGACTACACTCTCACTGTCAGTATAAATAGCATTACAAAGTCTTATAGAAAGGAGTACACACTCACTGTCTGTATAAATAGCATTACTGAATCAAGATAAAGGACTACACACTCGCTGCCAGTATAAATAGCATTACAAAGTCTTATAGAAAGGACTACACACTCACTGTCTGTATAAATAGCATTACTGAATCAAGATAAAGGACTACACACTCACTGTCAGTATAAATAGCATTACAAAGTCTTATAGAAAGGACTACACACTCACTGTCAGTATAAATAGCATTACTGAATCAAGATAAAGGACTACACACTCACTGTCAGTATATATAACATTACAAAGTCTTATAGAGAAAGGACTACACACTCACTGTCAGTATAAATAACATTACAAATCTTTATAGAAAGGACTACACACTCACTGTCAGTATAAATAGCATTACAAAGTCATACAGAAAGAACTACACACTCTCTGTCAGTCTTAATAGCATTACAAAGCTAAAGAACTGCATGTCATTAGTTATAGGAATGTGTATGAAACTTGTTGAATAACATGGCTCTTGCTGTATGTGTTGTACATGTTATATACAAGGATCACTCATACAAGATTCTCTGTTTTTTTTAGGAACTTGAAATGGCAGCCGAGCAGTCATCTTTCATCAACAAGGCCTATTTCACTTTGCTCAAACCTTTCTCAAGGGGACTATACCTGCTAGAAATTTTGGGGGAAAAGATTGACGAAGAAACAGCACATGTTGACCAGGAATTTCTACTTCATATAATGGAAATAAATGAAAAATTAAGTGAAGCAACAGATACAAAAGAGGTTGAAAAGATAGAAGAAGAGAATAATGTGGAGCTGAAAAAATGTGTGGATGAATTGAATGAGAGTTTTAACAAGGGAGACATTCAACAGGCAAAAGCAACTTTGATAAGACTGAAGTATTTTGAAAATATTGATGATAAAGTGAAGGCCTTTTACCGGAGGTCTATGGGTTAGACTTGATTTGCACGAATAAAGAAATGTGTGCTTCTTTTGTGTGCATGTACTAATAATCATTGAGACCTGCTTGGAACATGGCCTTCCTTTAAATAATAATGTAATAAATATGTGGTATGTGTTTGACAGTCGTATGAGTACCAGTATGTAGAACATACATGGTATATTCAAGAATAATATTAAAATAATGGAATGATAGGATTCTAGTCACTTTTTTTATTTACCAAATAATATCTTTCTCCTATTACACACCATTTTTTCACTGCTTGCATTATATATATATATATATATATATATATATATATATATATATATATATATATATATATATATATATATATATATATATATATATATATATATACACATGTATATATACACACACGCACACACAAATATACAACATGAAGTGTTATTTATTTGATCACGTGCAAAAATGTGGCTTCCAATATATTGGACAAACCAGTCAGCAAATATCTAAACATATGAACCGACATAAATCAGACATAAAAAAATTATATCGATCAATCATTTTCATCACACGTTGCCACACATTTTAACAAGAGTTCCCATACTTTTCTTCTTTCAACCTATTGTTATGGCTGATTCGAGATGGAACATCTTCTAAAGGAAACCTTTTGGATTCACCATCTTAATACGATATGTCCAAAGGTCTAAATTCCAAAAACACTATACGACATTTATTATATATATATATATATATATATATATATATATATATATATATATATATATATATATATATATATATATATATATAATGTCCCATTGTTTACAACTAGGTAACAATAATTTTATATTTTTATAATTTACAAAATGACATAAACTAATATACAAATAAATTTAAAATTCTTTAAATATGAAAGGGCATTTTAAAATTAATTCTCAAAAGAATATGATTTATTAATTATAAAATGCAAGATTATAAGTATTATGCACACCATAATCATTTTTATTAAAGAAACTGAGGGCTGATGAAATATTGAAGATTTGTCACAAATATATTTATTGGTTTTTTTTCTTAATATGCATTATACATAATAAAACTGTTTATATATATATATATATATCTCTATATATATATATCTATATATATATATATATATATATATATATATATATATATATATATATCTATATATCTATATATATATATATATCTATATATATATATATATATATATATATATATATATATATATATATATATATATATATATATATATATATCTATATATATATATATCTATATATATATATATATATATATATATATATATATATATATACACACAGGAACAGTTTTGCACTGTAATCAGTTTCATCATCAGGTTGGAATCCCTTTCCTGGAACGTTTCGGTGTTGACCCACACATCAGTCCAGGGGCGCAGTTAGGAACAGATTAGCTTTTCTTTTACTCTTCTCTCTTCAACCATATCCATTGTGGCGCTTCCTCAACCTGTTTGCCAACCCAGGTGACTAAATTCCTACAGCTAGATCTTGTAATCTCAATGTATACCAAGACCGGCCAAAAGGTCTATTCTGCAAATCTACAGCATCCAATTTTCACTGGTAGATTCCATGTCCTATCAACTCTGCTGGCACTCACAAATAAGTGGCCGATTCTTTGTGACCAGTTTTCTCTCAAGGGCCTCCTCCATTCTAGCTTTCCATGGCATTCTTTCAACAAAATCACCTGTTGTGTATCTCCTGACCACAATATAATATCAAGTCTGAAGTTTTATTTCACCTTGGGAATTTCATTGTCCTTTGATATCTGCTCTCATGTCCAAATCCTGCACTACTGAATAAAAAATTATTTCTCCTTCACAAGAATGTTCATAATGGCAGAATTGAAATTGCCATTTCATGGTCTGTCTGCAATCATAAGTAGTTTTGTTGGATCGCTTCTGTTAAAATGTGAAATTGTTACATTGTTTATTTATTTAGTTTTTTTAAAACCTTCCTTTTGTTTTCACAGATTTTAAGATTCTGATTTTCTTGTTATTTATTTGGCCATGATAAAATTATGGGGTTTTCAGTACTGAATAACTATGTTTTTTGCTATTCGTTCAGGTCCGCACTTATTAAAAATAAATGATGTTGTATATTAATAACAAAAAAAATTACATATACCCATGGATTTTATTATTTTAATTTAGTGAAACTGTTAAACTTCTTATAAAAAAAATTAATAAATTAATAGTTGCATTTAATGGCAAGTAAATACCTTTTTCTTTACAAAAATTTATTTTCACAAATTGATTTACATATCAAATTGTGTATGTTTTAATTTTGCTTTATTTATTTTTTAATGAAATTTAAACAGATCATATAATTTGAAGGATTTGCTTGAATTTAAACAAAATACCAGATTTTCATTTCAAGAAGGCAAATCGGAATATAATTTTTCTCAGTAGTTATTAAAAACACCACCAAATAAAAAAAATAACTCTAGAAACATTGTTAAAATGACAGAAAAATCATGGGCTTATCCATGCAAATAATAGTAGCATGCAATCCACCGCCCTTCTTGCATGATGTCAGATTCATTAAAGTCAAAACAGAGTTACGTTGCATAGCGTGCAAAGTTCTTTGTAAGAGTTTCAGCCACTTTGCATTTTGAAAAGCTCCTTGTAAGAGCTTCAGTCACTTTGGATTCACTTTGCATTATGAAAAGTGCTTTGTAAGAGCTTCAGTCACTTTGCATTATGAAAAGTGCTTTGTAAGAGCTTCAGTCACTTTGTATTATGAAAAGTGCTTTGTAAGGTTTCCTATCACTAAATCATCATCCTCATTTTAAAAAAGATTGGCTTAGAAATGCCCCCGTATTCTCCGCTACTGCAGTCTTTTCCTTGAAACACAGCATAACGAGCAGCTGCTGAAACAAAATTTTAAAAAAACATGTTCCTTGCCTTATCTGCGTCTATAATTTGTTCCACTGATACTTTGTACTAGCTAATGGTCAATTCTCTGATTTCACTAGGTTTCATATTACTTAGCTCATCAAGCGTAATACGGTCGCAACTAGATTTATTGTTTTCGTTGTCAAGGTAACATATCATGATGCGTTGCAACTTCATTGACCTAATTGTACGGCTCCTTCCCTGGGATATGATTGTCATTTTCATCAAGTTGCTTATTGAGCTCATTCCAAGGCCCCATGAAACGAGGGTCCATCCCTTGATGGGCTTTGGTAATTTGCTAATTAACTTGTGAATATTTAAGTTGGGTCCGATTACAACTCACTGATTGCAACACTGGGAATTGGCTACAATTTTATCCTGCTCTATAATGAGATTGTGGTCAGTTTCAAATGTACACGCTTTGCTTTGCAGTTTTGTTATAACTTAATCGTTGACTAAATTAGCATTAGAAATTCTCGGCATTCCCTGATCTCTATCTAGGTAATAGTGAGTCACATTTGAGAAAGATACTCTTTTTCTTGCCATGGGCAGCACAAATACTTTTCAGCATTATTCTGTTATTTTTGGTGGTTTCCATAGTTTCATTTATATTTTCCGTTTTACTTCTGCACGTCAGGCAAAAATGAGGTAATTTTTATATTTGCTTGATTAGATAAAATTGCAGTTTTATCGTTTTCCAGGTTAAGGTGTAAATTATACTATTAATTTCCGATAATCACCAGTTGATATACATATTATTAAACATTAATATTCACAAGCTGCAGTTCCAGCTGACTGAAGTACATGTATTTGGACGAATATTTTTTTTAAAAAATATACTTTGGGACGCGTGCGTCCTCGACGATAACACGTACCTTTTGATAATATCACTTGGTGGCAGGCCAGATAAGTCAAAATAGTTGTTTTTATAAAGAGCTGTCCATTGCGTGCCAGACCCATCATTGCAGTTTTCAATATTACACAGCTTGCTGAAGCTGGCAGAGAGCAAAGTGATAATTCATCTTTAGAAAACACTTATTGAAATATGTTGATATCTTTCAGTTTTACCTCCTGGTACCAGGTAGCATTAATTCTCTCCCGCGTCCGATTCTCGACAGATTGGGAAGTAAACGTCCTGCTAGCACACAATACACCTATGACTCCACTTTAGATCGATTTCCGGTTTGTCTTTTTTTTTTTCTTTTCTTTTTTTTGTTCTTTTATGCTTCTTTGCTGTTTTACGTTTTTGAACGCTTTGTGTTTTGGTCAATTTTAAAAAAAAAATCGTTAGACAAAAGTAACCGTCACTGGAAACGACTTTTTTGATTGCTCTAGATATCGCCCCCAAGGCAGCAGCTATCCCTAGGATGCCTTGTACTGCTAATAATTTAGTTATTACCGTTTTTGCAACAATTGCCAGTGCATGTCCCAGAAAACCACCGCTTATTTCTTTGCTTCGAAACATTGCAGTAACTTGGGCTGCAGACAAATATACGGTAAAATTTTCATTTCTAGCGGTGGATTGCACTGCGATCATGCTCCTAAATTATCTTCAGAGAAATAGACTGTCATTTAATACCAGATTGTGTTACTTTTTTTAACTTGTCCCAGATATGAATTCACTTCATGCATAATGTATTAAACTTTGTATTTGTTTTCCTTCTGCTTCATAAAATGTGTACAGCAGTCATTCCGCAGCAGTTCAAAGCACCTGGGAGTAATTATCTTGCTAGAAACATCAAACACTTATCACTTCAGTCTTGTCACCGCCGCTTATCTTACAAAGTTATAAAAAAAAAGTTATGCTGCCCACATTTAGACTTGGACCGTCATTCGGACCTTTGTATAATCTATCTTTAAAAATATATCAGATACAACTAGTGCATAAGCATCATACGCAACATCTGACATTTGTAATAGTGTCCATGAAACTTCAATGTCTGAATTTGATCAAAAAGCTCATTCCCTACGCTTGCTGTCATCAAAGTGAAATAAGGGGTGTAGCGTTCTTAATTGTTCGATTGAAATTTGGAATCCGCTATCAGCATCCTGCTATTTTTGCATCGCTTTTTTCAGGTACATATATGCACGTCTCAGCAGCATCAGCTGTAAAATAACATTGGATCGCCCATTGTGGATACTGCTTAGATTTATTCTGACAAATATTCGTCTGACATCTGGACTATCAAATATAGAATAGTTTTGAGACTGACTTTCACGTCTATTCTATAATTGAAACAAGATAAATACATGCCCTGGTAACTGCTCGCTTGGCGCTATTTTTATCTGCTAGGTATTCCGCTAGGTGTTATTGATCGAATTTGGTATTGCGGTCTGATAAATTTTGTTCTGTGTCAAATTTTAAAAAATTGTGAACGTTGTTAACATCGTCTCAAATTATATTTACTTGTCGATCATCGGAACTACACGTTATCTACCATGCCAATCGTGAAATTAGAAATTGTGCACGAGTGACACCTGCAAATCTCATCAGAAAATTGTTTTGATCTGCTCAGTCAAGTAAAAGTATATGTTTTATCCAACGAAATAACGTATTGTAGTCTCAGCAAAATCCTAATATTATGCCAAGCGTCAGCATCATTGTGATCTTTTTGTTGTTGTAAGGTTTAACGCCATTTTTCAGCACGCGATAGGCTATACATGGCGGCCAGTATTATTGGTGGAGGAAGAACACGGGAAAACCCCCAGAAAGAACCACCGACCCACGAGAAGCTACTGGCAAGCTTTCTCACATAATTACATTAGCCGAATTTTAGACTCGAACCCACGAAGACAGAGGTGCGATGGCAGTGATCCGTAACGGACAGCCACTTTAGACCACTCGGCCACTCGGGGCTCCTATTTGTGATCTGATGTGAAGTATCTGTGAACGCTTGTCGTTTAACATAACCTTCGTTGTAAGGTTGATCTTTAACCTTTGAAATCGATAGATTGAGCTTTTGCTAGCATCTCATCTGTGTCGGCTGTTGCACCTGGTGGGGTAATTCCAATCGCGTTGCAAAGAGCTATTTGAGAGTTCCTGACATTATCAGCTAATGGCCCTGTTCCATACTCAGCATGAATTGAACCAAAAATGTGTTAATATTAGTATGAGTCCTAAGGTAGTATCTTATCAGATTTTAACCATTTATCAGAGCTATGTTTTCCCGGGTTCCTCCACCAGTAATACTGGCCGCCATGTATAGCTTATCGTGTGCTTAAAAATGGCGTTAAACCCTACAACAATAATAACAGCCTTTTTAACAACAGCTTTAGCTAAGACAGCATCCGCACATGACAAACAACAAATAGATCAAAAGCCAGAAGGTTACAGATACTTTCTTAACAAATTGCTGCTGCAGTTACCGGGTAAATTTCTACACAAAAAAATAAATAAACAAGAGCTGATTCAGAACAATACAAAATTAACTGATCGGGTATCACATGTATTAAAAAATCAGTATCCGACAAAATGTTATGAGGTCGTATCTAAGCCAGAGGATATCAAGTTGCCTCCCTATTGGCTTGTTCAATTAACTGTGGAAAATACAAAGAAAGCGTTGTCCGACAATATCAAGGACGGAAGATCATTTCCAGAAAACAATTGCGAAAAGACCCGCTACATCTTTGGCAAGACGCGTATGCACACTTTAGCACAAAAGCTGGTAAACGTGATCTGACGTTAAGAAAGCTTGTTGATGAAAGTAAGGTGAGAGAGAGGATCGAAAAAAAATCGTTGAACAGCTCAGGTTATAGGGATGATTAAGAATTAGATCTAGAGTCATGATAGGCATCAAACACTAGACAAATTTAAAAGTTTTAGCACGAAAAAAATTGTCAGCGGCAAGAAAGAAGGCAGACAACGTTAGCATGTAAGTTACAACCAAATGTACTTAGTAATACCGAATATAACGTTTGGAATAATGGTTTCATATAAATCATGCCACAATCTCTGTTCTTCGACTCAACGCTTGCTCAAATAAACCGTTGTGATATAATACCGTCTGATGCAGCACACCCGTTGAATTATTTCAGGACACGCTTTATAAAATTATTTTATTTTAGCTGAAAGTTTAATTTGTTTCATAGTGTTACTGCAGCAACGACAAATTATTGTATCTTACCTCACCTAATGCCGTATGAAATTTACTAACCGTATTTCCTGGCGCTTTGAATAAAATCAAACGAATGGTAAGAGCTCAGTCACGTTATAGAGAATCAAATTATTTATACACTGAAGACAATAATAACGCTCAAGTCTGGTTATTAAATTGATTTTACTATCAATAACAGTCTACAAAATCGGCTTGAATTTAGTTCACAAATTCTGCTTAAAGACGTTTTTTTTTTTTTTTTTTTTTTTTTTTTTGTAATCATCCGCGATGTGTCAACTTAATGAGGAGTTGTTCTGCGGCTGAATGTTCATATGGCGCATAATGCTGTCACATCCACGCCATTTATAGCTTTGGTCCCAATGTGCTGCCAGAACCATTTATGACAGCCAAGCCGTCACCTTAATTTACAATCCAGTAAGAAATGTGTACAATGTACCATAAGTCGATATATCAATTACGTATCAATGTACCATAAGTCGATATATCAATTACGTATCAATCAGGAAGCAGTGTAAGCTTAAATAATTCATGTGTAACAGTTAAATTATGTTTTTGACATGCATAATGAAGTCAATACTAATTAAGCACATATAGATCATCGGATGATTTTTCGGATTGATGTTGTTAGGCTTTTATCCATTACGCACGTTTAAAAGAGCATAAGGTATTTGCTAGCGCAGTTATCATCCAACTGGAGAATGACCACTTTGCCTGGCAGCGAATTAATACGTGTATTTGTAGCATTTCAATTTGCTACACAAGAAGTCGATCAGGAAACAAGCAGTAAAGTATTTGACAACATAGACATGGCTTGAATTGATTGCTGTCATAGTCAACAACAAGCAATATCCCAAGCACGAACTCTAATGTAACTTTACTGCGCTAAATAAATAAAAAAAACAATGCAAACTACCATGACGCAAATACGGGAACACAAATAGCTTTAAACCAATTCGTGTGCATGTATCCTATATTTCGCTTTGACATCTCAAATTAAGTTAAACGAATAAATTATGCTATGTTAGATATTGAAGTAATGTGGATTATAGCACCTGCCGTGTCAACCATATATGGCCCTTATGCTATTGTCACTGCAGACAAGTTTTTGAAACTTGCTTCTCTACGTGGAAGAATGACAGTAATTATGCAACATGATCGGATTTCATTAAATGTATCAATATGTATTATATAATGTGTTACGTCTCAATGAACATTATTAACCGCCAGCGCAACAGCAGTCAGTCAAGACGACACACGAAATATTAATCAGGTGTTAGCCTCCAACTGCGCCAAGGACAGCACGTTCTGCTGCTACAATGTTGCCAGATACATTTTTCAATTCCCGCACGTGTACCTTTAAGCAGCCCAAAAACCACCCAGTTTATATGTTAAAATCTGAAGAGTAAATAAGAACCAAATACCATAAATTTAACACTATTATAATACTGATAAAGTGATAATAGAGCCTCCGCCCAACAGGCTAAAGTTAGGTCTCACTGGACAGTTGTTTTGGCAAATTTTTGTCCGACAATGACCTATAGCAGAAAAATGATAATACTATTACATTAAAGACACAAATAAAAATGAACCAAAGATTCTTGTTGAAATGATGCTTGTAAGATTCTGACTGAGGAATTAAAGTTAATTCCTCATGCAACTAGTGGCTTTTATACTAAATCAACACTGCCCTCAACCCCTCGCTTTTACATTCATTGTTTACAGAAAAGGGGTATTTTTAATATTTTCCTGTGACAAGAGAGCTAAAAGAATCCGTATGTGCTTTATACATGAATAAAGTTCACTAGTACTGTAACAAATTAGCATACTTTTCATCACCCCTCAACCATCTAGATTTTTAGATATTTACCTCTGTAACAGACACATGTAAACACGCAAGCCAAGTTCGCGGCTCATTTGAAGCCCAAGTTACGCATTTGATCTCCTGTGCTAGTCTAACTGTGATAGCCAGTTACCAACAAGTCTACCAGTTTCCAAGCCTAACTCACAGTAAATCTAAGCCACATTACAGATTTAGCTTATGTGTGAACTGAAAAATGCTAGGATGGTGATAATTAGGCCCATGCCGTGTCAAAATGCGAAACTATCCAGCATAGATATGCTATAGTCTGGTTCCCTGACCGCTCTCCACTCCGTTACTCTTCGTTAATTGTGGAGAGCGGTCAGGGAACCAGACTAAGATATGCTACTGATGGAATCACACCACAATTAATAATGTAGTTCCAGTCTATTTTTAGAACATTTTTTCCTCTCTCATTTTGGTGGTGATAGAAGAGTTATATTGATGCATATTTGGTAGGGATTTAAAGGTAATTGTTTATTCTTGAGAATATGAGCAGAGAGAGTGGTTGTCAGTGTGTAATTTGGCGACAGTGCACATGGAGTAATAAGGCGTTGGTGATGATCCGGAAGTGAAATATGTGTTCTGTTTACATGCTGCTCTGTTTACAGTGCAGCAGCTCAAAAAAATGCCGATCAACCCTTGACAAGAATTTCACCGTGAAGTCATCTTTGGAGGTATTTTAGATTAACATATGATTTGTATTGATTGTCACACTGTGGAAATGTCAGTACTGAGAAATATATGTAGAGAACATATAGTAAAATTAATTGTGGTCTATGTCCTGATATGCTAACTTAATTGAAATTTGGAAATAGAAGTGCGCTTCGTTCTTCCGGTTCCGGAATTTAAAATAATAATAAAAAATTAAGTATGTGAGATAACATCTCTGGAGTAAGATTCAGAATAATGGATTCATTAAGATTTTTTTTTAAAGATATAATCGTCACTAGCGCCAATGTAAAATTGAATACGGAGAATTTAATAGCAATTTAATGCAGCCCAAATTACGGCGACCCGCAATCTAAAAAAATTTCACGCAACCAAATTTTGAAAGGTTGGGCGAGAAAAAAAAACGCCTATCTGGTAACTTTGTGCTGCTAAGAGATTATACAAATAGCGGCCATGGGTGGCCAACCTTTTATTGCAGGCGGGCCATTATATTTTCTGATCAACATGCGGCGGGCCGAATGATTTTTTTTGCCTGTTTGCAGCGTCAAAATGAAATACAAATATTTATGTAAAAAATTTAAAACTTCATTGTTAAATTACTGACAGCATATGTAACTTCGAATAATATTGTTATGTAACAATCTTAGATTCCCATTCACATTAGATCAGTACAAGCACAGAAAATTTATACTGTAAAGTTGTAAAGTGTGTTGTAAACAGTGTAAACTTTATAAAGTAAAAACTTATGCAAAACTTCTGTCCTCGTAGTAGTCACTGTAGTGTAGTGGTAACAGTAGTAACTGGTAACATGTGGGTATGGTTAACATTAAAAAGCAGTGCAAAAGTTATTTACTATTTTACCGAATTAAACACATGAACTAAGACTACTAATGTTTTATCATACGTCTGACTTAATGTGAACCCTGTGCTTGTTTGTCCGCTGACATCTCATCTACGTTAGGTTCAAATGCAGACACCGAAATGCGTAGGATGTCGTGCAGATGATTGTCAGTAAGTCTTGCCCTGTGCACAGATTTATTGAATTTCATGCGAGAAAATGTCTGCTCACATATGTATGTGCTGCCAAACAAACTCATCATCCTCAGCGCATTTGTTCTCAGTGCTGGATACGTGGCTGAATTCAACAGAGAGTAGAACCTGATAAAGTCTCCTTCCAAAAATGTTTGCTTCATAAAACTATCTGACTGCAACTCCACAAGCTCCATCTGAAAGTGCGCTGGCACGTCATCAGCATTCACAAGGTAAGGACTTCCAAAGAGACGAAAGGCAATGTCATGAGAACGAAAGTCTTTAAATCGTACATTGAACTCCTGCATCAGACTTGCAACCAACTCCTTATTGCGATCAAACTGAAATGAGCTGTTTCCTCTCTCGAGTTACGTCTTTACATTTTGGAAAATGATCCAGTTTGTGTTCCTGCAGATGTGCAGCAAAAATGCTAAGCTTGATCTCAAAAGCATTCACTGATTCATACAAAGTGTGTACAAGTTGTTTTGAACCTTGAAGCTTGGTATTTAGCTGATTCAGGTGCGCCATCATGTCCGACAAAAACGCCAAGTCTTGTAGCCAGCTCTCATGTTCTAACTGAGGAACTGGCGAGTCTTTTGTTTTCATAAAGCTACAAATCTCGTTGCGCAAGGCATAGAACTTTTCAAGCACATTGCTACGACTTAGCCATCGCACTTCGGTGTGATATGGTAGGTCAAGAAACTCGGCATCTGTTTCTTCTAACAAAGCCTTGAACGTGCGATGATTAAGTGAGCGGGCTCTGATAAAATTAACCGTCTTTACCACCACTGACATAACATGCTGCATCTTCAGACTTTTACTGCAGAGGACTTCCTGGTGAATTATGCAATGTTAGATCCAAGGCTGATGACTGAAGTCAGATCATTGTGTCTTAACAAGCCCTGCGAGTCCATTCTTCTCTCCACACATTGCTGGGGCACCATCAGTGGTAATCGCAGATAGCTTTTCCCATGGCAGCTTAAAACTCTCCAAAACCCTATTTAGTTCATCAAACACGTCTCTGCCTTTAGTCGTGTCGTGCATGCTGCAGAGTCCGGCAATGTCTTCTGTAATTTTAAAGCTTTCATCCACCCCTCTGATAAATATCAACAACTGTGCTGTGTCAAATACGTTAGTGCTCTCATCAAGAGCAACAGAGTACCAGATAAACTTTTCTGAAGCTCTCTCAAGCTGCTGATGGAGATTACTTGCTATGTCTTCAACACGACGCGTAACTGTCTGTTTCGACAAACTAATTGTGCCAAACCGCTCCTTCTTCTCCGGGCAGATGTGTTCAACAACCTTCATCACACAAATTTTGACGAAATCACCATCTGTAAATGGTTTGCCTTGCTTAGCAATAGCAACTGCTACTTCATAGCTTGCTCTCATAGCTGCATCCGTCTGCTGTGAAACTTTTTTAAAGCTGTTTTGTTGGGCTGAAAGGTTCTTTTTGAGAGATGCCAGTTTGTATTCCCTCATTTTTCCATCAAATTTACCAAAGGCATCGTTATGACGAGTTTCGTAATGACGCCTCAAGTTATAATCCTTCATGATGGCAACTGATTCATTACATATGAGACAGACAGGAGCGCCACGATGCTCAACAAAGTAGTTCAGTTCCCACCTTTCTTGAAATATTCTACCCTCAGCATCGTAAGTTCGAGTTCGCTTCTCGTTGTTGTTCAACATTTTATAATTTGTGGCTATTTAACAATTAAAATATTTAATTTCATAACTGCTTAAAAAATAATGAAATAACCGAAAACAAGTGCAATGTAAACTATCAGGTAACTGGTAACCGGATGTCAAAACGATATTTCGTACAACGTGACGTAAGCATCGAATATCAGTAAGTATGTATTATATTACACGTAGTTAGCGATACACTTGAAATTTGGACATCGCGATCACTTTTATACGCATAAATAACAAAATCAATAAAATTTATTTGATTTTAGAAAAAGGTCCGCGGGCCGCCAATTAGCAGCGCGCGGGCCACATTCGGCCCGCGGGCCGCGGGTTGGCCACCCCTGAAATAGCGCATATGAAATACAACATAGCCATGACCACAAATAAAGGCTAACTTTGAGGTAATCTGCCAACAATTGCCTCACTTTGAAAGATTTTCCCCTTTGATATTTGCGGATTGGTGTTTACCAATTTTATCGGCATTGGGATCGCTAAGAATTGCAGCCGCCTCTGGTGTGATATCAGGCGCCACTCAAACGCAATAAGGGACAGCGGATCTCGCGCAGATGAAAGTAAAATATCTTTTTTTGTCTAAACGTTTTACAAGTGGATAATTACAATAATACGAAACACGTTTTATTATGATGGCGCCATCGGAAGGGTGTGATAAAGAGAAAGTATAATTTAGCGATCAAGTTTGACTTAGCAAGAGACCATTCTAAAAAGGTCATATGGCAAACTGGACCAAAGAAATTTGTGCTGTGTCGAATATGTTAAAGACAATCCCTGTGACGTCTAAGATGGCAGACTTTAGCGATGAACCTATCACGGGATCATTTAATGAGCAAGAAATATCAGCGGTATCTCTTTGACACACTCTGCGAACAATGATATATGTACTAACAAGATATCTGAGCTCTGCAGGGAAATTATATTTATTTGACTTCTGTGTAATCTGCAGGCATGAACTGAGAAATTTTTCTAATACTGTTTTGTTAGTTATATGCTTTCACATAACCTGCATAGAACTAGTTTGTGGAATATGTAATCAAACTTGATACATTTCTGCCATCGTGGCAACTTTAGCATGACGAACCTGTCGCACATTTCGATAAATCGCACCAAGTCGTTATACGACAATTTCAATCACGCCATTTTTATTCGGATACAATACTTTCTTGTAGCTCTCTGCGGCCTGTAATACTAACCTAATTAAGCAATATATATGTTGTTGTTGTTTTTGTTGTAGTAGGGTTTAACACCATTGTTCAGCACAAGATAAGCTATACATGGCGGCCAATATAAATGGTGGAGGAAGAACCCGGGGAAACCCCCAAAAGAACCACCTAACCGAGAAAACCTACTGGCAAGCTTTCTCACATAACCACATTAGCCGAATCCGAGACTCGAATCCACGCTAACAGATGTGAGATGGCAGTGCCTCCACGGTTTTTCCACCGCAGAACTTCTTTGTGATTATTGCAGAGATTTCTGCGCCAAATGCGCAAAAGCTATTAAGCCTGCCAGAAAATAATGACAAATTGAAATTCTGGCTAGGGTGCCATTTATAATCTATTTTGATTTTGATAACCATTGCTTGTTCTGATTGCAGGCGTAGATAGCGACCAAACTAAACATCCACTTAGAGTTACCAAGAGCATATTCCTTGCGCATATACATACAAAGTCATCTGCATTAACAAGAAGCTGAACAAGCCAAGAAAAGGTGCTGTGAAATTCCGTAAGGAAAACAAAATAAAACAAGATAATACTGAATTAGAAAACAATCTAGAGCGGCGAGAAGAGTTTGATAGTTGGGTTGGCTGCTCCCAACATTTTACTTAAATTATAATAGAAGTCCCACCCAAGCTCGATTTTGGTTGGAAGTTAAAGTATGGAAAGATTGACGTAAAACTCTGAGCCAACAGTCAGCAATGCGGACGGTTAAATGATTGAATATACAAAAAAGTGAAATTCAGCGAATAATGATTTAATAACAATTCAATAGTCAAATGATTAAAATTTCCCATGTTCGACCCTATAATAGCCTATTTCGTCACTTGGTTAGTAGTGTGAGATAGATTTCCACCTGTAATTGAATTCCACTCGTCTGTGTATCTTCTTTCCTATTCCTCCCAATTCCTTTTCCTCTTCCTCTCGACTTTCTCCAAATTCAGTCTCCTCAACTACTTCACTATACTCCTCCTCATTTTCCACTTTTTCCTCCTTGACTCCCATTCCTCTTCATTCATCTTTTATACACCTTCTCTCACGAACTAGATTTTGCTAGTCTGACTTCCGTATCCCCTCTTAAAGCGGCCCTGCTAAATACTGCCAAGTCTGACAAAGCCTGACAATTTTTTAATAAAAACATTCCAGCTAAGACTTTGTCAGGATCTGTATGACTTTTTTTCGATGCAGTGAATTCGGAACTTGTCCCCCAATTACCAGTCATTCATTATGGTGTGCGTAGTAAATCCAACATTTTTCATTGCAATTTATGCGGCAACAAACCATACAACAATAATACAGTTTTATTATCACTTTGTATGACTTTGTCAGGCTGTGTATGCCTTTCTTATGAAACATTGAAAGGTTTGTTGAGTTTCCTACGTTTCAATAATCAGTCAAATGAAGTTTATAAAATAACAAACATTTCAAATGTTTTTTTTCAGACTGTATCAGTACTGTGTCATTATTTATAATTATGTTGAAAACTAGTCCTTCCGTTTGGTTAATTTAATCGTCAATATAATTTACAATATACATTTTTCTAATATGACTTCGCACGACTCTCAAGCTTTGCGAGGCTTTGTGTGGCTTTGTCAAACTTTGTATGACTTTGTCATGCGTTGTATAATTAAGACATTGAAATGCTGCACTTTCTTTCGATAGTCATTCAAATGAACAATTTATCAAATAATAAACATTTTACATACGATTTTTGTATTATTCGATATCGAACTTTGCCGCAAAATGTTATTGGTTATTTAATTCAGCATAATTGTCTTGAAAACTAATACTTCATTCTGGTTAATTTATTCGTTAATAAAATTTACAATATAATTACACTTGTCTAACACGACTGTGATGTCTCATTAAGGCATTGTTAGGATTTGTTCGGCGTTGTGTGACTTTGTGTGATTGGAATGTATTGAATACAAAATTAAATTTTCTTTCGATAATAAGTTAAATGAACAATTAATAAAGTAATAAACAGTTTACGTATGATTTTGTCAGACTTTGTTATTACCTTGTCATTATTCGATTTCGATCTTTTACTGTCACCCGATTTTCGGTCATTTAATTCTGCATAAATGTGTTGAAAACTAGTATTTCGGCTTAGTTAATTTATTCATCAATTTATCTAACAATATAAATACACAGTTTTATTTAACTTTGCATGCCTTTGTGGGGCTTTGTGTAGCTTTGTCGGGCTTTTTCAGGCTTAGCAGTATTTAGTAGGATCCCTCTTAGAAACTCGGAACTCAACTGTACCGGAAGTTCTGTCCCCTAAAAAGCTTTCCGTTAAAACACAAGGACGGTACAATATTTTCTTTAGCCCTCTCGTCTCCCACTTCACTCAGCATATCATCAGATAACGGCTATTAAATTTCTTCGGTCACGCATTCAATCACATCGAAATACTTATACATTCTTGTATGGTAAAACAAATTCGTAGTAAAAGCACGATATCAATCATTTCTCATACATACATACATAAATACATTGCGTCACATCAGTACATATTTATAACCCCATTAATAAACAATATCACAACAATCAGACGCATTTCCTTAAATTACAACTCATACAAAGTACACAAATATTCAAAAATCGATGCTCTGATATATACATACGTCCATAGTAACTAATCTTACACACTTCAACCATTTCCCAAATTCACAATTCAAGCAGGTTAAACGTAATACATGTACAGCGACCACAAGAGAAAACGAATGTCAGCAACCGCGAATTTGCAAATAAGACTTAAATCAGATCCCATAAAGCGGCTAGAACGCCTGATGCTGCTAAGTGACTTATCTGCTATAAACATATACACAAAAGTTTCTTATTTGCCAGAATCGATATTTATAGCACGTTCTGGACGAAATGTCTTCTTGTGTTTTTGAATATCGCCGCGTAAATTATTCGTCTGCCGCGATACGGTTTATAAGGTTTCGATTTCCCGACCTGTTGTCACTGATATAATCTGTTATGACATCTAATGATATAACACAATGCCACCACTCAAAAATAAAACGATACGTGCTAACTACTTTCTAGAGTTTTACTATGGTTGCGACTAAGATCAGAAGGTAGCTGCTGGTATTTGGATTTTTTAATTAGTGTTTTATGACGCATGATATGTCTGACATCTTGCCCACTTGCTTCATACAGGTTGTAGGTAAGACGCTCTCTCCAAGCCATGTTATGCAACTAAATTTTCAATGTCTGATTGCAAAATCACTACCGATGTAGTCCATAATCAATATATAACCGCCAGCATCATGTTGGCAAGCCAAGCCGTCAGCATTGTTTAAGTTCATATAATCACAAGCAGCTCTCGTTCATGTGTTAAAAAAAATCAGAGAGCTCTAATTAGTAGTATAGTTCAAGGCTGCTATTGAGACTATCGCTTACGTCCACATGTACCTTGTCGAACCTTTTCGATATCACAATTTACAGACAAAATACCTATCCTCTAATGTCGGTTTCTTTCGGTGCCATCATTCTCAGAGTAAAGCTATCGTCGTCTGCGCAACTCAGATTATACGGAAAAGCTAACCTAGACCAGGTGGAAACTTACCCGTGTTTTCATAGATGCATTGTACAATACTACTTCATGCTTTACACCTGTGAATGCAGTAGGTTTCTTGAATCATGAATACAGCAATTTGGTAAAATATAGTATGCAGGATTCTTTTTTATTCATTCTACATCAAATAAACACGGTTACCATCTTCAGCAATAAATTAATTCTTTACTAATTTGTTCACTGTTTAACGCCGTTGTTCGTTGATATCAGGAAAGTAAAAACAATTCATTTTCAATTACAGAAGTAAACGTCAAGAATGTTTTCAAGTTGAACATATCAAAACAGTTTCTTGAGAATTCATAGCTATGTAAATATCAAACATGTGTTTGACAATAACCTCTAAATACATCCATGTATGCATTAGCAAACATTTGGAAGTGCAGTGGCATCCAAGTATAAATTGAATGTCAGTAGAGTCTAACGCTAGTAATGACAATCATATATAATTCATTTTTCCCCCTGTATATTGAGTTTCAAACAAGATTCTGTTGCAATATCCCTGCAAACATGGAATTTTTTTAGCTGAGGGATTATCTTTAGTGTAAAGTACAATCTAAACAAAAGAAATGCCTTCAAGAAAAGAAAAAGATATTTATGCTATTTTAAATCTACAAACGATATAGTTACCCGACTCTGATCATATGATACCCATATAAAAATTTATTCCTGTTGACCGAGTCAGTTTTATTATCAGTGTTCGTATCTACCATAGCTGCTAACCCTGGAGGCCTTTATCAAGTGGAGCTGGCTGCAGCTAAATATACATTAAGTTTTGTTACATTACAAAATTCCTTTTGTAGAACACTTGGAGTATGTACATGGGCTATCACCTCGTCTCATACAAATTGTATTTCCCAACTAAAAAATCAGTTATCCAAACAGCAGATCTTAGTACAAAACCATTGTATTCTGGTGTTTGCATTTACCGTCTCAGTTCTGTCTTAAACTTGTCGATATCAGAAGCCTGATATTAACTCCATGTAAATATAACTTTCGAGTTAGGAGTAGCATTAACAAATTTTTTAAAGATGGTTGCTGTCATAACTACATTGTACGTGAAATTGGCACAATTTACATTTAAATTTAGATCATCATTTGCATCGGCATCAAGAACAATATAACACGCTTGGCGGTATTGACTAATACTGACAATATATCCCAGTAATGTTTATAACAGTGTACGGTGTTGAATATTTACCGTCGATTTCCATGCCACTCGTATACCATTAGTACATCTGGAACGCCGCTTACTCTTTTTAGCGATTCTACTTGAACGATAACTCGACAATTTTCGCACAGGTTGAATTTTATCTCTCCGGTAATATCAGAGTAAGATTCGATATTATAATCAATTCTTGTTTTCTTTGTGAATGTTTTTCGATAACTAATCAATAAAGAGTGGTCAGTATGCACATATCTCTCGGATTTTCCCATTCCGCATGCAGATTCGTCATACATCGACGGATCTGCATGTGGAATGGGAAAAAAATCAATATTATTGATTAATTGACATCCAAGACCACTTTCATCAACAGGACTTGATGTATATTGTTACAAGCAGAGGGGTATTCACTTGACCGAGTGGTGTCAAAACCCTGGCGCGAATCCCGCTGGAAGTCATGTTTTCCCCAAATTTCCAAAGACTTCCATACAACTTGAGTTGTAAATTGGAAAGTCACACGTGTCTGTCTTTATATACTAAATTTTGCTCTAATCAATTGGAGACCACAGATGAAATAACTTGCCCAAAAGTCCATTAACCGCGCCATTGCATGGGTTTTTCTTCATTATCAACATATTTCCGTACCGCCAGCCGGTTATGCCATAGAAAATACACTAGTATCCCCTTTCTCAATGGGAACTATTTAACTGCGCCCCTAGGCCAGTCAAAGTACAATTTTACCGGCGAATTACGCTTATACGCCTATTTTCCACTATGGACACATAAACGGTATCTACCAAGTCCCAACTTATTGATTCCATTGTGTAATTTACTGGTTTCCTACTATACATACATTACTGCCATCTCAACCACAACACATTATACACCACTCGATTTTAATATGGACTATGTTACAAATTCACTACTAGCGAACTATGGCATGCTTCAAACTCACTAACACTCGGCTCCGTGACGTTTGCTCCTACTAACTGGCTAATTATTTCGGGCTAGGAATATTTCCATGGCGCCGAATCTCAATAATCACACAAATAAATCTAAGAATTGCTTAAAAACGGGGCGCTATCAAATTTATTACAGTATTTATAATCTGAAGTTCTCGTGGTAATTCTTCTGGAAAAGTTTGTTATCTCTTAAATTTTAACAAATATTTTATGTAATCAGTATTTCTTTCATGTTTTGACACTGGTGAAACGGGACATAATTATATATTAGAATAAAATTGTCCCGTTTCATCAGTGAAGATAGAAACATTACTCAATTGGCACGACTATGTTAAGTTTTGTATTTTGCACATGCTCCCCTTACTTGTTCTTTGACATATTCAATCGTTCTAAAATAGTTTTCTTTCTTTATTTCATCATTTTCTTTGTCTGGAGTATCGCGATATTTAGACCCGGATAAGCAATCAAATCCGGCAAGAATATTTTCTCGAGGCAGGTATAACAAATACTGATATAATATAACTCAGCGATACACGCAGATACCTAAAGTGATCAGAGATAACTGTAATATTTTAACTGTATTTAATGGAGTTGATGCACACACTTTAAGAAATATTCATCAGACTTGGATATAATTAAATTTCAAAACGTCTTTTCACTTGCACAAGCTACCCCACGCGGATTTATAACGATAAATTTACATGATCCTAAATAAGTTATCGTGAAGGTCTTGATAACTGTTTTGGTTAAATAATGGTCTAACAGAGAGGGTGCGGCCACAATGAAACGTCTAGTTGGTAAACAAAACGTGCATACAAAATTTGAAGAAAGAAGAAGAAGAAAAAAATATAGGATAATGAAACAAAATAAACTAACCCAAATAGAGAAACTCTCGGTCAGTTAAAGGTTTCGGTTTGGCGTTATTGACCAAAAGTCCATCATCGAGTTCTTTGTAAGACAACTGCAGGATATTTGCATGTGTAAAGTGGAAAGAAGTAACGTAGGCTATGAGAGAACACTGCACACAAATTTGTGCAATTTTAACAAATGATGAACACACAAAAATTGCACTTCATTAAATATATCATTATTTACATTTATTTACTTTGGTAATTTCAGCATTTCTACAAAAATGGTTCAATATATATGATCAGATAGGACATTATATCATTCAACCGTTAAAGATGCGCATTTCTTTCAATCACACAAATACAATTGAACATGACAATGGTCCAGTGAACAACACATACACACAATTAGTGCGATTTCAACTGCAAATGGATTACACAATTTAAAGGTACACAGAATTTGAGTGATACAAAGTAAATATAAACTAGACCACTGATGTTTGGCCAGAGATTTACTTCTGGATTGTCCATCCTAAATTTACATAAATCTTGATAAAACAAACAAAAAACATTTTTAAAACTTTATCTTACCTATAGCATGTGATATTTGTTTGAATATGTGTTAAAACTTTGTTATCAACAAAGTTGTTTGTAAAGAAGAGTCTGAAAATATTGACATTTTACATTTTAAAAATAAAATTTTCCTTACATATGAATATTAGTTTCATCTGACTTTTGTAGTTAAAATCAGTTTTGTTTGCATTAAAACAAAGTTCAACTGCTGAAAAGCAAGCGATGACTAGGTGTAGAGGTAAAAAGATAAAAAAAATTAAACTAGGCAAGTATCCAGTTCTTTTACACTATGTAGCAATACCAGAATAAATAAATTTGGGCATGCAATATAAATTTTAATGATCAATCAATCAATAAGGAAATGATAAAAATCAACACTAATGGCTCTGTCTACAGGAGAAAATGAAGGGGAAAAAAATGAAAGCTAAAGAGAATTAAGTAAAAATATGAAGAAAAAAAAAAGAAATGAAATTTAACATTTCTTTTAGCTAATCCAATTCTTTTGGTTACTGTTAATCTTTAATACATGAAAGATATAAGTTCTAGATAAATTTCAACTTTCAACTCTCTAAACAATGGAATTGTTAGAAAAGGAAAATGTTGATAAGGAAATGGATACACTTTGTGTTTAAGAGTTTATATGGTGTAGACAATTTTGTATACTACTTTTCACAGTGATGCAAACATTCATTTTATTTTCAAGTGAATATATTCAAATTTTAGATTTAAATTTCTCTGTAATTAAAGTTCCACAAGTCAAACTTGAAAATGGTTTCAAACAAGATGTCCAATGAATTCCAATACTTTAAAAAGTATGACACACACTTCATGTACAGCTTTTAGTATTTATTCTTATACAGTGTAAAATATTTACTTTTTTTCTTTTCTCTCCAAAATGAAGCAAATATTATCATGATTGTTGAAACTACTCACTTTCAACTTGCCATACCTTACTATACATAAAAAATAGAGTACCGTGCTTGTCATAGATACTTGCTTGTATGTGGAGTAAAAAAAAACTAACTATATATAAAAAATACAGTACCATATGCACTTGCTCATAAGTGAAGCCAATCTGCAAACTACACAAACTCTGAACTTCCACTGCATAATGCACCAGATGATTTAGGTCAATGCAGCTTGTCTGGTGTAATCAGTTGAATAAATAACATTGAGCCATACCTGATGGCACATTATCAAGCTCTGTTTCTGCTGTTGGACCCAACTTTTAAGTTAGTACATGTACACATGTGTGTGTGTGTGTGATTTGAATTTTTAACACAGCTTTAACAATTTTTATCGCTATAATGTCTGCAGTGTGGCAGTCTAAAGTGATGTATAGCACTGGGGCATCATGCCGCAGACTTGTAGCATGATATCCCCCCTCCCCCCAGTCACATTATCCTGAAACCAGGTCGACCAGTCCTAACTCTAACCTCTTAATGCAGAGCAGCAGCTGTTAGTACCATTTTTTGTATGTCTTTGATATGACTCGGCCGAGGATAGAACCCACAACCTCCCTCATCCGTGGGAGTCACTCTAACTACTATGCCACCTGAGCGGTATGGCTTGGTACATACAGTAAGAATAAGCAATTATAAAAATAATCAAACCATCAGTTATCCATAACCAAATGGAGTTATTTGGAAGATTATGTAAATGATAGGACAAAAAACAGAATTCCTCTTTTTATGTCCGATTTGGGTTTACTTTCAATTTACTACTAATAGTAACATAAACAACAAGAGCAATTAGCAATGGTTGCATAACAAAGGCTCCCCACTCGCTACAAATTCGTTCTGAAGTACTGAAACAGAGGAACTTGAATTGAGAAACCCAAGTTTGGAGAACATGAGCATTCAGGGGCAATAACTCTTCTAGATGAAGATGTGGAATTAATTCCACTCCTTCAAGGACTCTTCAATATAAACAAACAACATCCAATGTATAGACATGAAGATGCCTTACAAGGACTATAACGTTGCCAAAAATGGAGATGAGAATAGAAGATAAAGAAAAAAAAAAAGGTAAATCTATGTCTAAGAACTGCTTCACATGAAAGCAGTTACTGTTGAGCTATGACCATTACCTGAAAAAGTAATAAACTTGATTGACAAGGCCACAACTCTGTTCAAACGGCGACAATAAAAACAAGTCCATAAAGCCACATCAAACACTCAGAGCAAATGATCTTGCCAAATTCCATGATGTTGTATAAATGGTTCTTACACTATGCCAATTTTGCAAGCAATATTCCAAGTTTTGATGGGGAGACAAGAATTTAAGTGAAAAGGACTCGACTCTATTCAAAACGAAGTAGTGGCAAAGACAACCAAAAGGTAAATTTAGGTCACTCAGAAAATATTGATACAATGTTCCATTAAAGTATGTTGATATGGTCCTTGAACTATACTAGTTACACGCATCATCTCGTGTGCATATATGAATTTAATTGTCAATGATCATAGCTCTATCAAAAGTGTCCACCCATAAAAACGCACATTTCAATCTAACAAACAACGTACATACCAAACTGTACCATAATAGGTTGAATGGTTTCAGAGTTTTGCAAGGATTTTCTGTAGTGGTAATTTAAAACTGACAGAAAAAGGATAAAGGATAATAACATAAAAGTCTAAATGCTCATAATCCTCGTCTACATGTATTAGGCGTTTTCACCCACCAAATAGGGCATCCAATTAGATTTAAGAACAGCCACATTTTGATGGTTACAAAAAGCATCAACAGATGAAATGATGGATGGATGGAAAAAGGTCCTTGTCATTGGGCTCTCTCGTCATGTGAGACCAAATATATTTCTTGATGTGTACTTCACTTAAAAAGTGTGCGGTAATTCAGGTGAACACAAACCAAAAATATTTTTTTTGTATTGTCCTAACAAAAAAAGGTGAAAATGTCATAAAAAGAAAATACATATCAACAGAAAAAGAGGCAAACACTGACAAACAGTAATTCCCACTACCAATGACACTACATAATGAGAGGAAACATAAGTAAGATGGCGAAGATTATTTACATAGATATAAATATCTGTATGCATCACATATATTACATATACAATGTCCACCAATTACATCCTTTTTGTTAGTACTTATGTGTGTACGTGTGTATTTATTTTATTTACATTTCAACTTTTTTTTTAAAGTTGCAAATTATCACATTCTCTCCCAATCTTTCCATTTAACACTCGTGTACATAAACTTGCAAATATCACAAACTCTAAAACAAACACCTGCTTCAAGATGAGCTAATAACAAAACCAAAGTTTAAAACTCTTGTCAAAATAAAAAAGGGTTTAAAATATGACCTACTTCAAGCATAAAAATTAAGCCAACCATGTTACTATTCACCTAGCCAGCTAGTACAAAAGCAATGAGCTATTTGTGTGGCTACATGTCACACGAATTGTGTAAAATGCAGACAAAACTGAAGACAGAACGGAGTCAAATCTGGTGTTACTAAATGCACTGGCAAATCGATTCTATAATCTTCATTCTACTATAGATTCATGTGAACTGTACAAACCATGATTTGTCAGCAGACAGATCTGTGTCTATGCTGGTTGCAGTTGGTTATGCATACTACAAGGATACCAATAATGGAAAATGGGATTAAACTAACTCCGTGTTCATAATTCTTTCCATTAACATGACGCTAATGAATGAAATACCCAGAGAACTGTTGAACATGATTTACGTTTTATTTCTTATTTGTAAACGTCAAAACAATTTTAGCGTGATTGAAATGATGAACATTTTTAAATGTTCTTATCTGCACTATATTCCTTCATTATAATACGAGAGTTCAATATGCATTGTTAAAACTGACAAGCTCGCATAAACTAATTTGAAATGTCCAATCAATATATGAATTTGTTTTAGTGTATGACACGGTAGACAATCACTACAAGTATTGTGTAACTTTACCTCTGTAAATGCAAGACACAAGCACTTAATTAAGATTACTAATTAACAATTATCATTTAAAACTTTATTATAGGTCTGCCTCGAAAGATTATGTTCTGTCCCTGCTGTAAGTATAAACTATAGATAAATCATAAAGTACATTCTTTTTCAATTAAAAGGTATACAAACTATAATAACCTGATATACCCATGCCTCTGTATAAAATGAGAACTGTTTCTATATTAAAAAAATCACATGCGTGTAAAACCCAAAAAAAAAAATGAGGTCATCAAATTAAAGCTTAAAATGAGGTCTTTAATTAAGACAACATGAAAACAAGAAATAAAAATATGCAAATATAAAATCTGAATGAGTTTTAATGATCATGCAGAATCATCTCCTGAGAAAATCCAATAAATATACTCTAACAGTCTCGATCTAGGTACTATGTAATGACATAAAGAGTCCACCGACCTTTTGATTTTTGCAAGAAACAATATTTTCTTATCTAATTA
Organism: Unio pictorum; assembly: GCA_030141615.1. Classification (NCBI taxonomy): domain Eukaryota; kingdom Metazoa; phylum Mollusca; class Bivalvia; order Unionida; family Unionidae; genus Unio; species Unio pictorum. Next base: position 12,620,576 of record JARLTB010000147.1, on the reverse strand, counting down.
TATACTAAATAGAATTATATATATCACCACTTTTAAATCAAAGAAAATGTCCCTGCCCCCAAGATTATTTATCATAGTAAATGTGTCTGATTCAAGTGAACTGAAAACAAATTACAAAATGATTCGCACTCGAGCCAGTTGCAGTATGGTTCCATACAGAAAACTTCGAATTGGGCTAATGTAATTTGATTGAGCAATATGAAAATTATTGATTGTGCTGTTAACCTTACAACCGCATACAAATAAGAACCCACTGCAAACAACATAGACCCAAATCTGCCTTCACCTTAATGACCAGGAGATTATGGTCTATGTTGTTTGTTGTACATAAATAGTAACAAAATGCAATATCCAGACCTTCTGGCATTGTAAGATTTGGATTTAAGCTTTTTGAAGTTGGCTCCAATGTATACACCTCTTCCTCGATAACACATACACAACGGGGTATACAAAGACCGTACTATAAATGAGCCTGTTTTCAATGATAAAACAAGAAATATATCAAAGTTTCCGTTACCAACTTTGATCACGATTTTCTTCAAGTTCAACAAATAGGGATCATTCTGGGGGGTATTTTCTGGTTTAAAAAATGGGACCCATGCCTGACCTGCATTATAAGCAGATTCACGAGTTATCAGGGTGCGAGTTATCGAACGAGTGGTATACTACAGTATTTACTGTACTAGCTAAATGCATGTATTGAACTGGGATGGTCCCTCCTCTGTGTATCTAAAAGGAAAGAAGCTGAAATTCTTTATTTTGCAAGTTAGTGGTTTCTTCGAATCTTAACATTATATTAAGAAAGTCTAATTTCAAAAGATCCATACATATTATGTAGGGATGTATTTCATTGATTCAATAAATCTGTTTCTAAACATATTGTAAAATTGTTATTTACAATTTAATTTACTCACAGCAGTAAAACTGACTACAGTAACCTTCTACATAGCCCTGCAGTGGATTTAACACTTTTAACAAAAATAAGAAAAGATAACAAGAAAAAAATACTTCTAAGAGTTGTGATTTTTTTCATTATTTCTTGGTATATAGGCTGAGTGATTTTTTTCTTCTTCATGCAGATGAATGTTGGCTGTTTTCAACAGAAGATTTATAGGTGTTTCTGCACCTGAGCTAGGCAGGATGTTCAGACTGGTTTTTGAATTTTACTTTTGAAATAACTGAATGAATGGTGTAAATGCTGTAAACCAGTCAATGTTCCACCATTACAACGATGCTCTGACTCAAACTTTACTAAATATCTGTATGTTATGAAGGGCAACATGGTTGCTGTTGGTTTTAACATCACTTCCAACACTTTACAGGGCCATAGTATGTTGAGAAACAGGAACCAAGTTGTTCACAAGGATGAATTGAGATAGCCGAACAGGGCTGATGTGGGATGGTATCAATCCCGAGACCCTTGGATTACGAGTCTCATGTTCTATCAACAATTGCCACCCTAGCTACTATGACCTCAAGGGTTGCCATATTGATTTTTTTTCTTCTATGTCAAGTGTAAAACATGCTACTGATCTATACTGACGCAAACGATTGTGTACTACATCAACTAGTGGTACACTAGCTAACGGCATTTTCTACACAACATCACGCCAAGATTTAAAACTAGGTTGAAGAGGATGAGAGCTCTATACTACGATGTAACTTGCATGTACTGTATTTACCGAAACATAGCCAGGTCACAGCTGTGAACTGCCAGATCATTGTAAAAAGCCACATAAACCATTATTCAATCAGGGACTATACTATTCACCAATGAATGCATCATATACCTGGCAAATACATGTACAGTGATTTCTGGATTGTACCTTAATATTCCAATGAATACCTAAATAAATCTTTGCAATTGTGAAAGAACAAGAGTCGGTCAAAGGGACTAACACCACTGGACCTAAGGAGCATGTATGAACATGAGTAGTCCATTTTCCCATCATTTATTGATTTATTATAACTATCTATTTTAGCAAAAAATCTCCAACCTATTTGAAAAAGACATTGTTTTATACTGGAATGTTCACAAGACAAGCTTAGTACATAAATCTTTGCCATGGCCTGTAATTTTGAACCCATTATCTGAATAAAATAACTGAATTCTAATACTGTCAATAGTTACTAACTTTAACATGGAAAGTTTGTTTAAAATTATTAATTCTGAAAAAAAAGATTTAAACAAATAAATATTGAAACAATTCCTTTGAAAAATTTAAATACAAAACTGTTTTAACATTTTTTTAAAAATGAAAACAAAAATAAAAATAAAATAAATAAACCAATAAAACTTAAAAATAAAGAAAAGTCTCTTGAATGGATTGATGTTCAGCTGGGCAAAATTAATTTTCCAGAAATCAAGAATAAGACCAATTATTCCTTTTAACTGCTGCATGTTGAAACCTTTTCTGATATTCTTCAGCAAGAATATTTTCAAATTAGTTGTAACCATATATGACTATACATAAAACTTCTCACATAACCAATATGGAAAAGATTTGTTTTATTTTGGAATTAATATGTTGACAAGACAAACTCAATACAAAAATCTATGTGATGGCCTGTGACCTTGAACAACTACGATGCTGATTACCTGCAACATTCCATGTAAAGATACAACGCTGACTCACATGGGCAATAACTCTGTACAAAAGGTGCAGTTTAACAAAATCTTAAAAGGCCCATCCAAGTGTAAGAAGCAATGTTTTTATGAAATCTATCAAAACATGTAGGGTTATTCCAAGTTTCTATGTAAAGACAATATACCTAACAAAGGGTATAAATTGGTCACAAATGTTGTTGATCCGTAAATAACAAAGAGGAGTTCATAAAAATGTCCATACCAATTTTCATAAATAACAATGAGTTCATACAAAATATCCATACCAATTTTCATATTGAGTTCATACTAAATGTCCATACCAATTTTCATATTGAGTTCATACAAAATGTCCATACCAATTTTCATATTGAGTTCATACTAAATCATATTGAGTTCATACTAAATGTCCATACCAATTTTCATATTGAGTTCATTCAAAATGTCCATACCAATTTTAATATTGAGTTCATACAAAATGTCCATACCAATTTTCATATTGAGTTCATACTAAATGTCCATACCAAGTTTCATATTGAATTCATACAAAATGTCCATACCAAGTTTCATATTGAGTTCATACTAAATGTCCATACCAATTTTCATATTGAGTTCATACAAAATGTTCAAACCAATTTTCATCAGAATATACTGAATGGTTCTAGAAATGTGCAAGTTTACAACCAACATCCCATAGAATGTGAAATTCATTTTCAGAGGAAACAACTCTGTTGAAATTGGAGTTGATAAGACAAAGTCCATACAAGACACATCCAGGTTCACAATACAATATAAATACCATACTGTATCAGAACGCATTCTTGAGCTGTGTCAGTTACAGTTCCTTGTCACTGTCAATAATTATATCCAAAATGGAGGTGATGAGACAAAATCTATAAAAGGAATGATTCATATCAAACTGTGTCATGTGTTCAATGGTTCTTGCGATTACTTCATTACAATTATCATCCCATGCAAAGACATGTTTTTTATCAAGGGCCACAACTCAAACTCACATGAAGCTGAGAAGAAAATACCCCTAAAAGATATGTCCAAGTCTTTGAGACAATGTATACATGAAAACTGCATCAGAATCTGTTGGATGGTTCCTGAACTATACTAGTTACATGGTTCCGCTGTAATGGAGATTTAAAATAATGAAAAAAGGCACAACTCTTATCAATATTTTCAATAAAAATTAAATCTGAACAACTACAAAAACCTTACATCCATGTGCAATATGCTTTTTCCAAATCATTAAATGTGAAGGGTTGTGGAGCTTTGGTGGTTACCAAATCATTAAATGTGAAGGGTTGTGGAGCTTTGGTGGTTACCAAATCATTAAATGTGAAGGGTTGTGGAGCTTTGGTGGTTACCAAATCATTAAATGTGAAGGGTTGTGGAGCTTTGGTGGTTACAAGAATAATGAATGGAGGGACAGATGGACAGATGGAAAAAGTTGCTATTATTGGGTTTATGCAAGGTCCTAATAAGGTTGTGAGAATTCTATATGTTACAAGCAGAAAACCATGCAAAAGCTAACTATATATCCCAGAACTATCTTACATGTGCACAGATCTGAACTTCAGGGATCAATAATGACAAAAATCATAAAATGGACACATTCCACACATATTCTATTCATTTCACACATTTTTCACATACATAGCTGCCTATGTAGAAGATAATGAAGCAACCACTTAGATGGAACAAACAATTCACAATATAAAATCTACACACATAAAAACAACCATTAGCAAAGTCAAAATCAACAAATACATATAACACAAGTACCCATGCTTAAAAGACGCTTAAGTAGAGAACTGAAATTTCTGCAGAGAAACCACTTTTCTTCATCCAGTCATGCCCCAAAAATGACAGGTTTCATCGCCATCCACAAAGTTTGGTCCAGGTTTGTATAACTAATGTTATTGTGCAGAAACCATTTTTCATCTTTAGTCCCAATGCCATTAGTCACTGACCTTGTGATCCCAAAACTGACTGATAAATTTCTTCCTTTTGCCAAGTGCCAGTAACCCACAATCTGGTAAATTTTGATGATTGAGAACTCATGTCATTGTGTAAAAACCATTTATATAACCTGAAACAGATGAACTTTGACCTGGTCACTCCAAAATCAATTAGGGTTCTTTCATACCCAAGTGCAATCAAACCACAAAGATTGTTAATTATAGACAATGGACAACTTGAGTTCTTTTGTGAAAACTATATTTTCTTCTTTCACTTTGTGACCTTGATTTTTACCTTTGACCACAAAACTGAAAGGTTGATTTTTTGGCCTTTGACCACAAGACTAATAGAGTTCTTTCTTATCCAAACATCTAGCAAAATTGGTTACTGGAGAGTGTGGAAAATTTTAGTCACTGTGCTAAAAAGAAATTTGTCATAGAGAGATGGACAAACATCATAATGCAACATACTCCACTTTATGGTGGACATTTAAAAACTGGTAATGTGAATGGCTCTGACTGAATAAATTAGCAATGTACAACAAAGTATTCATATTTTTACATACACTCCTTGCTATGCTAAATTAGTCATCGTCACGACCAATGACTCAAATGATTTATTATGAAAATTATTTACACCATCAATGTCTGATGTATCACAAATCATGGCTAACCAAGACATATCTTTTAAGGCTCCTCATTTTAAGGGTAAATCCAAACTCAGTTTCTCTAATAGTCTGAACAAACAGACCAATCTATCAAAGAGCACACAGATGCAAATAATTTATATGAACAAACTGTTATGTATTTGTAAACTACTACAAAAATTACACTTCCTATAAACACAACATTTTCCTTTCTTTCAACTCTGAGAAAGAATATAATGTTTCCAAGACTGTTGAGCTCTTCAGTCCTTCATGGAGATGTAAACAAACTTTAATCTTGTCTTATTCACTCAAATTTAAAAATTCTTAAAAAGCATCTACATACATGGAGATGCCACTCACAATTCATATCACATGTACATATATTTGAATCCAAGGTACATGGACATAAATTACAACTTTTTCCAATTTGTTTATGTCTTTTCTTTGATAAATGATGCTTACCATGTATTGAAAAATGTTTCCCTTTGATTATTTACTGGCTGCACGCTACAATTAGTACATGAAGGGTTTTATCATAATGGCACAAAACTATTATTACAGGACAAAACTTAAATAGTTTCCAAGCACATATCACTTTTTGCTTCTCAATTTTAAAAATCTGCACAGTAACTGTACAAGTCAGTCAAGATATATGATTTATCAACAATGAAATCACATATATAATACTTAGATTTTACAAGTATCAGAATTAGAAGAATAAAAATTCATGTTCATTATGACTGCCGAAATTTGCATGATCAAAATATTTTTTGTGTAACAGGGTTATTAAGGTCTGCCTTATATACATTTTTGAGAGAGATTACATGTTATTACCATTGGATGTTGTATGAAGGTATCATCTATTTCATCCTCTCCCCAATTATGACCGTAAATACATTATCCATATTACAATCAAATGTAGAATTTCTTGTTGTCAAATTTTGATTTTGTTTATGCCAATGATTTGCATTCATTATTTAAATACTGACTGAAAGAGAAGATTAAACTCTGACCTGACAACCCTAGCAAGACCTTCTCAGTAAAGCAATCATTTTTTCCCCTCATAAGTAGGACCAGTTGTCAGTAATGTGTAAGAAAATATCATGTACTGTCAAGCTGTAGAAGTCCAGATTTGTGCTTTAGAATTAATGCAGCAATGGAAAACAAAAGGTTTGTCAAGTATACCTTTACCTTAATTACATCCAGTGTTATTTCACAAACTTCAGTTTCTTCTTATTGTACTGTTGACACTTTTAAAGAGGTTAAATGTGCCTTTTGTTTTGAAAAGTATCATTTTCTGAATGCTGTTTTTAGAAAATAAGCAACAGTTTAATCATGTAGACGTTTTGCATTACAAAATATTTGCAGTTTAAAGCATCCAAGTCACTCCTGTAAAGTTAATCTGGTTCCCCAAGTCTCCTGAATGTAATATGAAACAAGGATCATAATGACAAATGGACAAGCCAACATCTGGATTTAATTTCTGTAATTGGTGTTTTTATCCCTTAAGTCTATTTTTAAAGGTCATTTCCACAAATGAATACGGCATAATCATGAGGGTTGGCTGGTCTGTCAAGTTCCTATATCCACGATAAATTTCAGTAGTAAAGTAAATTTAATCAGCTTGAAGACATCATGCCAAACATTGATGATATTGTCTGCATCTCTTGATGTTGTTGTTGTAGGGTTTAACGCCATTTTTCAGCACATGATAGGCTATACATGGCCGCCAGTATTATTGGTGGAGGAAGAACCAGGGAAACCCCCTCCCCCCGGAAAGAACCACCGATCTATGAGAAGCTACTGGCAAGCTTTCTCACATAACTACATTAGGCGAATCTTGGACTCGAACCCACGCAGACAGAGGTGAAATGGCAGTGATCTGTAATGGACAGTGCTTTAGACCACTCGGGGTCCCTTGCATCTCTTGAAGGCAATCTATCCAGACACCATGTGCACAAAACCCGCCATTAATACTGTTCCATTAAAAGAAACTCGAAAGATGAAGTAAAAGATTGTATACATTTTCTCCAGAGGAGCTTACTTGAACTTGTCACCATGTCTAGGGTCCGAGTTTTCCATTGTCTCTGCCTTCTCATAATCTGCTTGTGAGGATGTGCATTTCAAAGTCCTTGGCATATTTAAAGTCTGCAATTTTGAGTGTTTTTTTAATTTTATAAGTAGACTTAGAAACTACATGTAAACATTCGTCATGCCATATGGACACAAAAGAAGTCTTACCAATTAAAAAAAGGTCATTTCTTCAATAGTTGGCCAATTTAAAGATAACGGTGATTACATGGTTGTAGAATGTAACTGATTGTTTTCCGATAAAGTTAATTTAAATTATTTGTTTCCCTATTATTATTTTAAATACAAGAGGCTATAAAACTGAAGACCCAACACATTTCATTAATGTACCATCCATTGTATGATGTACCTTCTATTTAAATACAGCCCGACTGTCTTAATATGGAAAAGATTATCCATATCTGTGGATATTTCCACATTTGTTTCTTGAATATCCAATTTTGACAAATTTTAACATTTAATCTTCATGATTTTTTAAATGATTTCATTACATTAAATGGGGTTATTATTTATGTTGTTGTGAAATTTGTGTACAGGTCATAAAAATCTACATAAACATCCATGCACAAAAAATGTAAATGTACAATTTATGTATGTTATCTTACCGTTATGCTAAATGTTTTTTTTTAAAAAAAAGAAAAACTCTTTACAGATTTGGTATTCAACGAACATGCACTCTGTGACGCTATGTCTTTCACAATCCAGCAAGTACATGTTCTGAAACTAAGCTATACAATCATGTATTTTTTGCATTGGTTGTTTGATTCCAACTGGACTAAGTAAAGACCTTTCACAGTTCTCCAGACAATATAATGTTTCCATTTAATTCTATACAATTACATGGACCCTCTCTTCTAGTTTCTGTGTACTTAACTATAACTAAGTCTGTATTAGAACCTTTCAGTTAGGTCCATACTTATGCTGGGGAATGCTTCCAGTCATCAACCTATAACCCTGATTGTCAGTTATCACATCTTTTGTTTAGTTTATCAATTAGACCTCGCATTTAATAAAACTATTAGAGCATTAGTAAAAAAAAAAAATATTTTTCTATACCAGCTTCAACCTTCCTGCCTCACTCTGAAATAATCTAACATCACAGAATTTGCCACCCGAAAGAACCATTTAATTGTACTTGAATCAGGTACTCCGTAAATGAATGTTGTCTCCATTTCACATTTAATACATGGAAATCTCTTGTGTCTAATTGCACAACTTCCAAACATAAATGCCTTTGATTAGCTTCTCAGTAACACTGTTTGCTGGTTTTGATCACTAACATCAATTCCACACTGATCTTTGTTTTCACGCATTCAAATGATTAAAAACAATTCTATAAACGTATCGGCTTGTCCTGTGTGTGAATAAAACAAGGCAGTATGGCCTATTTCTTCAGGTGAAGAACATACATCTCTAACATTGCAACCAGAAGAAATTCAACAATTTAAAGACTCAAGGTTCTCTTGTACATCGAGTGATACCAACTTGTATTATAATACATCACTTTCATGTCCTGCGAGACATACTCCTATTGCAGCCCTTGTTATCATGTGATGAAGACTTGTCACTGTACAGATCTGAACACTTCAGATCACTTGTTACGTCAAGTGACACCAATTTGTATTATAATACATCACTTTCACATCCAGTCCTTGTCATCATGTGATGAAGACTTGTCACTGTACAGATCTGAACTTGTAGATCACATGTAAATCAAGTAACACCAACTTGTATTAAAATACATCACTTTCTCATCATGTGATACTCAGTTATATTACAGCATTGTTATCATGTGATGAAGACTTGTCACTGTATAGATCTGAACTTGTAGATCACTTTTAAATCAAGTGACACCAACTTGTATTAAAATACATCACTTTATCATCATGTGATACTCAGTTATATTACAGCATTGTTATCATGTGATGAAGACTTGTATCACTGTACAGATTTGAATTTATAGATCCCTTATAAATCAAGTTACACTCAAACCAATGGGACTTAGTATTATCAGCCGACATATAATGAGTTGTAATATGAACATCTCGAAGCCAATAACCACACCTATTGTGTACTAACAAGGTGTAGTTCTGACTTGAATCGGTAAATGACCATTTGCTACAGATAATCCATTCATCATGGCATAACTGCTACTACTACTTTTACTGCTATCTTTGCTGCCATCGGTGGATGAGCCACTGTCCATGGCTCCTATTGCACTGTTAGAACTGGCAGAGTTTGAATTATGGGCTGCACTGATTATGTCATGGGGTATGCCCCCACATGCCTGGTCCCTTTCTTGAATTAGTGTACAATCACATGGCTCTGCCCCTACGTTAGAATGATCAGGTTGCCAAGCATAACTTGTGTCATGAAACAGATCATTCAACTCAACTCCCTGATCCTGGGACTTTTCCACCACTGGTAAAAAGGGGAGGTTAGATTCATCCATTTCCTCCAACAATAGATGAGGACCATCATCGTCGTCTATATCATTCAAATCATTATGTTGCACTTCATCTAGTTTAAGCTGTCCTTCATTAAAGAAATAAGACACATCTCTAAAGGCTGGGTCCAAGTCTGGCACAAGAATTTCAATTATTTCTTTAAATGTAGGTCTCTGTTTAGGCCTGAATCTCCAACACTTTAGCATCATGTCATATCTGTAAAGAAAACAAATTATCAAGTATAATACAATTTCCTGCATTTTTGATTGAAATATGTACTCCAGATGGCATGGTTGAGATTGCCTAAAAGTGGGCATTAAACAAAACTTTCCAAAATATTGTATAACATGCTCTTATTGCTGTTCATACTAACACCAAAATAGGGGCTATACATGGCAGCCAGTATAACTAGCAGAAGATAAACCTGGGGAAATCTGAGGAAGAACCATTGACCTATGGCAAGCTTTCTCACATACTGACATTCGCTGGGCTCATGACTTGAACCCAAGTGGACAGTTGATATGGCCGTGATCATTAACACATTTACCCCATGTGACGACTTTACAGGGCATGAGGAGGTAGCCGACTTCCAGGTCTGTAGCATCAAGGTCATGCATGATATGCTAAAGTGGGTGGTATTATTGAAAGGTAGACAGATGTAGCTCTACAATGATAGCAAATAATCTGGACATTTTAGTTGCATTAGAAAATACAGAGGGAAAAACCAAAGTTTTTGGACCCGTTTTTTTTTTCACCCAAAATTCGCCCATGGTCGGAATCTAAATTTGATTTTAGACTTTATGGCCTCAGATCTACAGCAGATCGGTCTGAAGCGCACACAGACAGAAGAACCTGTGCAAAAAGTAGGATAAGGTGGACATTTTGAATAAAGAGTCTTCTCCATATGAAAATTATGGGTCCGTTAAGCAAAATAAAAAACAAAACATGAGTCCGAATTTTCACCTTCTGCCCATGCGCCAGCAAACTAACCAATGAAAGACATTTTCTTTAGCATAACTAGCCATTTGTCTAAATGGAATATTGCTTGGAAATCGATGTATTAGGATGTATTCAGAAAAAGTACCCCCAAAATGTGTTCCGAGTCATACCAAAGACTTACAAAAATGGTACTAACAGCTGCCTCGCTTGACGCTCAGCATTAAGAGGTTAGTGTTAGGACTGGTCGGCCTGGTGTCAGGATAATGTGACTGGGTGAGACATCATGCTACATGTCTGTGGCATGATGTCTCAGTGCTAGACATCACTATAAACTGCCTCACTGCAGACATCGTAGCGATATGACTGAAAAATTGTTAAAGCTACGTTAAAAATCCAAATCAAACAAAAAAAAGTGTTACAGGTAAGTGCTTTAGACCACTCCCCCCCCCCCAGTTTTTGTGCATATTTAAAGCAAATACCATCACAAAAATGCATACTCAGAGACTAAATGGTCATCATGCAAAATTTGTCAACTATAAATATGCTTGTACCTTGTACAACTGCAAATATAAATGTCACTGTAATTAAATGTTTGTAGATCTGCCCCCCCCCCCCCCCCGCTTTAATGCAGAGGCAAGAACAAATGATGAAACCATTCACAAATAGTTAAAACATGAGCAGCAAAACTACAAAGTATCCCAAATTTCCATCCAGCAGTTAACGTAGCATGGATATAATGAAACGATTTCTGCTTCTAACCAGTAAGTTGAAATGAACAACTGAAATGAATAAAGTTACATACAATTTTTGTGGACATCCTTCAGGTTTCTCCATTATCCTGCCATTTCCAACATATCTGAGCACATCCTCATTTGATAAACCCTGGTATGGTTGCGCTGCTAAGGTGGCCATTTCCCACAATACCACACCAAATGACCTGCAAAACAAGTTTTCTATTAAATATATACGTCTATTAAAGTAAAATGTATCTGACCTTAAACTCAACATTTTATTTTCACAGTAAGCCTGTTTATTTGAGGCTGGATATAAAATGCACAAGTTTAAGTGTTAAAAGTTTAATTATTGTATTTTCTACCCCTCCCCCTTTCCAAAAAAAAACAACCCAACAAAGTTCTAATTTAAAGAAGAAACTTATTGGGTGCTGTAAAGGTTCATTATCAATAGTATCTACTCTCCTTGTCATATTTATCTCTCCTTGTCATGTCATATTTATCCATTTATATGGTGTAAGCACATGCAAACAGTGGGGTCCCAAATCTGCCCCTGGACAATGCCTTGGCAGATTATGGTCTATGATGCTAAATTCATACACAATTTTGAACTAACAATGTAGACTCTAATCTACCAGTGCATTATGTGTGGAGGATCTGAGTTATTCCCAGTAGGTCCTGTATCATACATGGGAACATACAGTAAGCTATTACAAGGTCCTGTATCATACATGGGAACATACAGTAAGCTATTACAAGGTCCTGTATCATACATGGGAACATACAGTAAGCTATTACAAGGTCCTGTATCATACATGGGTACATACAGTAAGCTATTACAAGGTCCTGTATCATACATGGGTACATACAGTAAGCTATTACAAGGTCCTGTATCATATATGGGTACATACAGTAAGCTATTACAAGGTCCTGTATCATACATGGGTACATACAGTAAGCTATTACAAGGTCCTGTATCATACATGGGTACATACAGTAAGCTATTACAAGGTCCTATATCATACATGGGAACATACAGTAAGCTATTACAAGGTCCTGTATCATATATGGGAACATACAGTAAGCTATTACAAGGTCCTGTATCATATAATTTTATCCAGATGCAACACTCTTCAGGCAGTGACCTTTCACCTTCTTTCACTGTACACTTCAAAATAATGTGCATCCATCATAAAGTCACACAAAAATGGCAGTCTATATTGTTTGCAAGCATGTGCTCTGTTAGTTTAGTTTAGTAAACCATCAAGAGCTTCTCAATGAATCTGACTACTTTTATGCAATGATAGCAAATGAATTGTGAATAGTTAAAGCATGTTTCATTTTTTCATCCTGAATACTATATCAATCAAGGTACTAATTACTAGGGCATAACCGAGTAGCATTTTTTTTACCGATTTCCGATTCCGGATTTTGGGCATGAAATTTTTCCGATTCCGGATAAGATTCGATTAATCGGAAATGCTAAATCTGTTTTTTTTTTTCTAAAAAATTTCATCTTCCATTTCCGGATTTCTGGTATCTGGTTTTGTCGTGTCTAGCATGTTACTTAGTACTTTACCATATCCGGCTTCATTTCCAGTTTACGCCCACCTGTTCAAATAGATTATCTCACAGCGTGGTTGTGTTGACCATATTGGACTTTTCTGACTTCTTATTTAACTTTATTAACGCACTATCGAATACACGCAGTGTTAGACACGGTGCTATAGAAATTCAACTTTATTATTTTTATTATTCGAATCGGTCGTTCCTGCCTTGTCCGACTCTGATTAATCGGAAGTTCATACTATCCGGTGGAATCCGATTTCCGGATCAAAAGCCGGTTATGCCCTACTAATTACTGATGACCAGATATTAACATACATATTATTAAGAGATCACAGGAACTGAATGAATCAAAATGAATTATGATGATAATGGGGACCATGCTTCTACATCTTGTGCCAATACATTGGAGGATTACAAAGCTTTTATCCCCAACAAAGCTAAGCTTCAAAAACAGATTTTATCTGGTTAAAAACCGTGCAACAATTGAAAAGAAATTGATGATCCTACTGTACATCATAAAGTCTAATGCATCTTTAGAAAGTCGGATGGTGAATAAAAACATTAAGTGAACATTATTTAAGCCTGAAAAAAGAACTACTAGCTGGAGAATGGAACATCAGGATAAAGTAACTGGATTAATAAACAACTAATAATAAACAAGTTGATAAATAAAATAAATAAAACTAAATTAATAGTCGAGGCCACCTTAATATGCCATAATGGGCTTCACAAATGCAACCTAGGCAGGCAAAGGTAGAAAGCTGGAGAAAACAATACATCCAGTCAATTCCAGTAGAAATATTCTGGTAGAAAATTGTAAACCACATTATCAAACAATTCACATGTTAAACCATGCTACTCATTAACACTGCACAGAATATATAGTCCTGAGAAGGGACTGATCCTCTATTAACTAGAATCCAAGATAAGACGTTTTCTTCATATTATCTTGCAAGTGTTGAGACCATCTGGCAGCCATATTGGAAGTACCATTTTCACTTAGGATGAACACAACATCATAAGGAGTAGTGGCAAGTTTTTTAAGATTGCAGCTATACTTAAGTCAGCATCATTAAAACACAACCAGCCATCATAAGAAGTGAAAACCAATAGTCTATATGACCATTGGACATATGGCAAAATTAATTTTTGATTCTGTCCCATTTTCACTGAGGACCAAACAACCCCACACATGAATTTGATCTTTAAAAAAAAAAACAACTGAAAATGTGAAAGGGGGGTGTGGGGGTACTCCCCCAGTGGGGTTTCAAGGGGCAGTGCCCCTGATCAGGGGGTACCAGGGGGTCAAAGACCCCCAACTAAAAATGCATTTACACGCATGAAAATCTGCTCCTGGTGCAACTTGTGACCACAATATGTAGCAAAATAATCATTTGAAAAACTGACAAACTTACCAAAATTTGAATAATTTTACAATATTTATTGTAACATGAATTTGTTCGCCAATACTATTGGTACTTAAGTTATTTCAAGTGCATGTCAGTGTTCACATCGTAATCAAGTCAATAACTGTACAGATTTTGCTGCCAACATATTACACTTCTCTCTTTTCATAACAAATATGTAAAATAAACACCCAAATACATCATCTATATACAAATAATCCCATATATTCACTTGTCTTTTTGTCCACTGAACACAACCTGTTGATATGCCAGTTGAGCTCTTTTTGCGGCTTTAAGAAAGATTTCTTTAGTCTTCCTTTTTGTCATCAATGCTTTTGCTGGCTCAATGTGCAATCGTTTACTTTCCTTCTCAACAAAAGCCTTTTTCATTTCAAGCTCCAGCGTGTATTGGCAACATGCAGTGCACATATTCTGACAGAGGGCTTCATTTTTTCCGTATGCAGCTTCATTTGTAGGTGCGGTTCCAGACTCTTTCAACCACGACTTCTGTAACGTATATATTGCAGAGGGGACAAAATGCCAGTCCTCAAACGTTCAGTTTTCTTATAAACTGACCAACTAAATTTCTGTAGACAATTCGTTCCAGCTATTCCCTTCCATTTTTTTAAAACCTTTATCTAAACTATTCGTGTCATCGACTCTCAACAACTACAGACGCCATTTTTTGCTTCATCTTTCCATTGCCATCAATTTCCTTTACACGAAGATTCATTGGATGAATTTAAACTTTTGACCAATCAGAATACTCTTTACAAGAGTCGTGGGCTAACTAATATATGGAGCGAATACGTTACAAGGGTTGTTGCGGAATGGGACTAAAAAACACAGTAAAAACCGGAAGAAAAAAAAAAAACGGATCGGACATTATTTTAAAAAAACGGACTATATCAAGAAAAATCAGATTCAAGTCAGGAGAAAAGTGGAATTCCGTTTTAAAATGGAGAAAAATCATGTCTGTAACCCTAATGACCATCCATTAAGGATTTTCAAAACAACTGCCATGTTGGTATTTTAGATATCAGAAAGACTCTTATTTTAATTAGCACCAACTTGACCTAGGGATGAATGTGTGTGCAAAGTTTTGTATAAATCCTACCAGTACTTTAACGGTACCAATAAGAAACTTGTAGTAATGGATATCAATAAACAACCCTGCTATAAATCAGAATTTCATACCAACTCCATGTAGTGCTATTTTTTTTAGGGCATATTAAAACTTATATTTAAAAAATGGTATATTTGATATACTGTGGCAGTAACACATAAGGCCCAAGTGTCCAACACACTTCAAAGCCATTACTTATTTCTCATTCCTTATCTTTTAGACTCTTTTTTTTTCATTTAACTTCTTTTCTTGCCATATACGATTTTTTTTTAAATAGTAGTTCACTCAATCACTTAATAGGACATTATAATTGTTTTAAATCCAAATGAAACCAGTCCTCGTAAAACAAGAAATCATTGTTATACATGAAAATCACTAGCCCTGGGATATTTACCAGACATCTGACATGCTTGTAAAGACTCCATCTTTCAAAGATTCTGGAGCCATCCATCTTACTGGCAGCAGACCTCTGTCGCCTTTTCTGTAGTAGTCTGTCTCATATATGTCTCTTGTCATTCCGAAATCTGTGGAGGACAAGGATTGTTACAAGTTAGCATTACAAGTAATTTCCTATGGTATAGTAACCCTTTTTTACAACTGTATTCAAGGGAGCATGGAGTTATAGGGTGGCCACTTTATACAAGGGTACCCAGGTAGGCATTATTCCCATTACATTTTGTAACAGAATACATACCCGCTACAGACAGTCCTGAACATGGGGCCCTATAGAAAGGACCCAATTTTTAAGTCATCTTCTAAGGGACCATAATATAGTCCAGTTATGTTCAGGCTTGTCATATTTACTAATGTATAATAAGCACTCCATCATAAACCTAAGAGAAACCAAAATCTGTCCCCCCATCATCATACAAAAATATGTCTGTAAAACACAGCCTCAGATACCATTTTAGAATTATCATCCTCCGTCTGACAAAAAACTTCTTCGATCATTTTCTTTTTCTGCTGTCCACTTTGCTATTGACTAACTTGATGCTGAAAAAAATCAGTAATTTTCTGCCCACATTGGACTAAAATTCAACCATCAGAAAAATGACAGCAGACTGTATATAAAAATAAAAGGAATGGGAACCTGTCTAGTACGCATTTTTCTGTTATAAATAAAATTAGTGGGATTTCCTAGCATTCTTTTCAATTAACTTATGTCTGCATACTTTTGAATGAACAGAGGTAATTTGATAAATTAAGCATCCTTACATTATAACTTTAAACAAAAATATTTATTCAGTTTTACCAGTTCTTAAGTAAAACTTCTTAACTGTGCAGAATACATTATTAAATCTGAACTAATCAGTGCGAGTTCTCATGCATAACTGTTATCCAAGTCAACAAATTTCTACAATTTGTGGATGATTTCCACCCCTGGCTGCCTCTTTGCAGTTTTTTTCCTGACCACCTCAACTGAATCTAATATGAAAATCCAAACTTGGTCATACCAAGAACCAGATTTGACCTCAATAACAGTATTTTCATACACTGTGCCATTATGATGTAATTTGTTAATTTAAGCGTCACTTAAAATTGTAATGGTCTCTATGTCTGACAATGAAGTTCTAGAAACAACAGTGGCATCAAACCTTACCTCCAATTTTTACAGTGAGGTCCTCAGCTACCATGCAATTTCTGGCAGCCAAATCTCTGTGCACATACTTCTTATCTGCTAAGTAAGCCATTCCATCTGCAATTTGGCCTGCCATCAGTAAAATCCTCTTCAGAGTGGGAGGTAGTCGACCTTCATTATCCTGGAAGTTACAAATAAATTGCGTAAAAAGAGAAAAGATCTTGTAAAAAGCTATGCCAAGTCAAGAATAAATTTATTTGGAAATATTTATTTTTCTGCCTCTATTTCTAAACATCAAGGTACTATGTTTCAAACTTAAGTGTCTTCAAAATAACTTTCAATTACCAACTGGATGTAGAATCAATCTGATGCAGTCTCCTGCATGTAGTATGCAGTGACTAACAGCTGCAGATGTCATGATATGGTGGTTCATTGGTCTTTGTGATGAAATTGTGCCGAAAAGGGTATAGGTTCAAATCCTACCACATGATTAGTTGGGGTTCAAACACTACCACATGATCAGTCTGGGTTCAAACACTACATGATCAGTCTGGGCTCAAACACTACCACATGATCAATCTGGGTTCAAAACCCTACCACATGATCAGTCCGGGTTCAAAACCCTACTACATGATCAGTCTGGGTTCAAAACCCTACCACATGATTAGTATGGGTTCAAAACCGTACCACATGATTAGCTGGGGTTCAAACACTACCCCATGAGCAGTCTGGGTTCAAAACCCTACCACATGATCAGTCTGGGTTCAAAACCCAACCACATGATTAGTTGGGGTTCAAAACCCTACCACATGATTAGTCTGGGTTCAAAACCCTACCACATGATTAGTCTGGGTTCAAAACCCTACCACATGATTAGTCTGGGTTCAAAACCCTACCACATGATTAGTCTGGGTTCAAAACCCTACCACATGATTAGTATAGGTTCAAAACCCTACCACATGATTAGCTGGGGTTCAAACACTACCACATGATCAGTCTGGGTTCAAACACTACCACATGATATGCCTGGGTTCAAACACTACGACATGATTAGTATGGGTGTAAAACCCTACCACATGATTAGTATGGGTTTAAAATCCTACCACATGATCAGACTGGGTTTAAAACCCTACCACATGATTAGTCTGTGTTTAAAACCCTACCAGACCATCAGACTGGGTTCTAACCCTACTACATCAATAGGTGACCAAAATGCATCCTTGGACAAAGCACTTCGATCCATCAGCTATATATAATCTACTCATCTTGCTCAGCTGTAAAACAGCAATAAATACTTTAGAGTTATCAAATCTAAAATTACTATGTAATATAAAGGAGGTTGTTTTATCTGGCCTAAAACTGAGTGATTTTGTCTGAAAAGAGCTGTTTTAATCTGGGCAAGTTCATATAATTGCACACAAAAGTGGCAATGTTTTTTTTAAAAGAGGACGACCAAACATATTTCTAACACAAACAAAAATTGTCCTTCTATCATGCTCTCAATATCCTGTGGCTTAGGTGGCGCTCTACAGTTTCGTACTTTGCATAGGGTTAGAATTTTAAAGAAAAATAATTTTCTGGGATTTCTTCACTGGTTATACTGGCAATATAATAAAGACTTTGTATATCTTAGGTGTTGGGAGAAGAACTTTCAATTCCCTTTATTTTGATGTATGATTGATGGGTGTACTTTAGGTTCTAGAGTATACAGCTTGGGCTAACATAAGATGTGCTCATGTAAACAAACTGCTAGCTCCGCATAGTCATTTTCACTCCCTGGACTTCAGAGGTAAATTGTAGAAAAATGGTACGATAACTTTTTTTACTTTTCTGATATTTTGTAATTTGTTCATTGCACTTTCAGAAGCTGCTATTGCCTACTTCAGCAAAATTCGTTTTCCCTAGTTTAATAACTGCTAAAGTTAGTGTACTTTTGATTAATTCTGGCTAATTTTTCAAGCACATGGGAGCATCCATTTTGTTATACCATGCACTTAGATCATTTACAATTTCCACAAGTGCAGTATCCAAAGAAATATCAGCCACATTACATCAAAGTAGCATTGAGATATGCCAACATTATCTCCATTGTGCATGTTACAAATGCAAACAACTTCACCTCACATACGTCACTATCTGAAAAGTACATATTAACTGGTGAGCGCCCCCATAAAGAGCATTCGGGTGTATACCCATGGAGTTATATTTATTGCTGTTTGTATGAATATTGGCTCATTTAGTTTAAATTCACTGCAGTTTAGAACTTAAATGTCTTTACATTCCAAATTCTGCTTTAATTAAGCGGCTGCAGGTGGGCTTGAGAAGAGTTATGTCCCTTGCTATTGTACACAATACGACATAGACTAGTGGCAATTAGAAACCTCTGTGTGTCATTGTTTTTAAAAATGTTTCATTAATTTCACATTTCTCAAGGAAGATGCTATCAGTTCTTCTTTCAACTGGTAATAATTTGGATATTTTTCCCTGTTTTTTCATTGTCAAATTAAACTATTAACAAAATTTATTTTCTTGGTATTAAATAATTTTG
This sequence comes from Unio pictorum, assembly GCA_030141615.1. NCBI lineage: Eukaryota > Metazoa > Mollusca > Bivalvia > Unionida > Unionidae > Unio > Unio pictorum. Next base: position 12,600,918 of record JARLTB010000147.1, on the reverse strand, counting down.
TATTGACATATAAAAAAAATTCTATAGTATCATATGGTCATGGTTTATTAAGCTAAGTCAGAAATATTTCAAACTAAATTAACAGTTCAAGATATAATGACATATAAAAGAGCTTCAACTCAACATACACAAGTCTGCAGCAAGTGTCACATTTGGACAGGCTCACATGAACAACATGGTTATGGAATAATTTATGTAACCTTTCGTGGGAAAAGAAAGATTGCTTTGGCTCACCGACTAAGGTTCTATGTTGAAACTATGGTAAATTCACTACCATATCAGTGTGACGTATCACCTAGATGCCATACAAAAACATGATCATTTATCACTTGAACCAAAAAAGAGAAAATTTGGCTAGAAAATCATGTAAAGCCTATGGTGAATGCCAAGGCAATATGGGCTAGAGGGAGTGGTGTATACTGTGATAGTCAGGTACATTTAATAATTGTTACATGCATTCATTTAAAGGATTTAAAGTGTATGGATGTTCATTGGGTACAAAATTATTTATTGAATTAGCAAACATTGAATTTTGTACAAGTTTTCTGTTGCTTTTTTGTTTGCGTTTGATGTAGCATATGTACTTGTACTGAAGACATGATTTCCTCTCCCTATCTTTTACTGTTCTGTTCTCTGATCTCATTCTGCTATGAGCTGAAATACTGGATCAGACTGAGTAGAACAATTCCATGAGACTTGGTCAGTGGGAGTGTAAAGTTTCCTGTACCATACTCAGAGCTATGAGGGAATGAATGACATAATGCATCAAAATTTCTGCTCCATACTGATATTTTAGGTGCATAGGTAAAAATGATATTGTGCAAGCTCTCGCACTTATTTGTGTTTAGAAAGTGTGAAATTTTACTTAGCTTGACATCTAAGACAACATTTCTTAGTAAATATTCAAGCTTTTTAATATAAGAAAGATTTAAATGTTTCCCATATGGCAGAAATTTTGAGTAATAGGATGCTAAATGGGCAAGTCAGTCACTCCAACTTTGGCCTTGTAGCAAGAAAGTGCCAACATCGCATTTAAATTTCCTGTGCCTGGGCCTCACTTTCTATGCCCTTGGCACTTTTCTGGACAGGCAGCCTGTTCTGCTTCCTGCAGATTGCAGTTTGTACATTTAACTGTTAAAAAGGCACACAGTCCTTGAGTTTTGCTTTTATACATCGGTGGATTATATCGCTTGCAATTTCCAGCTCAGTCATACATTATGCACAATGTTCCCAATATCCTAGTTAGTTTTGGTATGTTCATAATTACATTTCCATTGATGTTGACAACACGCTGCAACATGTGACCCAACAATTAAGTTTTCTTCATTTCTTTCTTTCTCCAATTCAGGGCAAAGCTTGGGTGCACTTTATTTGGGCCACAGGAAGATAGTGATTCTTCATATACATCAATTCTTGGGCGCTTTATTTGTGGAGATGTAGAACCAGATTGCAACCTGAATAGGTTGGTCACTCTTGGATACTCGTAATCCATAGTCCTATGGTTGACTGTGTTGTATGAACTCTTGTGGACAAATAGCTATTTTCTTAGCTCTTCCTTTAGCCATGTTTTCTTAGATAGTGGCTAATGTGGGTTGATGTAGTATTAGTGACATCATGGTTACCAGTTGTTCCTGGTTGTGATGGATCTTAGACAGTATGTGACATCATAATCAGGCTGGGGCTTGAAATTGTTGGGAAACACACCTACCCCCTTTTTTGGCATACAAGTCTGCATGTTTTGGTTTTATAATTAATTTTACCATATAAAGCTGTCAACATATTTGATTTTCATTGTAATCGATTATGTATGTAATCATCAATCACATTCCTGGTCCATGGAATGGTCTCACCAGGAGTTAATTCCCCTTGACTTTTCATTTCAATTCTTTGACATACAAGCATTAGTGCAGATTCAAATTAGATTACTTGTGCCGGGAGAAAGTAATTATTTACAAACAAAATATATATTTATGTCTACTGTTATGAATTTATAGCATCAAGGACTTTTTTTCTTAATCCAATGCTGGACAATTTTTGCACTGTTACCTCAAACTTTATGGAATTTTCCTCACTTTTCTCACTTGATTTACATGTATACATGACCCAAGTATAGTTTGCAACTTTGGAAATGATCTAAATACATTATTTGATGTTTGGATTGAAAAATAAAACAAATACTTCATATGCATTTATTCTTGAATGTCTTTCTTTAATGTCAAAATAATAGCATTTCCCAGTGACGTTAAAATACAGTTTTGACGTCATGAAGCTACATTTAAGTTACTTCAGAGGGGTATACTAAATTAACTATGTGTTTGTAATTTTGGAAGTAAATACCATGTATGATATATCAATATGTTTGAAATTGACTGCAGAATATGACAAGTTTTTCAATAAGTTGAAAACACATCTTCAGTGGTTCTTTAAGGTGGCGCTCTACAGTTTCGTACTTTGCATAGGGTTAGAATTTTAAAGAAAAATAATTTTCTGGGATTTCTTCACTGGTTATACTGGCAATATAATAAAGACTTTGTATATCTTAGGTGTTGGGAGAAGAACTTTCAATTCCCTTTATTTTGATGTATGATTGATGGGTGTACTTTAGGTTCTAGAGTATACAGCTTGGGCTAACATAAGATGTGCTCATGTAAACAAACTGCTAGCTCCGCATAGTCATTTTCACTCCCTGGACTTCAGAGGTAAATTGTAGAAAAATGGTACGATAACTTTTTTTACTTTTCTGATATTTTGTAATTTGTTCATTGCACTTTCAGAAGCTGCTATTGCCTACTTCAGCAAAATTCGTTTTCCCTAGTTTAATAACTGCTAAAGTTAGTGTACTTTTGATTAATTCTGGCTAATTTTTCAAGCACATGGGAGCATCCATTTTGTTATACCATGCACTTAGATCATTTACAATTTCCACAAGTGCAGTATCCAAAGAAATATCAGCCACATTACATCAAAGTAGCATTGAGATATGCCAACATTATCTCCATTGTGCATGTTACAAATGCAAACAACTTCACCTCACATACGTCACTATCTGAAAAGTACATATTAACTGGTGAGCGCCCCCTTACAATCTACTCAAGATCACAAATCCAGCAAGGGAGGTAATTTTGCCATTTACATTTCATAGACAATGTATTACTGGTGCTTAAAGAAAAAAATTCAACAACATAATCCATATATACATCAATTCTGAGTACAAGATAAAACGCAGAGGCGAGACTGCAGTGATCCGTAAAGGAAAGCACTTTAGACCACTCAGCCACAAGGCCCCCCCCCCTCCACATGTTCTTATGATCAAGTGAGCTAAAAATCTGAAATGGACTGAAGGGTGTCATTTGATTTCAATTATGATCTTAAAATAGCATACCTCTTCATCTGGTCTATGCATCCTCAGGAAATTCTTCAAATCATTGGCCATGAGTTCCATTAGTACTAATGCTGGCTGACTTTTGGACACTACTCCGATTAGCCGTACAACATGGTGGCACTCAAATGCCCTTAAAAAAAGCAAACAACAATGCAATCAATGATATTATAGTTTCCCTTTAAAAAAAACTCCAGCAGCTGCTGAAAACATTATCATACAGAAAATTAAGAATATGGTGAGCTCGATTTATCTATATCTCAAAGAAGTGGCCGGACAATGAATAAATATAAGCCTGATAATATCTGGGTTCTTTTGTTTTCATTCTTCTTTCTCTAATAATTTCTTTCTGAAGTTCTTATTATTGTCCACTCCCAGAAACCCAATTTTACTGCTTGAAACTAGTGGAATTAATGCAATTGCGCAGAAACCATTTTTTTTATTATTTGTAATCCCGACCTTGGTATTTTCGATCTTCACATTGATAAGCTTCTTCTTTACCTTTAGTGCAAGCCAATCATCAAGTTTGGTCCTATTTTGTCATGTAGAAGTAATGTCCATCAAGTTTGGTCCTATTTTGTCATTTAGAAGTAATGTCCATCAAGTTTGGTCCTATTTTGTCATGTAGAAGTAATGTCCATCAAGTTTGGTCCTATTTTGTCATTTAGAACTAATGTCCATCAAGTTTGGTCCTATTTTGTCATGTAGAAGTAATGTCCATCAAGTTTGGTCCTATTTTGTCATGTAGAACTAATGTCCATCAAGTTTGGTCCTATTTTGTCATTTAGAACTAATGTCCATCAAGTTTGGTCCTATTTTGTCATTTAGAACTAATGTCCATCAAGTTTGGTCCTATTTTGTCATTTAGAACTAATGTCCATCAAGTTTGGTCCTATTTTGTCATGTAGAAGTAATGTCCATCAAGTTTGGTCCTATTTTGTCATGTAGAACTAATGTCCATCAAGTTTGGTCCTATTTTGTCATGTAGAACTAGTGTCCATCAAGTTTGGTCCTATTTTGTCATGTAGAACTAATGCTGTGCATAATTCATTTTTAATTAACAGGTTTCTTCCCACTAAAAAAAGCCATCCACAAAGTTTGGTCAAGCAAGATAATGACATAAATCAAAAGATACTGTCTGAAAACAAAAATGGTAACAAGCGACAAATGAAAAGACTGTAGTTGATGTTATTATATATGCTCTGTTTTTCTATACAAACTCATGAAAAATGGTTCAGAAATACTGGATTCTGGCACTTACTTCATGATAGATGCCTCTTTCAGAAACATCAGTCTTTCATAATCTGTGGCACTCTCATTCACAGTCTGAAAATATTATTAGAGTTTGATGGGATATGTGCACAACATTTCCATGTATAAGGTTCATTTATGATAGAATCCTGAACAGCAAAAAAAAAAAAGAAAAGAATTACAGCAATACAGAGATCTATGCCATCAAACAATTACAGCTATATATATTTTATATAAAAAAACTTTTAATCACATGCTGATTTTATAAATAATTAACATCAAAAGAAGTTTATGAAACATTGCTACAATATCTACTTGTCACAACAAAAAGTTGTATTTAATTTCATATGAAATGAGATGGCTAACTGTTCTTTATCTTTATGATAAACTGTAATTCTTATTTCGAAACCACAAAATAAAAAATAACTTAAAACTAGATTTTATCCCGTCCTAATCATGCCTTTGCTGTTCATGACACCATGATTTGACATTACACATCTTAAATAAAGATTTTTTAAAAAATAGCATCTCTGCTGTGTGCACTTGAAGACATCACTGGGCAGCAATTTACATAAAACCTTTCCTACAGGTGAAAATTTTGGGGGGGGGGAGAGAGAGAGAGAACTGCCTCCACCCCATCATTTTGGTACAAGGGTGCTGTGAACACATGATATACCTTCTCCATGTTTAGCAGTTGTCTATATGGATAACTAAACTGTGCAGGAAAAACCCCCACATTTTTCTTCGTTGAGTCAGTGTGAAAGGACTATATTGAATAAGGGCCATTTTCTGCCCCCTCTCCAAATGTCCTTATATTATGTATACTGTACATATGAGGTGGTTAACATTTATTTCTGACATCAGTTTTGTGTTCACGTGTCCGTTGCCATGGTTACGGGGTGTTAAAACACTATAATAAAAGACATGAAAAGTATTCATATTTTCCTATTACTTATCATAGATACCGCTTTATCAAGAACTATTCACTCAGTTTTAAATTTTGCAATATGAATTCATTTTAATTTGGGTTATAAAGCTTTGTAATTAAAATTTGTATTAAATTAAAATAAATACCTTGAGACCCATACCCCTTGATGTAGCCTCTATTCAATACATGATCCGTTTATGAACTATATATTTGTCCGCATATTAATGTGAATGCCAAGCAATATTTAATATACCTTATACCAACACTTTTGCAATTTTTTTCATACTTTTGTGAAATATGAATAATAATATGTAAATTGACTACCACCAACCAAACACCAAAAATGCATATATTGTAGGACTAATGTTTAGCAGCACAATCGATAATGGCGCGAACACACTTTATTAATATGCCAAAGAAGCACAATAGTCTATTTCAAATTCTAAATGAATGATCACATGATATTAGTTGACTATCATAAATACACTACCTAGTCCGTAACTAAGTTGTGTTAAAATAAGTGCAAAAAAGGCAACAATACTAACCGCATCAGTGATTATATATTAGTTTTGAACATAAATATACTGATAAATCTACACTTTACAAAATTGGCAATTCTAATATTCCCAATTGCAGTCTTCTTTAAATAGAGAATATGGACATTTATAAAAAAGAAAACACTATTGGTTTAAAAGTTTTAATAAATGGTTAAAAATGTTTTAGAAATAATAAAAATGGAAGGTTTTGCGTAAATGACCTCACAGCTGAATATATTAATATAATCACAACATCATGTATCCCAGTTTACTCTCTGTCTCTCTCTCTCTCAAATGTTCATTGGAACATATTTAAAACAAAAATATTATGGTGGCTGATATTATTTAAACATAGAACAAAGAATACAAGAAAGAAACAGACTATATGTATTGCACTTAACACCATATGCAGCTTTTTTTAAACTAGCGTGGGAATACAATATTAAACTCGTGACATACAGTTTTCTGTCATTCGAAGGGATGTGCACATTTATAAAGAACTTTTGTCTATAATGACCAAAAGGCAACGCTCATTTTATTATTCACTTTGCGAATGCCATTAACCAGAACCTAGCCTACTACGACGGCGATTTACAGTGTACAAAAATCGGACGTTGTTGGATGAATGCAAGGTGTTGCCCAACAAAGTTAACCATAAGGGACTCCCGCACTGTTTTAATTATTCGTTGCACTTGTGATGTTGTTAGATGGAAAAATGTGGATAAAATGGTGTTTGGAAGGCCTACCCGCATCTTTGTTAGAAAAACACCCAGGCATATCAGTGGAGACCTACCATGTGTATTACGCAGTGTATTCAAGAAAGAAGACACTTCTAGGAATTGATCCCTTTTCAAGCCAGTAAGATGAAAATAGTCATCATCAGACAGGCAAGAAGGAACATCAAAGTTAAAATATGACTTTGTTTTAATTAACTCGCGCACATTTTGTAAAAGTGAGGTAATATCTGTTCTTGAAAAGTCTTCAAACTATTTTGTTGCACTGATAGATTGTAAGGATTCATTAGTGAAGAATGAGTTTTCCAAATGAAACTTGCAGCAACTACTATTAGAGTTTATAAATATACCACACTCTACAAAAGACTGGGTAATGGTACAGATTGGGACATTAACAAGATGATTTCGATGCCCATGTGGTCTTTTACATACAACACAACGTCTGTGTGATCTTGGTGTTGATGGAATTTGAAGCTGAATTGATTATGGGCTTTTCAAGTTGGCAGTTAAAGTAGATGGTAACTGAAAATCTGGATCATGCTGTGGACTTAGTGACTGTGTTACTGACAGATTTCTGTAATATTTACTACGGCAACTAGAGCAAACAACATCATCTTGTGTTACCGGCCTTTGCAATAATTCCTCTGTATGCTTTTCAAGAGTGCCTGTAAGTATTTTTGTTCTAGCTGATGGTTTTACCCTTCTGTAGCACCAGGAACATTGATATGCTTTATTCATTTCAGATTTTGTTAGAAATAAATTAATTGAACATTATGATTTTATGCCATTTAACAAACTGTCACATCTGACATAAAGTGTTATATAACTCTCATTTATGGTTATTATTAATTATATTGCAACAATTCACTCAGGCAGTCATATTTATTATATATTGGTACTCAAAGCCTGCAACTTCAACCCACTCAGTTCTTGTAGGGATGCAGCCTGAAACAGATTGTATGTAGAATATTATGTATTAATTGTCATAATTAATTTATTTATATAATAATTTTATTGTATATTAAGTCATGATGTATAACAGAAAGCCAACATTTTGTACTTCTAAATCACTTTGGTGTGAATATATGTTAACTTATGGCTAATACGTACCCCCCCCCCTTGTTTATTTCCCGTACAAAAAAAAATGTACAATGGTTATGTTTTAGTACTGTTTTACTTCTGCTTTTATTATTTATTATTAATAGTAGTAGTAATATTGATATTCAAGCCAGTTTTACTTTGAATAAAATATTTTCACCTGTAAATGTTATTGCATTATAGTTTTGATTTTGTTTTATTATACCCAAATAGTAAGTTGTGCATTTTTTATGGTGGTTTTGAAAAATGAGCTGTTAAAATTTTTATTTCAAGCTGTAAATTCACAGCTGTTGATATTGTGGATATTAATTCTGTAAAAAAAAAATTAAGAAAATATGGAGATTTGAACTTGGTTCAACAATTTGATGCAACAACCACTATACCGTTTGAGCTATTGAAACTTACGTTTTCGTGGCTATATATCATGCAGATGACAATTTGTTTCCCCTTCTGATCTATATAACTGCAGACTATTAGTTGTTGTTTGCATAGTTACTAGTTTAATTTTACAAAATTACTATTGCTACTATATGAAGAATGACTCAGCAAAATTTAATGAAAAAATATGCCGGTTGTAAACGTTAGTTCCAGCAGAAAATTGACTGATTGATTTAGATTACATTTATGGAACTACATTGTAATAGTAATTTAACAGTTAAAAACATAACGTTATCAATCGGTATCGTGATTAAAAGAAAAAACAGTGTTATTATTGTATAAAATAAATAATATATGTATATACTTACCCTATTTTTTAAAGTATCCTTTTGTTTTTCCAAATATTGGCAACGTCAAAATATAATTTCATTGAATGTTTTCTCCGCGTAGTCTTTGTTTACATATAGTTTCCAATGCCCCTTCAGCGCCTCTTTAAAAAATCCCGTTCTCTAGGCAATTTATAAGAAGATGAAGAAAGAGAGAAAAAAAAGGATAATATTGTTTTTAAATTATCGGAATCGTTATTATTCCCGGATCTTTTAAAAATATAACAATGAATGAAATAATATAGTGCACTCTAGAAAGGCGGGTCTAATTGTTCACGCGTAGCGATACTTCGGCAGCTACGGTGCAACAGCTACAACAACGATGAAGATACTTAGCCAGCCAAATTCACGAACTTTTTAATTTTTAATGATAAGCACAAACGTGAACACATAAATAAATTTTATAACTTAACATTTTGAATAAAAATGAACCAAGCAGTGTAAACACCTTGTCTGATCAAGCCTGCGCTGATATTTTATTTCTAGGTTAAAGTTGCTCAAATGTATTAATTTCTCATAAATTTCCCATACCAGACCATGTTCAAAGGTCGTGTTTAGGTATGAAAAAGAAATTTATATGCATATTTAATGCATAATAAGGTGATTTATACATCTAATAATATAATGAGACACAGAGTTGTGATATTTACAAGAATTTATTTTCACCATAAAAAGGGGGGCAGAAAATGGCCCTTATTCAATATAGTCCTTTATATTTTGAACCAAATATAAATAGACTTCTTCCTCCCCCCATAATCAAGCCATCACCAAAGTTAGAGATGTCATGCGGCACTAAGATTGATGTGCACAAACTAGTTTTACTCTTTTAGTCACACTGATCTTGATCTTTAATCTTTTGATTCCTAATTAAGTTTCTGCCTTGCCCCATTTGCAAGTTATCCATTAAGTTTGGTCATGGCAGACTTGACTAAAATTGCGTGAAGACAGTTTTCTTCTTTTATAATGCCCTCATCATTACCATATTTCATCTGAAATTGAAATTAACCCAGTCAGCCATAACATCTGTGGTGAAATCAAGATATGCAGAAACCATTCTTTTTGCAGTGACCGTGACCTTTTAGATATGAGACTGAAATCAGTGAGATTCTTCCTTACCCCCAATAGCAATTTACAAGTTTGGTAACTGTAGATTTCGGACAACTTGAGTTCTTGTGCAGAAACAAAATTGACGACAGACAGGTCCACTTATGGAGGGGGGGGAGGCATCATAATGTAAGACCTTTTGATGGGTGAATAAATAAAAAAAGGGTACAATTTTTATAAATAAATAAGGGAGATTTCATAAAAAAACATAAGGTTGATTTTTCAGTCGATTTTGTCTAGCAAAATTAGTGTGAATCCTGCAATAAATGCATCCTACAATGGTGTTACATTTACCTTTACAGCAATTCTGATCTTCTCCTGGCCATTTAGGTCACAGACAATTCCTTCATAGACCATGCCAAATGATCCTTGCCCAAGCTCACGGAGAAGTTCGACTTTTTCTCTGTCCACCTCCCAGTCATCAGGAACATACACTGAAATAACCACAATAACTACTGTTAACATTTGCTGCCACCCTCTAACATACACTAAACTAACCACAACAAATACTGTTAACATTTGCTGCCAACCCCTAACATACACTGAAATAACCACAATAACTACTGTTAACATTTGCTGCCAACCTCTAACATACACTGAAATAACCACAACTACTGTTAACATTTGCTGCCAAACTCTAACATACACTGAAATAACCACAATAATTACTGTTAACATTTGCTGCCAACCCCTAACATACATTGAAATAACCACAATAATTACTGTTAACATTTGCTGCCAACCTCTAACATACACTGAACTAACCACAACAACTACTGTTAACATTTGCTGCCAAACCCTAACATCCACTGAAATAACCACAATAACTACTGTTAACATTTGCTGCCAACCCCTAACATACACTGAAATAACCACAATAACTACTGTTAACATTTGCTGCCAACCTCTAACATACACTGAACTAACCACAATAACTACTGTTAATATTTGCTGCCAACCCCTAACTTCCCACCAAAAATCCAGCATGTATTCTGTTAACTTGTCTGAAGCCGACATGTACAGAATGAAACAATTTAACTGTCATATGTATACAGGCATCACGATAATCAACCTGTAATATGATACAAACAGATATATACATTGATACATTTCTTAAATTCACAAGTAGGGTTGCTGCCATATTAAAACAAACACACACACACACACACAATTCAAAATAAGTATACAGCTTTATCTATATAAAAGCAAAAATCCTTAAAACTATAATACATATCAATACTCACCATCATAGCCTGGGAAGTAATTTGCATTCGTAGAGATGTAGGTATCAGGTAACTTTTTCAACCTGAAAAGTGGGAAATGCACAGTGTACTTCTACTGATGTTCTTATTGTAACATATATAACATGGTACATGCTAATGTTATGTATTTAGATCCAGTTTTCACTTAAAAAATGGAGCCTAAATGCTTAGGAGAGTTTTTCATTTACTGATAGTAGGAGGTACTTAGCTGAAGTCACATTAGCAGTTGGTCTCTGCCTGTCCAGTTTGTATCTGCCTGTCCAGTTTGAATCAATTGTGGAGGAATCGTTTAAATTACATACATACATTCTTCTCCAGTTCCTTCCGAAAACTGACATAAAACTTTAACTAGATAACTCGCCAACAATCAAGTCCAAAAGCATAGACCACACTATAAGCAAGAGTGCAAGTTAATGAAGAACCTGAAAAAATTCCACTAGACATCAAGGAAAATGCGGGTGGTGGGGATGGAAGCTGGGCTGTTTAATGACTAGCTCCTTGTTTTATAATTGCATCGATAACAATAAAGTACTTCTTCTAACAAAGTTGTTCACTAATGTGAAACTTGCTACATTAATTCCTGATCTGGTGAACTTACTTTATTTTATAATAATAACATGTAGCTGCAATGATCAGCACAACGATTACAACCAGGACTGGTACAATAATAGCGATGACCATTATGTAGGAAACTCCCGATTCTGTGGAAAAAAAAAAAAAGAAAAAAAAAGAGAAATAACATTCATTTTTTTAAGCAAATATCAAAACAAGCTGAAACACAAATGTTAAAACAAAGCATTTACTTGTAAACATTAATTTCTTTTCCCGCATGGATACATTTGGAAAAGTGAATTATAAATTGACTAATGGAGAATTGATACCAAGGCAACAGGAGCTAACTTCTTTGTTCAGAGTTATGTCAAAACAGATGCAAAATTAAGTTATGATGCATCAACATAGTTTTTATCAGTTAAAGGCTCAAACAAATTTAGTCTAGATGTTAACATGATCAAAGATACAGAGGTTGTAACAAAACAACTGAAAATACCAAGATCACATGAGCATAACAAATCAGAGCAGTGACCAGGTAATGGTATTATTGAGTTACACTCGAGATACATCTAGAAACCATTATAAAACTTTTAGTGAAAATACGTTGTTGATATTACTATCCCATACATGCCAACCTCTGATGAGGAAAAAGTGCAATCCAAGTGGTCAAAAAGATGAATCCAAACAGAAAAAGTGTAATCCACATATGACATGCAAAAATTTCAATGAACAATGATTTATTTGACCCTTTCGTCTTTTAACATCCTTTACTGCTTCATGATTTCATATGTAGCTTTACACACACACACATCGACTAGAATCCATCTGAAGACTTTTAGTGCCAAATATTTAAATTCTTTCCATACTGCCTGTAATAGACATCACGTGAAACGGCCATCATGTCTTCATATTTGGAGGATTCTGTTATTGATTGTTTTGTTTATTTTTTGCCTTTTTTCTAATCCATCTGTGAAATTATTTGAAAGGAGATATTTTGCTCTCATATGCATCGACTAAAATAAATTATACTATTAAAGCGCCATGTACCTTTAGACTGGTTCTGCACTAAATATGAATTAGAACAAAGAATCTGCGCATAAAGATTCAAATTAGAAAACCAGTCTGTTCTCTCTTCACTAAGCCATACAGCTGCTATAAATAGAATGCAAGGTTGAAAGTTTGAAAGTAGAACCAGCATATTTCTTGGTAATAGGATAGTTCCTATAAATAGAACATGACACTATTAGGAAAGTGCATGCAAGTACACTGACAAACATACTCTTATATTGTAGTTATGTAGAAGCTGTCTTTTCTAAAATATGTTCTGTGGAATTAATGGAAAGTTAATAAAAAAAATGAGAAAACAAATAATTGATTTTGTTTGGAAGGTGGATATACAGAAAAAGCATAACCCATATACGTTTACGTGTAAAGCATAAAAAAGCGAAAAAGCGTAATGATTACGCCAAAAGGGCAATGCTTGGCATGTATGATATCCATTCAGGAGAAACAACAACAAAGTTTTTGAATATATTTATTGTGATAGCAATAACAGAGGTCAACACAGCCTCATTCTCATTCAGGATCAACTAGATAATTATCTTGATTAGACTTCTGGTGAAAACCCTGTTGATATGATATTTCATTTGAAAAGAGTAGCAATAACAATTTTTTAAGATAGCTGCCATAGTGACCAAGCAGGACATTAGACTGGTACCATTTTCATTCAGAGCTAAGTAGGACGCATAAGAAATCTTTTAGTAAAAATCTCATGCTGATATGGTCATCCATTCCAAAAGAGCAGTAATAACAAGATAATAAAGATGGCTGCTGTTGATTTTGGATCAACCAGACCTTGAGATGTATATTGTTATAGACTTTCATGGCAATCATTCAAGTAGTTAAGGAGACTTGCAGTAATGGACAAATATTGAACAAGAAACAAGAACAAGGTCATCCCGTAAGTTGATTTAGTCAATGAAAAGTAGAACTGAAAAAAAAAAAAAATCAAGATCACTAGAAGCAAAAAGAATTATCTGCCATTTTGGACATTCCCAAAGAATTATCTCTGCCATTTTGGACATTCCCCAAGAATTATATATGCCATTTTGGACATTCCCCAAGAATTATATATGCCATTTTGGACATTCCCCAAGAATTATATATGCCATTATGGATATTCCCCAAGAATTATATCTGCCATTTTGGACATTCCCCAAGAATTATATCTGCCATTTTGGACATTCCCCAAGAATTATATCTGCCATTTTTGACATTCCCCAAGAATTATATCTGCCATTTTGGACATTCCCCAAGAATTATATCTGCCATTTTGGACATTCCCCAAGAATTATATCTGCCATTTTTGACATTCCCCAAGAATTATATCTGCCATTTTGGACGTTCCCCAAGAATTATATCTGCCATTTTGGACATTCCCCAAGAATTCCCCAAGAATTATATCTGCCATTTTGGACATTCCTCAAAAAATATATCTGCCATTTTGGACATTCCCCACGAATTATATATGCCATTTTGGACATTCCCCAAGAATTATATCTGCCATGTTGGACATTCCCCAAGAATTATATCTGCCATTTTGGACATTCCCCAAGAATTATCTCTGCCATTATGGACATTCCCCAAGAATTATATATACCATTTTGGACATTCCCCAAGAATTATATATGCCATTTTGGACATTCCCCAAGAATTATATATGCCATTTTGGACATTCCCCAAGAATTATATATGCCATTTTGGACATTCCTCAAGAAATATATCTGCCATTTTGGACATTCCCCAAGAATTATATATGCCATTTTGGACATTCCCCAAGAATTATATCTGCCATTTTGGACATTCCCCAAGAATTATCTCTGCCATGTTGGACATTCCCCAAGAATTATATATGCCATTTTGGACATTCCCCAAGAATTATATATGCCATTTTGGACATTCCCCAAGAATTATATCTGCCATTATGGACATTCCCCAAGAATTATATCTGCCATTATGGACATTCCCCAAGAATTATATCTGCCATTTTGGACATTCCCCAAGAATTATATCTGCCATTTTGGACATTCCCCAAGAATTATATCTGCCATGTTGGACATTCCCCAAGAATTATATCTGCCATTTTGGACATTCCTCAAGAATTATCTCTGCCATTTTGGACATTCCCCAAGAATTATATGTCATTTTGGACATTCCCCAAGAATTATATCTGCCATTTTGGACATTCCCCAAGAATTATATCTGTCATTTTGGACATTCCCCAAGAATTATATCTGCCATTTTGGACATTCCCCAAGAATTATCTCTGCCATTTTGGACATTCCCCAAGAATTATATCTGTCATTTTGGACATTCCCCAAGAATTATATCTGCCATTTTGGACATTCCCCAAGAATTATATCTGTCATTTTGGACATTCCCCAAGAATTATATCTGCCATTTTGGACATTCCCCAAGAATTATATGTCATTTTGGACATTCCCCAAGAATTATATCTGCCATTTTGGACATTCCCCAAGAATTATATCTGCCATTTTGGACATTCCCCAAGAATTATATCTGTCATTTTGGACATTCCCCAAGAATTATATCTGCCATTTTGGACATTCCCCAAGAATTATATCTGCCATTTTGGACATTCCCCAAGAATTATATCTGCCATTTTGGACATTCCCCAAGAATTATATCTGCCATTTTGGACATTCCTCAAGAATTATATCTGCCATTTTGGACATTCCTCAAGAATTATATATGCCATTTTGGACATTCCCCAAGAATTATCTCTGCCATTATGGACATTCCCCAGGGAATATTACAGAGCTACTAATACAATTTTTTAACTATCCAATTACAATGACAAGAAATCCTGGTCAAAGTCTCACTTCTTGTGAATTAATTTTCCATGAAGACAAGAGGTGGACACTTTTCACTATCGTCAATAAATGACTTGATCACAAAATCCAGTCGCATGCCCAAAAACACAATTAAGATTTCTGAAGACATGATTTCAGCATACAAACAAAATAAAGCAAGACATAACAAATTTAAACTTCTTAGAAAAACTAACCTTCTCTAGGATGCAATCAATTAACCATAGAGAATATACAGCATTTTAGAAATTAATTTTTACACTAACTGCATACCATTATACCAAAAACAATCCATATGACTAAAGATTCTGTAAAAAGCTTTCAAAGAGATGTGTACCTTTTCCAAACACACTCTAAATGCAGCACTTACAAATAATTAAAATGGTCAACTCTAAAGTGTGGCTGTGATTTTTCCCATTATTGACAAACAGGACTGACTATGTTCCAACTTGGAGTTACATCATCAAATAACTGATTTAATCTGCATTCCTCAAATAAAGAATATTTCAGCATTTAATGAGTTTATAAAATAATTTTCTTGACTGACATCCTAATTACAAAGACTTGATAATTATTAAGATACAATCATGATTATAAACATACCTTCTGGGGGAAGAGAAAAGAACATTGGCTCTGTCCAGGAACCATTCCCTGCCAATGATGTGGCTCGAATCCTGTAAGTGTAGTTGAAGCCAAGTTCCAGTTTATCCAAAGTATGCCCTCCGTGCATTCGATATGTCTTGTGTGGGATACAGATTATGTTTGGCTTTATCTGATAAAAAAATATTACTTTCATTACTGTGCAATTCACAGATGTCGTCATTCACAATAATGCCCCTCAGTATACAAATACTCCTCTAAAAATACAGGTATAACCATGGATTCCATTCATTTTCTTCAATTTTCTCATATCATTACTACTAACTTCACTTGCATTAGTTTCTGGCACATGAGACATGTGTACTGTGTGATTTCAAATCATTAAATACTCCAATTTTGTGTTTTAATGCACAAACAGTAGCAGAAAACCTTGGGAACATCCCTTAGCCCTGGGAATATCTCTTAGCCCT
Source organism: Unio pictorum (assembly GCA_030141615.1). Classification (NCBI taxonomy): domain Eukaryota; kingdom Metazoa; phylum Mollusca; class Bivalvia; order Unionida; family Unionidae; genus Unio; species Unio pictorum. Next base: position 12,584,350 of record JARLTB010000147.1, on the reverse strand, counting down.
GGGAACATCCCTTAGCCCTGGGAACATCTCTTAGTCCCAGGAACATCACTCAGCCCTGGGAACATTACTGTCTTGGTGGGAAATCCTTGGGAACATAAATTGTCATTAATCACATGATTTTCTAGCTTGTATATGATTATACTGTAAAAAATTTAAGTTTAATTCAACTGCAAACAACATGGACAATGATCTGCTGCCGCATAATGCACTGGCTTATCAGGATCTGCTTTGTTCTACTGAGTATTCCTAATCAATTGCAAAGACCAAGATCTGTCAGTGCATAATGCAAAAGCCGATCTGGGTATATGCAGTTTGCATTTGGGCTCAGCAGGCAAGAAACGATATATAACGCCAAAGTTTTTAAATCATTTGTAATTGAAAAAGAAATAAATTAATATATTTATATTGGTCACTCATCAGTTCATTGTGTTTACATGTCCAACTGACTCTTTTGGCTATATTACTTTATTGATAGTAATTATTAAGACCTTAGTTATCAACATGGCAGCCTCAGTAACTCGGATGGAAGAGCATTGAATGTGTAATCCAAGGGTCAACAGTGTGATACCTGCTGTGGTTAGATGTCTCAGTGTATCCATGTAAAGCCACTTTACTCCCATTTCCTTCACATGATGCAACAAATAATGGTAAAAGTTGTGTTAAAACTGACAATATTGTCATCTACATTGATAAAATTTTTTAATGTTGTCTCTGCTTTAAGTGATAAATAGGGAATGGGATATAATGGCTCACACCACTGGATCTGGATTACAAGTCAAGGTCTAAAGGCAAACTGTGCAAACCCAGATCTGTTGTTGCATAATGCACACACATATCTGGGTCTATGCAATTTGTTAAGAGTAAAACAAGATAGACCCTGATCTGACTGTGTATTATGAGATGGTAATGAAAGTAGCTGGATTCAACTTATAAGTGAGTGCAATGGTATCAACTACATTCCTTATTTTTGTATAACGTATTTTCCGGCCTATAAATCGATGCGGAGTACAAGTCAAATTCACCAATTCGACTTATTTTCCATCCTTGGTTCATATATAAGTCGATTCGGAGTATAAGGCAAGGCCAGGTCAATATCTTGGCTTTGTATTTTACACTAGTAATGGTATCGTTGAATGATATTCCATATTACTGGCAATCGTGAAATCGCATTACCGATGCTAACAAGTTTGTGATTTTACTTCTGAACAAATCACTGCTATATTCTGTTATCAATTGACACAGCTGAATAAACAGTCCATGCATGTTTTATTATAACTGAAAGCACATCCATGTTGTATTTTATTACCTGTAGTTACAAACGTAATTTATATAAACTTTCAATGACACAATCCATATACAAGTCGATTTGGAGTATAAGACGAAGCTCCGAGTTTCAAGTAAAAAAGTATCGACTTATAGACCGGAAAATACGGTAATATAAAACAGTTCTCATTGTCAATTACATCTAGAGCTTACATTTTTAATATTGGCTCTGCTGTACTCAATCTCGTATGTCAGGATTAAACCGTTGGGATGTGGTGGGTCAGACCACTGAATCATGACTTCTCCTGTTCGATTTATGGATACAATGTGGTTAATGGTGCTCATGTTGATATTATCAGCCGTTTCTGAAATAAAAATCTTGAAATTGTTCAACTGATAATGTGATATAAAAAAAACAATGAAGTTTTAAACTTAAGTCATAATCAAATGCTCGTAATTATTAAAACTAATCATTTTTGAAGTATTAACTTTATGATGAGAAAGAAAAGTAGCTCTAGGTTATTCTTCTAAACAGTGGAATATCAAACAACTGTTGAGACATGGAAGTGAATCTAGGTTATTCTTCTAAACAGTGGAATATCAACCAACTGTTGAGACATGGAAGTGAATCTAGGTTATTCTTCTAAACAGTGGAATATCAACCAACTGTTGAGACATGGAAGTGAATCTAGGTTATTCTTCTAAACAGTGGAATATCAACCAACTGTTGAGACATGGAAGTGGCTCTAGTTTATTCTGTAGACCGTTTAAGGCTGTATATTATTTTGTGCATAGTAGACCAGTTTTCTATAAGGTGTAAAAAAATGTACACTGCTACTGTCAAGCAGTACAACTACAAAATAAAAAAATTACTTCCGAGTCCTCAGCAGTTGTGAAAAAAACATTCTCCAAATTCCAATCATTTCAATGTATCACTCAACAACTTTTCTACGATAAATTGGCTTGTGAAGATTATAATGGTGTACATAGGTCTAGAATTCAACAGGTTTCTTTTCAGCCAGAAGGACTAGTAGATTAAGAAGTTTACTTGTCCTGTTGAATCTTTTCAGCCAGAAAGACTAGTAGATTAAGAAGTTTACTTGTCCTGTTGAATCTTTTCAGCCAGAAAGACTAGTAGATTAAGAAGTTTATAATCCTACTGTCAACAATAACTTTACCAGTAATTGGACTAGTGAAGTTATAGTAAGCACTAACCTTACAGGAATTTTACTAACCACAGGCTATTAGGCCATCACTAATGTTGAGCCCTGGTAAATTAGTTGTTTACTTGAACAACACCTTACTGTGAATTATGTTTTTTTCCTCAGTTTTTAAGGGTCAGAAGGCACATTTAAAAACTGAACAAAAACTTCATCAGGTTTCAACTAAATTGGTCAATGGATTAACCCACCAACACCAATTAAATACAAATAAAGTTCTTGAAATCTCCACACCAATACATTTTTAATCCTAAAACAGTCATCATATTGGTGCTGCTTTTTCTGCCTATATAGCCAAAATTAAACTGCCACACCCATGTCAGATATACAGAATATAAACTGCTGTGACTGTTGGCAGGTTACCTACCATCTGGAAGAGTCCTTCCTGTAATTATAGCTCTATTGCTGCAAAGCTTGTGCTTGTTGACTTGGTCACGCTCCTGACATGCAATCACCTGCAAAATGCAAACACAAGTCAAGACTAAAGATAAATAATGTATCAAATGCAAATAGCAAATAAACAATGTCAAATTGAGTATATTTTCATGATACCACAACCAAGAGTTGACATATCTCCATGGTCTCCCGCTTATATTAGAAGATTCCTACTGAAGTACGCTCTTGTCCAGCAATTTCCATTTATAGGCCACTTATAACAGTACCCGCTGGTCTGGCTTTTTGAATTTATATACTACTTATGACAGTACCCTCTTGTCCAGCACTTTTAATTTATATACTACTTATGACAGTATCCTCTTGTCCAGCACTTTTAATTTATATACTACTTATGACAGTACTCTCTTGTCCAGCACTTTTAATTTATATACTACTTATGACAGTATCCTCTTGTCCAGCACTTTTAATTTATATACTACTTGTGACAGTATCTTCTTGTCCAGCACTTTTAATTTATATACTATTTATGACAGTATCTTCTTGTCCAGCACTTTTAATTTATATACTACTTATGACAGTATCATCTTGTAAAGCACTTTTATTTTATATACTACTTATGACAGTATTCTCTTGTCCAGTACTTTTAATTTATATACTACTTATGACAGTATTCTCTTGTCCAGTACTTTTAATTTATATACTACTTATGACAGTATTCTCTTGTCCAGTACTTTTAATTTATATACTACTTATGACAGTATCCTCTTGTCCAGCACTTTTAATTTATATACTACTTATGACAGTACTCTCTGGTCCAGCATTTTCAATTTATATACTTTTAATAACAGTACACTATGGTCCAGCATTTTCAATTCATACACTACTGAATGACAGTATCCTATAGTGAAGCATTTTTAATTTATATATTTTAATGACAGTACCAGGTGGTCCTGTACTTTTAATTGATATAGTTATTATGACAGTCCCCTCTGGTCTGGCAAAGTTTTTATATAATTTTTATGATAGTACCCTCTTTTCCAGTACTTTTAATTGATATAGTTCTTATGACAGTCCCCTCTGGTCTGGCACCATTTTTATATAATTTTTATGACAGTACCCTCTGGTCCAGCACTTTTAATTTATATACTTTTTATGATAGTACCCTCTGGTCCAGCATTTTCCAAAAATACACTACTTAATAACTGTATCCTGCAGTGAAGCACTTTTAATTTATTTACCACTTGTGCAACACTTTGTTTCCATTGTAGCACAAAAAATAAAATGAATATAGAAAATTCAAAGTAAAAGTAAGGGGAAAAAACCTAAACTATGTAACCTGAAAGACACATGTACCAAGTTTGGCTGGAATAACTTGAATGGTTTAAGAATTCTCCGGAAATGCAAAACATTTACAGATGGCCAGATGGAGAGAAATATAATATTCTTCCAATTTTGTTTTAACAGCCAAATAATTGACCTATGGTACATGTAATTTTTAATGTTTACTCTATTCATGGATGATAAATATAAATGTTTTAAGGAAACTTGTTGGATTAACTTCACTTATTCATTATAGTGTAGTATCATTAATTATCCTGTACTTGTCAGGGAAATAAGAAAACACTCAGCTATATCCCTGCACCGCTCCCCATCACCGAAGTTGACAGGTTGTTTTTAATACAAAAGGCACCTTGAGATTACTAGTGAGAAATATATCTCAAGTGTCATATGGATTTAAAGAACTATTTTGAAGCTTTGCTCCAGAAACAACAGTGTGCAGGCTTCATACAGAATTCTGAATGATAAATTCAAAGACTTTTCCCAAAATTTCAAAGACCCCAAACATAGATTTCCAAGACCTATTTTCACAAACATTTTGTATAAAAGTTATGTTATATGAGAAAACAATGAATGCAAAATACTACAATGTTGTTTAATGATGAAATTCAAACTAAAATTAATCAAAAGAAAGAAACCAGGAATACTCGACTACATCAAATTTAACAACCTTTTATTTGTGATCATGGAAAGAAATTAAAATGTTTGGATTTATTTCAGTTTTTAAAAACTTGCAACTGATGGACAATTTTTTGAGTCTGATGGAATAAAACAAAAATGTCCTTATAGCATTAAGGCACATCCAGATCATTAGTTACATAAGTGCAAAAAGTTCTAATAAAATATCTTGAAGAATCAGAGACAGAAACACCAATAAATAGTCACAGCACCAGCTATATTTCCCCTCCCCTGTATTATACATTGGGAGGATACAAAATTTAATATATATATATATATATATATATATATATATATATATATATATATATATATATATGCCAACACCCAAGTACAAAAATACTTACTGCTTGTGACAAAATACTGATTTACAGGAACAAATACTGAATTTTAAAATTTTAATGAATATGTAACTATTTACAACATATACAGCCATCAGTAAAGCTGGACAGTGCCTTACATAATTATTTAACGTCAAAGATGCATGTGTTGCACACATTCAGGAGGTGCAAGAGTGCAACACAGGCTGTTTATAGGAGCCTTTTCCACACTTACTGTGCATTTTGTTAGGATTAATCAGTACCACAAACATAGCAAGCTATGGCAGATTCAGATCTTTGTAGTTTTGCAGTTTGACTGTGCATGCATATATATATATATATATATATATATATATATATATATATAAAAAGATACTCTTAAGTAGGTTTTACGCATCTTCAGTTTTAGTATGATTTCCAATGACCATCAATAAAAGTATTATGACCTGCCTGACTTAGCATTATTCTTACCACCTTGTCAAATTTAGCAGCAAGACAAGGTGGTAAGTAATATTACAATCTGAAATATAACTTAAAATGTTTTGCCCACTTTTAGAAATTATTCTAATTTCCTTCAACTTTTAAAACCCTGAAAGCATCGTCACAAAATCTTAAATTTTTCCCTGATTTATATGGCCATAGAACCCATGCATATATACAACATTAAACAATATCTGAGTGATCTACCTCAATACTGTAGTCTTCAAAGTGACTCATATATACAACATTAAACAATATCTGAGTGATCTACCTCAATACTGTAGTCTTCAAAGTGACTCATATATACAACATTAAACAATATCTGAGTGATCTACCTCAATACTGTAGTCTTCAAAGTGACTCATATATACAACATTAAACAATATCTGAGTGATCTACCTCAATACTGTAGTCTTCAAAGTGACTCATATATACAACATTAAACAATATCTGAGTGATCTACCTCAATACTGTAGTCTTCAAAGTGACTCAGATTCAGAAGGTATATCTCTCTCTTTCCATACACAACTGCTTTAAGATACGGATTCTCTTTTGGTTGCGGAATTGTGTCATTTTTGGGAGATGGTGTTGACTCTGTGAGGGAAGAAGCTGAGCTTGTCTTCGCTGTTGTCATTATATAGTTTGTGCTGCTAGATGCCATACTGAAGGGTTTTTCAACTGTTAGGCTGGTGTTCACAACCTCTGCTGGTTGTATTGCAAAATTGCTTGTGTTAAGTTGAGAACTTCCCAAACGTTCCAGGTTCTTTCTGAGTTGTGAACTCAGCTGGGCTTTAGTTGGTTGTATTGTTGCTGCTGGATATTCCAAACTGAAAAAGATTATGTATATATTACAGGCTTTAATGACATGTGAGCACAACACTAGCTATATTAACTAAACTCTAAAAATGTAAAGATAACAGAAATTTCACGCAAAACTTAAGGAAGATCTTGCATTCAAAATAATCATAAACATGTACATCTTTAATGGAAAGAATGAAATATTAAAGATGAATTTGCTCATTCTAGCAATAAACAGTGAATACTGATTTCCTGTGTATAATTTGCATTAAACTGCCAAATAGGTGTATAACCTGATCTGCCCTAACAAGATGCACAGACCAAGCTAGATACTGGCTGCTTGTTTGAAATTATAAGTGGAACAAACAGTGCATACCCTGATTTGCAGACATATTATGTCATATCAGAACTTGGTCTGCAATGCCCATGACTGGGACCACAATGAAACATTAAGTTTATTCTCTGTGGTCTGTAAGATTTTCGCTGTGGCAAAGGAGGCTGAGTGTCTGAACAAAGTATCCGCCATGATATTTCACTTGCCTGGATTATGACTGACTTTGAGAGTGATCTCGAACGAAACTTTTTTACAGAGAAAGTTCCACATTTGAATTTAAGGGAAGGGGCATGAGTACTTTCTAATACACTGCAACTCATCTGCTGCCAGCAGTGATCACTACTGAGGGACAAAGATTCTTTGTGAGACAACAAATCCTGCGGGACTGCATGCTCATACTCAAATGTGCACCCCAGCATGAATATCAGGTGTTGGTGGACTGAAAGTGATGTTCCAGGGTATCATTTGAAACTCCAAGCAAAACCCTGTTCTCATTTTGCCAATAACTTGGATGGTGATTAAATCTAGATTTTAAGTGATCTGGAATGACAGGGGGTACTTGTGAACTATCCAGTTTAAAAACTGGTTGATGCACATGAAGCCCTCTATGAAAAACCAAGCCCACTGCTGCATACAGAGACCTTGAAGAAACAGATTGAGGCACACAGACAACAAAGTCTTTTTAAATGGTCTTGCAATGAGAGATTGTCTGAGATCTCATCTGGAGGAATATAAACTGTCTCTTGAAAGGTGAGTAAATTCATCCACACATACTCAAACATTTGAGATGAAATCGAGTCATTCATCCACCAAAAGACAGGCCTTTAAAACTCTTCTCCACCAACAACAGGAAAATTGCAATATCTCTACATTTTAGATCAAGATGAGTATTTTATTTTGGCTTAATTTGACAGACTGATCTTAAATGTGACCTTAAAGAAATGTTAAAGAGGTTAAATTTTTGATGTAATGCCTGGTAAGTCAGCTACATCCACATCTCATCAAACAAGTTAATATCCTAACCGTTTGATGTAGACTTCATTCTGTAGGTAATCCTGAAATTTGATCTCCATCTCTCGTTCTCGATCCTCATTGGCCAATTCCTGTTTCGTTTTTGGACAATCACAGCAGCCACTAATGGTTTGATTTTGCTTACTGTCCTCCTTATCTTCCTGACCCTTCTGTCCTTTACTACTGTCCAGCAATGCTATAAATGTGGAAGAGAAACAGTTTAAATTTCTGATGATAAAACAATAGGGATTAATTATCTGGTATTATCAGAAAGTTTTATTCTTTTAAAATGCATTTAAGTATCACAAGTAGTTATTGGCCAAAACATCTAAAAATGTTTTTCTTTTAAAAATCATTAATTACTCAATTTATGCCTTGTTTTTTGAATTTATAATGTCAAAGAAGCCAATTTTACCCAACAACTCATGAAGTTAACATGAAATAATTCAGACTTTTTATTTTCCTTGCAAGTAATCAGGTAATGTTTACACGCTTCAATAAATATCCAACCATGATTATTTAATCCTAAAATATATATTTAAAGCAATTGATAACAATGAAGAAAACAAGTAATTTTTCTAATGAAATGCAGATGCGTCTTTAAATAATCTATACACATGGCATGATTTGCTTTTCTCACATGTTCAATAAAGCTTCAACATTTAAAACATGACATAAATGATACTGATAAATATCCATTTTGGTGTAATCATTTCAAAGGCTTTTCATTAAAACGTACAAGATACCCAGGTAAGGCAGTTTTATATTCACAAATATATGCCAGGATATTCTAATTAGTCTCAGAATTCATATAAAAATGATAAATTTAAAACTGCACCTATGTGAGGCTATTCCGCAATGAAAATACCTTCCCTGGATCTTATGTATATTTTAAATGGAACAACCCTAATCAAATATTGAAGAAAAAAAGTTAATATACTGGGCTACAGAAGTGTAATTTCCCATAATTTACTTTTAAAATCCGAGGTTAATGTTGGATTTTTCAGTAGTAATGCAACTAACCATGCTTTGATAAATGTACTGTTTAGTCACAGTAGTAATTAATGGTAACATCTGACCATTACAACAATGTTTTGTCTTCTATTTTGAAAGTACATATTAAATCAAAATAAAACTGCTCCAACCATGATATGTTGTGATCTGTCCCCCTGCCTTATCCTTTGTGGTATGGAATGAGAAAATATCCTGATGACAGATACAAGAAATAGAAATCTACACATCCTTCAATCATGGCTGTCTCCAAATCCAGACAATTGCAAAAAAAGACAAATCTATACATCCTTCATGGCTGTCTAAAAATCCAGACAATTGCAAAAAAAAGAGAAATCTATACATCCTTCATGGCTGTCTAAAAATCCAGACAATTGCAAAAAAGAGAGAAATCTATACATCCTTCATGGCTATTTCCAAGTCTGGACAAGTACAAGAAAGAAGTCTACACATCTTTCATGGCTGTCTCCAAATCCAGACATTTGTAAAAAAAAAAAAAGTCTACACATCCTTCATGGTTGTCTCCAAACCCAGAATTGATTCTTTTAAATTGATTCTTTTAACTACACATTTTTCACTTCTCTCTAATACCAAATTAGTTAAAATTATGTTTAGGTATGGACTTTGGACTTACCAAAACATACACTTCAGATGATATTGGCGTTTATATTGCCAGACACCTACAAAACCATGGAAAGGTCATTGCTAGGTCAAAAATTGTTCTTAATTATTTGCAACTATTTAGGGCATTTATGTTCTGATTTACATCTGATCCGATTCCCATTCCATGATATAATATGTCACCTTGTATCTTCAACTTGATACCAAAACAATGTGGAGACCATTCCCCTCTTACTTTACAGGGGCCCCGAGTGGCCGAGTGGTCTAAAGTGCTCTCCGTTATGCATCACTGCCATCTCACCTCTGTCTGAGTGGGTTCGAGTCTAAGATTCAGCTAATGTAGTTATGTGAGAAAGCTTGCCAGTCGGTGGTTCTTTCCGGGGGTTTTCCCTGGGTTCTTCCTCCACAAATAATACTGGACACCATGTATAGCCTATCATGTGCTTAAAAATGGTGTTAAACCCTACAACAACTTACTTTACTCTGTATAAGATCTGTTTCTTCTATTGCAAACTTACATTCATCACTGAAGATGGCTTTCATCCAGCAACTGTGTACAACATGACAGAGCTTAACCCTACATCACACAATCCTGTTTCTATTTTCTTCACTGCCACTTGCTAATGAGAGCCTTCCTCATAAATTTTCTTTAAATGGATCTTTATGAAACCCGAGCTTGCTCTATTCTGACTAAAAATGATAGCAAAATCAAACTTCTACACCTGCTTTCTTTACATGAATCTGGCATTCGTCTTGCTGCGAGACTGAATAAGTTTGGCCACTTCAAGACCCATTTTCCACTGAATCATTTAGGTGAAATCAATTACATGGTATCTTGTAGATGGGGGAAAAATAAGTCATCATGCATCTTCATAAGATCAAACTTCATTTGTGTGTAAACGTATTACAAATGCTTACTGTGTGCTATTAAATTATCCATGTTTACACTAAAGACCAATGCAGGAGCAGCGGATAAAATTTCAGAAAAAAATTAATTATGTGTACGTGAGTTTGATAGCACACTTTACAAAAAATATGTGATATATAAAAGCTTTCATAGTCACAAATGTAAGTTATGACAATGTGTGATGTCAACATGATTTTAATTTTAGGTACTAAAATGCATGATTCATGGCACAGCAACTCAAGGTTATTTAGCGTCAAGGTCATTGGAGTAGACTGCCTTGCCCAAGGACACACCATGGCAGCTGATGCAAGCTGTCCAATAGTAGGATTACAACCTGCACACTTTTGGTTACAAGTCAGGCACTCTAACCACTGTGCCTCCTACTAAATAGCATGTCCTACACTGGTACTTACGATTTGTACAATAATCTCGAACATCATATTTTGCAGCATCTATGTCTTGTTTTTGCCAATAAACTTCATAGTGCGTTACATTCCCATTTGGACTTTTTGGTGGATCCCAGGTCACTCGTAACTCTCCTGTCATTTCAGAAGTCACTTTCAGATTAACTGGATATGTTGGCACTGTAAAAGATCAGATTTATTATACTGTGGAAGTGTTTAATTTGAAAAAAGCAAAACATTTCAAGAATTTGTGTTCATAAATTTTTAACAAGAACATTAACTACAAGCCACAGTGTTCAGTTTAATCTGCACCATTGACATCTTTGTTTCATGATGGCTGTCTCTGTTACACCCATGGTTTGCATAAAGGACTCTAGAAAATACAAATAAAATATCATTATAGCTATTTGACTGAATTAACTGCATCTCAAGTTGGCTTACTTAATGGCCAAAGTATATATTACAATTTTCATTAGAGCCTGGATACCAATCAAAATCACAGGGTTGATGATCATGGATAGAAAATATTAAGAGAAATGATCAACTCTTTTGCAAAGCCAGTGCTGCAGGTTTTTTAAAAACAGCACACTGAGAGCACAAATCTCAAGTAAACAAGAAATAGGTACGACTATTTGTGATTCTTCTTTCTTCTAAATGGCATCTTTTCCTGACAAAGTATGGACTGATGTGCTCCACTTTTTCCATTTCTGGAATGTCCACTAAAGCTGGTATTTGAATGAAACTTCTCCATAAAGCTTTTCAACTGCAAGTCTGCAACAGTCAGTGCTCTACACAACAGTTTTCAAAACAAGGCAAGGTTTTGCATGTCAAGCCAACATGTTGATGGCGTTGATGAAAAAGTGACTTTTATTTCCATTCACACTACTATGTGAGCCCAACCAAAAAAACAACACAACTACTTCTCACATAGAAATGACAGTAGTCTAAGCATAGGACACATGACTACTTCTCACATAGAAATGACAGTAGTCTAACCATAGGACACATGACTACTTCTCACATAGAAATGACAGTAGTCTAACCATAGGACACATGACTACTTCTCACATAGAAATGACAGTAGTCTAACCATAGGACACATGACTACTTCTCACATAGAAATGACAGTAGTCTAACCATAGGACACATGACTACTTCTCACATAGAAATGACAGTAGTCTAACCATAGGACACATGACTACTTCTCACATAGAAATGACAGTAGTCTAACCATAGGACACATGACTATTTCTCACATAGAAATGACAGTAGTCTAACCAATGGACACATGACTATTAGTCCAAATCTTGGGAACATCACAACTTCTCAAATATAAATGAAAGTTGTCTAACTGTATGGCACTACTTTTTTTACATATAATTTTTTATACATATAAATGATAGTTGTCAAACTGCAGGGCACATCACAACTATGGCACATTACTATGGCACATCACAACTATGGCACATTACTATGGCTCATCACAACTATGGCACATCACAACTATGGCACAATACTATGGCACATCACAACTATGGCACATTACTATGGCACATCATATCTATGGCACATTATTATGGCACATCACATCTATGGCACATTATTATGGCACATCACAACTGTATGGCACATTACTACTTCAAACATAAATATCAGGAATGAATAATGCAGTTGATTTAACTTTGAAAACATTGATATTAGTTATATCAGAGAAAACAATGCTCTGTATTGCTCTTCATGCTATTTTCTTGTACAGCAGACAAAATAAATAAAACGGTAGACCAAATAAATAAAACATCAGACCAAATAAATAAAACTTTAAAAAAAAGACTTTGACATTTGGGTATTGTGAATTCTCTACCTTTCTTTCATACTTGTATACCTCTCAATATTGTATACCTAACTGGGGATGTTTAAATGAAAAAGAGTGAAGAAATATAGGAAAGAATATCTTACTATCTGCCACAGTCATGAAGTACACAAGGGGGGTGATGCCTCCCTCCTGTGCATTAGAGATGGTCAGTGTTTGGACATACACAGCATATTGTGTCCAGGACTTCAGGTTGGGGAGTATGGATGTCATGTATGCAGTGTTATTAATATCTCCTTGAATGGGCTTTTCTTCAACAGTTCTCCATCTGTAATATGAATGCAACAAAAAAAACATATGTTTCCCAATACTTTGTGTTAAGAAAGCTCTTTGATGGCTCTTCATCAAAGAAAGAAACAATTTATATCCATAAAACAAACTCGAAGTACAAAGCTAACAAATTATAGTAATAAAACAAACAAAGTACAAAGCAAACAATTTATAGTAATAAAAAAAACTTGATGTACAAAGCAAACAATTTATATCCATAAAACAAACTCGATGTACAAAGCAAACAATTTATATCCATAAAACAAACTCGATGTACAAAGCAAACAATTTATATCCATAAAACAAATTTGAAGTACAAAGCAAACAAATTATAGTAATAAAACAAACTCGATGTACAAAGCAAACAATTTATATCCATAAAACAAATTTGAAGTACAAAGCAAACAATTTATATCCATAAAACAAACCTGAAGTACAAAACAAACAATTTATATTCATAAAACAAATTTGAAGTACAAAACAAACAATTTATATCCATAAAACAAATTTGAAGTACAAAACAAACAATTTATATCCATAAAACAAACCTGAAGTACAAAACAAACAATTTATATTCATAAAACAAATTTGAAGTACAAAACAAACAATTTATATCCATAAAACAAACCTGAAGTACAAAACAAACAATTTATATTCATAAAACAAATTTGAAGTACAAAACAAACAATTTATATCCATAAAACAAACCTGAAGTACAAAACAAACAATTTATATCCATAAAACAAACTCGATGTACAAAGCAAACAATTTATATCCATAAAACAAACTCGATGTACAAAGCAAACAATTTATATCCATAAAACAAACTTGATGTACAAAGCAAACAATTTATATCCATAAAACAAACTCGATGTACAAAGCAAACAATTTATATCCATAAAACAAATTTGAAGTACAAAGCAAACAATTTATATCCATAAAACAAACCTGAAGTACAAAACAAACAATTTATATTCATAAAACAAATTTGAAGTACAAAACAAACAATTTATTTCCATAAAACAAATTTTAAGTACAAAACAAACAATTTATATCCATAAAACAAACCTGAAGTACAAAACAAACAATTTATATTCATAAAACAAATTTGAAGTACAAAACAAACAATTTATATCCATAAAACAAAGCTGAAGTACAAAACAAACAATTTATATTCATAAAACAAATTTGAAGTACAAAGCAAACAATTTATATCCATAAAACAAACCTGAAGTACAAAACAAACAATTTATATCCATAAAACAAACTCGATGTACAAAGCAAACAATTTATATCCATAAAACAAACTCGATGTATAAAGCAAACAATTTATATCCATAAAACAAACTCGATGTACAAAGCAAACAATTTATATCCATAAAACAAACTCGATGTACAAAACAAACAATTTATATCCATAAAACAAACTCGATGTACAAAGCAAACAATTTATATCCATAAAACAAATTTGAAGTACAAAACAAACAATTTATATCCATAAAACAAACTCGATGTACAAAGCAAACAATTTATATCCATAAAACAAACTTGATGTACAAAACAAACAATTTATATCCATAAAACAAACCTGAAGTACAAAACAAACAATTTATATCCATAAAACAAACTTGATGTACAAAGCAAACAATTTATATCCATAAAACAAACCTGACGTGCAAAGCAAACAATTTATATCCATAAAACAAACGAAGTACAAAACAAACAATTTATATCCATAAAACAAACTCGATGTACAAAGCAAACAATTTATATCCATAAAACAAACTTGAAGTACAAAACAAACAATTTATATCCATAAAACAAATTTGAAGTACAAAACAAACAATTTATATCCATAAAACAAACTTGATGTCCAAAGCAAACAATTTATATCCATAAAACAAACTTGAAGTACAAAACAAACAATTTATATCCATAAAACAAACTCGATGTACAAAGCAAACAATTTATATCCATAAAACAAACCCGACGTACAAAGCAAACAATTTATATCCATAAAACAAACTCGATGTACAAAGCAAACAATTTATATCCATAACACAGATTTGAAGTACAAAGCAAACAATTTATATCCATAAAACAAACAAAGTACAAAACAAACAATTTATATCCATGAAACAAACTTGAAGTACAAAACAAACAATTTATATCCATAAAACAAACTCGATGTACAAAGCAAACAATTTATATCCATAAAACAAACCTGACGTACAAAGCAAACAATTTATATCCATAAAACAAATTTGAAGTACAAAACAAACAATTTATATCCATAAAACAAATGAAGTACAAAGCAAACAATTTATATCCATAAAACAAACTTGATGTACAAAACAAATAATTTATATCCATAAAACAAACTTGAAGTACAAAGCAAACGATTTATATCCATAAAACAAACTCGATGTACAAAGCAAACAATTTATATCCATAAAACAAACCTGAAGTACAAAACAAACAATTTATATCCATAAAACAAACTCGATGTACAAAGCAAACAATTTATATCCATTAAACAAACTTGAAGTACAAAGCAAACAATTTATATCCATAAAACAAACTCGATGTACAAAGCAAACAATTTATATCCATAAAACAAACTTGATGTACAAAGCAAACAATTTATATCCATAAAACAAACTTGATGTACAAAGCAAACAATTTATATCCATAAAACAAACTTGATGTACAAAGCAAACAATTTATATCCATAAAACAAACTCGATGTACAAAGCAAACAATTTATATCCATAAAACAAACTTGATGTACAAAGCAAACAATTTATATCCATAAAACAAACCTGACGTACAAAGCAAACAATTTATATCCATAAAACAAACCTGACGTACAAAGCAAACAATTTATATCCATAAAACAAACTCGATGTACAAAGCAAACAATTTATATCCATAAAACAAATTTGAAGTACAAAGCAAACAATTTATATCCATAAAACAAACGAAGTACAAAACAAACAATTTATATCCATAAAACAAACTTGAAGTACAAAACAAACAATTTATATCCATAAAACAAACTCGATGTACAAAGCAAACAATTTATATCCATAAAACAAACCTGACGTACAAAGCAAACAATTTATATCCATAAAACAAATTTGAAGTACAAAACAAACAATTTATATCCATAAAACAAACTTGATGTACAAAGCAAACAATTTATATCCATAAAACAAATTTGAAGTACAAAACAAACAATTTATATCCATAAAACAAACTTGAAGTACAAAGCAAACAATTTATATCCATAAAACAAACTCGATGTACAAAGCAAACAATTTATATCCATAAAACAAACCTGAAGTACAAAACAAACAATTTATATCCATAAAACAAACTCGATGTACAAAGCAAACAATTTATATCCATAAAACAAACCTGACGTACAAAGCAAACAATTTATATCCATAAAACAAACTCGATGTACAAAGCAAACAATTTATATCCATAAAACAAACTTGAAGTACAAAACAAACAATTTATATCCAAAAAACAAATTTGAAGTACAAAACAAACAATTTATATCCATAAAACAAACCTGACGTACAAAGCAAACAATTTATATCCATAAAACAAACTTGATGTACAAAGCAAACAATTTATATCCATAAAACAAATCTGACGTACAAAGCAAACAATTTATATCCATAAAACAAACCTGACGTACAAAGCAAACAATTTATATCCATAAAACAAACTCGATGTACAAAGCAAACAATTTATATCCATAAAACAAATTTGAAGTACAAAGCAAACAATTTATATCCATAAAACAAACGAAGTACAAAACAAACAATTTATATCCATAAAACAAACTCGATGTACAAAGCAAACAATTTATATCCATAAAACAAACCTGACGTACAAAGCAAACAATTTATATCCATAAAACAAATTTGAAGTACAAAACAAACAATTTATATCCATAAAACAAACTTGATGTACAAAGCAAACAATTTATATCCATAAAACAAATTTGAAGTACAAAACAAACAATTTATATCCATAAAACAAACTTGAAGTACAAAGCAAACAATTTATATCCATAAAACAAACTCGATGTACAAAGCAAACAATTTATATCCATAAAACAAACCTGACGTACAAAGCAAACAATTTATATCCATAAAACAAACTCGATGTAAAAAGCAAACAATTTATATCCATAAAACAAACTTGATGTACAAAGCAAACAATTTATATCCATAAAACAAACTCGATGTACAAAGCAAACAATTTATATCCATAAAACAAATTTGAAGTACAAAGCAAACAATTTATATCCATAAAACAAACCTGAAGTACAAAGCAAACAATTTATATCCATAAAACAAACTTGAAGTACAAAGCAAACAATTTATATCCATAAAACAAACTCGATGTACAAAGCAAACAATTTATATCCATAAAACAAACTCGATGTACAAAGCAAACAATTTATATTCATAAAACAAACCGGACGTACAAAGCAAGGAGATATTTTGACTCCTACATATTTCAATGATGGGAAAATAAGCAAACAAAAAAGTAGAAGATAGACAAATGAACTGTCTTAAAAAGGGTAAACTATATCTATATTACGCTACCATCAGCCCAACAAATATGTATAACAAAATTCAAAGATGGGATTATGGTTCAGAGAACCAAAGCGGTGCAACCTAATTCCTAGCTGTTTGGCAGATATTGGTGAAATCTTAATTGTAGTAATATTCGTATTTGATAATATTTTAACTTTAAAACCTCATACAGTCAATAAAAAGCAGATAAGTCTGCTGGTGAAGTCCTTACAAGGACAAAGCTTCAGGTCAGCCTTCTGTATTTATTGTATCTGAGATTTAAAAGTTAAAACATTATCAAATAAATATTCATGGAGCTAACAATGTAACACTTACAGCTCTGACGAACAGGCATCTCTGCCCTGATAGATTGCAACATTTCTCTCAGGTCTGAAAGCAAAGAGTTCTCCAATTAAATCAAAGACAAGAATGATGCTTAATTATATACAAAATTAAAAAAAAACAACTAATAATATTTATTGTATGGAGGGTGGAAGTGATAATCATTTTACATAAGATTCTAATTATGAAAGAACATGTGGCATATTGTTAGAGATAAATGTCTTATTTTCAAACACACCATCAAAGAAATTAAGCTACAGTATTACTCATCATAACCTAATGACTGTGAAATCAGATACATATACATAAATAAAATTTTAAAAAACTCTTTCACAAGCAAACTGCTGAGTAGGCAATCTTGACACATTCAGAGTTCACAAACTGTATTCGCGTAGCTCAGGAACTGAAAATCAGTGAAGCCTGTATATGCACAATTATCATGATTAAAATATAATTGACACGTTAAAATATATTTTTTATTGTCAAAGCTTGCCGCAGATAGTATATTCACATAATCATGTCTACAAGAGAATGTGACACTGACTACAAGGAGGGAATGACTGACCATATACTGGTAAGAATAAAAAAAGATCAAAGGATGAAACAAACTGCAGGTAGTTGTTCATTTTAAGGATGCCTTTTTTAAATTTCAAATGTTGGCGGTAATCATCTCTCCTGCCATAAGACATACTCAGATCAACACAGGATGTCCAACAGACGTTATTGTTGCCCTTCCTGGTTCCTTCCCCCCAAGAATTCTGAATATTCCTTCTTATTCTTCTGCACTATCTAACTTGATCAACTACACTGATTCTAATATGAAAACCAGGATGTTATTAAACAAGGACAAGCCAGTATATGGATTTTACCACAACAATATATCCATAATTTTCAAGTCATTCTATAAGTCCTAAGTATCACTTCCTTAAGACCTGTGGTCAAACTATTCTAGTTTGCAGGTCTGCTGTTCTGTGTGGGCATTAAAGTGCACAGTAATATGGGAAAAGTGACCTTGTACTGGTGTACAATAAAAGCAAAAACTGACGTTTATCCTGAAGAACTGGATCATGATCATACATTTAATGAGGTACCTTACGGTAATGGACTACTGGATGGCCATTACATGTAAGAAAATATGGTAAGTAGTATCATTAACTTGCGCTTGTGTTTTAATGAGGTACCTTACGGTAACTGACTACTGGATGAGCATTAAATGCAAGAAAATATAAGTAGTATCAATAACTTACGCTTCCTTGTAATTGATGGTGTAGCTGATCAACTGCCGTTCATCTGCAGTTCGATATGGTGTCCAATATAACATCGCTATCTGGGGTAATGGAGTGAGGACAGTTAAATTCAATACCTGCATCTGACCTGAAAATAGATGTTTGTATATTCAGAAGCCAGTTTTTATGCAATTTTTAAATATTTCACCAAAATAAACAAAAAGCTTGCCTGAAGATATCACCTGCATGGAAAAATGTGTTTCAAGGTTTCCTGAGTTTTCTATCTATATCCACGTTCTATTTATACAACAGTTTCATGGTTTCTCCAGTTCTCGACCGACATCCCTTTTTGACATATCATCTACATCACATTTCCATATTTGATGACCAAATAGTATCATTTGATCAAATGTGATAAACATTTATACCTCAATGCTTTGTTTCATATGGTTAGATTCTGAAGAGCAGTTTTTTTTATAAAATGTTTATAGGTTTTCTGATTTTTAGTAGTAATAGTAATAATAATAATAATATTGAGGATTTTGTAAAGTGCATAATCTTTAGAAGCTCTAAGCACATTACAACATCCATAATAATAGATCTACATAAAAGAAAACACCATGAAATTAGAAAACATAAAAAATGTTGAAAATATTTAATGTACGAAACATTATTAGGTCTTCAAGTTTGTTCTTGCAATTGAAAAGTGAGTTTTAAGAGTACTCTTGAGAGGGATCACTGTGTCATTGTGTCTAATTTCAATGGGCAATTCATTCTACATTGCTGGGCCCCGTTATGCAAAAGAATGTCCTCCCCAAAAAATGTAACTTTGCATAATAAAATCAATGTCTCCTAAAGATTGAAAATTAGGATTCATTTTCACAACTGATAAGATTTGTCTTACATGTCATCCGATCTCCATTTGTGGAGGGTGACACATCCATGTCAGTAGTTTTGTTAAGAAGATTGAGGGGTTCCAATAGCATTTTGATAATTTTAATACAAAGTTTGCTGTTGTAGTGGAACCATACACTTCCATTTAGCAAATTCAGATTCTTGGTGACTTCCTCGGTGAAAAGTTCTTGCAGGTTAGAGTTTTCAAACACAGCCAGAGCATACCTGAAAAAAAACCAGTATATCTAAGACTTTTTGGCAGATGAAAATAAATATTGTAATGATAAGAATCCTTTACAAAACTGAAATTGGAAAATAGTTAAAATAAAATTATTTTTGTTGCATACATCTGCTACTTTTAAAATTGCTGATATCTGATAAATAGCCAAATGCAAGAACTGTCAAAGAATTCTTGGTCAGGAAGACGCATTCTGTAGTGTGGTACAATAGTTCTTTTCAATGTTATGATAACCCATTTTTCAAAGCTTTTCTCTTTTTACTCACCTGAGCCCTATCTGTATCATTATCCAATATTTAAAAGTATTACTGCCAGAATATTTTCTGTCAAAGTTGCTTAAATTTTGTGGAGTGTGTGTGTGTGTGTGTGATTTGGATTTTTAACGCACCTTTAATAATTTTTCATTCATATTGCTATGATGTCTGCTGTGTGGCAGTTTATTGTGATGTCTAGCACTGAGATATAATGCTACAGACATACAGCATAATGTCCCACCCCGATACACTATCCTGACCCCAGGCCAACCAGTCCTAACACTAATCTCTGAATGCTGAACACCTAGTGAGGCAGTTGTTAGTACTATTTTTGAATTCTCTGGTATGACTTGGCCGGGGTTCAAGCCTGCGACATTTCACATCTGATGCAGATCCTTAACAACTATAGTCTACTAGACCACTGGAGCAGTTAAAATCTGTTGAGCTTTATTTTTAAAATAAGATAATTTTAAAGTTGTTTAATTGTTTATCAGCAGAACATGAAATACAATGCTTACTCTGACAGGTTCCTAAAAGTTGACAATTCCAAAATTTGGCTCAACACGAACTCCTATCATCGATTTTATCATCGAATGAAAGAATACAATCTTGTCCATTCTTGTCAAGTATTTTAACCTTGTGAGATCAGTTTTGATGCAAATTCAGTTAAGCATTTTGACAAAGCATCATCTAGAAAATCTGTTTTTAAAAAAAATGATTTTAAAAAAATGACCTTATATATTTTAAGGATTTCTCCTATTTACTTTATATTGAATATCAATGCGGATAAAAAGAGTCCATCTGCTACATAATGTGCAAGCAAATCTGGGTCAGTGCAGTTTGTTTGAAGTAACCAGTAGAACTACCAATATAGACTCAGATCTACTGGCACATTATGCTACAGCAGATCATGGTCTTTGTCCTTTGACTCGACTTACAATCATGTATATACTGAACATTTCATATGCCACTTGATGAGTTTTCTTGTCTTGTTTATCTTGCACAAGTAAATATTTCTACTTGTACCACATCCGTTGAAAATAAGATGTTTTTTAAAGTGTTGGTATAAAGAAATTTGATGTACAAATATTACTCTCTCTCTCTCTCTCTCTCTCTCTCTCTCCCTCCCTCCCCCTCTCTCTCTCTCTCTCTCTCTCTCTCTCTCTCTCTCTCTCTCTCTCTCTCCATTACAGAGTTCTCATTTGGTATGAAAAGTCTATTTGACAAGCTCTTTTGAGAAACCTAACGTGATCAATTTCGAACATCGCCAATCAAAATTCACAATCCATATAACCTAACAGTGAACAACCTAAATATGTCGCACAGATATTCTATAATTTAAAATGTTATGGACTACAATACGTACACTGGGTACTAGAAACATTGGTATTTTAGGAGTTAGAAAAAATCTTCAACTACACAAAATTTGATTGAATTACACAGGTGGCTTACACATTATTGGTATATTTTCCGTCCATTAGTAAAACTGGACCTGATTTGAAATAAGTATGGCTAGGGCATTTTCAAGGTTGTTGACATGCATGGGCTGGCTTATCGGACCTTTTCCTCCTTTCTCGTGACCAGAAACCCTCAACATGACGAGACGTGAAAACCATTTTTCACCAGTCATTATTTGGTGCCATTGCACCTCTAGTACACTCCTTCCGATTGGTTGATAGGGTTGAGTGCGTGTTTGATCTATTCCCACTCACCCAGGACCTACATTCATGTCGATAGTCGTCAATAGGGGCACGACATGGCAACTAAATTAAATAGCACACTATGTGTGCATAAATGCCCATGGAGATGTGGCACCATTCCTTACCCCATGGGAAAAATTAAATAACTTTCTTTTTAAAGATAAAACTGAATAATGTCCCTTCGTGGCCGGTTCACTTTAATTTAACATTCATTCATTCTGTAACTAAAAGTTACAGAGTAAAATGCATGAAAAATAAGCATTGCTGACTTTTGCCTGCGCCAAGCACCCTATGATGGTAAACTTACAAACAAACTGACCATCAGTGAGAGAAAAAGAAAGAGGTACAATCATGTGGTCAGTAGTGAAGGTAAGTAAAGCATTATAATAACTGATTACTTATTAAAAATCTTTTTGTTTTAATTACCTCTTGTTGCTTTGTACTTTCATTAAGTCGATACCCTCCACCCCAATTCAATAATTCTTAGATGTGAAATGCTTGGAGTGCTATTTCTTTACTTTAGGTCTTTTCATGTTTAAATCGTAAGTATGTATTTAATTTATTTAATCAATACGAATGAAAACAGATGCTCAAGAAAAACTAATTGGCAAATTATCTACATGTATTTGCAAAGAGGATAATGAATAACTGAAATATATGCAGAAATACATTTTGAAATGGACAAACTGCAAATGGATGTGAAGTGTTCACTCCCCACTCTAGTTTCCTGTAATTAATTTAACTCCATTGGAAATTTAAATGTATTTGTATATGGTATAAATAAAATAAATGTATGATTATATTTGACCTATTGCTTGTTTATAAATTTCAAAGAAAACCTGATAAGATTCATTTCATTTCAAAGAAAAAATATATTCTTCCATGGCATATCACTGCAGATGTACAGTACATATATTGTATATTTACATGAAAGCAATTCATCTTTTTACAAAATTTTAACAATTCATATCTTGCACATTTATAACAACTTGTTATATTCTCTATATTCTGCGGATGTGTTATTTAAGCATAGATGTTATTAGGAACAAATTATTTTTCTTGTTATTATCAGGGACTAAACAGAAAACAAAAAATATCATGTGCTTGGGATTCTTTAGAATTTTGGTGATCATAATAACGTACTATTTTTGTTACTTGAAATGATTAACAAAAATCTGAAAATTATTCCCAAAAAAGGAATTTCTAAACAAAAAAGCAATTATTTTGTTGTACATTTTTACAAGTTTTAAAGTACTGTCTCATAATTATACCATTATCATGTTTTTATCATTACAGCCAGAGTTTGCCATTGTACAACAACTTTCATTTTACATCAGTGCAAAACTATTCAGAACAACCCAGATGAAACAATTATTTTCTGAAAACATAAACCAACTTATTTCCTGGACTTGACTTCAAACACTACAGACTCCAACCATTTTTAAATGAAAAAGTTTCTAGTTTTTTCCTCATTTTCATACCCGCCATTTTTAAATGAAAAAGTTTCTAGTTTTTTCCTCATTCTCATACCCACCTTCCTGAATACTGTTCTTTTCCTTGTATTTCACGCAGGTTCTTGAAGAAGTGCAGGGACAGCAGAGCATGAGACCGGTAAATTCTAATATAATGTGTGACCACCTCTATCTCCGCAAGATTGTCTTCCAACAATTGACCAACAAAGCCTATAATAATACATGAAGCATAACATGCTTTCAAAAATATTTTCTTCACAAAAGATAATGTGAAAAAAGAGCATCAATTTTTTCTTGTTTTGCTATAGATTAATTGTCATCAATTCATCAATCTTTTGCTTTCTTTCCAAAGAAGAACTATTTGTTTATTGGATAATTGATTTTCTTAAACAACCACACTAAAGATACTGCATCACTTTCTAATGCAAACTAATAATTTGAACTTGCTCAAAAGAAACTCGGAAGTAATCATTGTTACACCCGCCAACTTGGCAACATTTTAAAAATATCCAGATCATACTAACAGGACAGCCATTGAAAATACCATTGATATTTCAAATATCAATAAAATTCAAGCACCTTTAAATTTTCAGATCTGTCAACAACTTCTAAAAGAAATAAACATGTAATACATTCAGTTTCAATCTATTATGTTATTGTGATAAAAATAAAATTACAATGCAATATTAACTATCAGCTTGAGACCGATTTGGCATTATTATTATTTTTATTATTATTATTATTATTATTTATCGTTATTATTATTTATCATTATTATTATTATTATTATTATTCATTATTATTATTTATCATTATTATTATTATTAATCATTATTATTATTAATCATTATTATTATTATTCATTATTATTATTATTTATCATTATTATTATTTATCATTATTATTATTAATCATTATTATTATTATCAATCATTATTATTATTTATCATTATTATTATTATTAATCATTATTATTATTTATTGTTATTATTATTATTATTATTATTATTATTATTATTATTATTATTATTATTATTATTTACATCTAAGATCAGTATTCTGCATGTGACAGAAAATGCAAACAATGTTTTGACTAGCAAACACACAAGAAGATAGCAATGGACGGCATGTAGAGCTCGTCTGTATAACATGTTACATGATCAAACTGAATGTAATACCAATTTCTTTCTTTTAGAAGTTACAGGATAGAGATGAAATCAAATAAATGTTGCACAATGTATGCACTCTCACACCTTGGCAGCAGTTCTGTTACTGTCATAACAATCAATGCCGAGTAGCTCTGTTTAAAAAATGTTGATAGGGATAATGCAGTACAGTTTTAAAGAAAATATCATAATGACCTTGTTGTACAGCTTAGAGCTAATTGCTTTATTTGTACTATACTTGCTCTGATGCCTTTCTCCTTATCAGGAACAATCAGGTGACTGCATTTCTTATACTCTGTTGATGGCCATTTCAGATGAAAACCAATCAATGCAATTTCCTTAATGAAACAAATGTGATTAATCATATTCTACTAAATGTGATTAGTCCCATTCATTTCGTTAAAGTAACTAAACAATACTTTTAACCTTATTTGCAATCCTTGATTACCATCCCTCGTCAACCAACTGTGGTGATGGTTCAAAATAGCAACAGTTTAAAGTGGCAAAAGGGATAATTTCTTCATTTCTTCGAGGAAAAAAAATCATGAAAATTTGCAACAAATCATAATTCTTTGCATGAGTATGCCTGCACTGATTTGCATGACATTTTCAATTTTAGTGAAATTGCTACAAATGCATATCCTAATAGCATCTCTGAAACTTGTGTTATTTGCTCAGAAACCATTTTTCTTCTTTCAGTTAATGATCTTGACCTTCTGACCCCAAAATCAATAGCCTCCTTCCTTGGCCCAACTACAAACAATAGCCTCCTTCCTTGGCCCAACTACAAACAATAGCCTCCTTCCTTGGCCCAACTACAAACCATCCACACAGTTTAGTGGAGGTAGATCTTGTACAATTAATGTTATTGTGTAGAAATTTGTTTTCTTTATGTCAAATTTGTTTTGTTTTTTTACCTTTGACCTTCTGACTCCAATATAATAATAGTCAAATTTGTTTACTTTTTGACCTTTGACCTTCTGACTCCAAAATAATAATAAAAATGTAAATGAAGAGACATCAAATTACTGTGCGAACATTATTTGTCTTTCAGTCTGAGTAATTCAGACTATTAACTTTTGGAGCTTGAAAGTGACAGGTTCTTTCAAGTTAGCTATCCACAAAGTGTGGAAACTGTTGATAATGGAGAAGTACAGTTGTTGTGGATAAGTCATTTTCTGTCATTCAGTCACAGGTTACCATGACCTTTCTCTTAGTTCATGTACAAGGCATACACAAAGCTTGTTAAATAATGATGAAAAATTAAAATCATACAACAATAAGGTGGCAAAGGCTGTCCCATTTTACCTGGTACCCAGGAAAGGCAGTTTAACCCTTTGAACCCGACAGGCCAGTTTAACGGCCGGTTGTAACGGTGTATATACCCGAAAGGCCGGTATACTGGCCTAGCTATCTACTGTCATAACCCGACAGGCCGGTATACCGGCCTAGCTATCTACCGTCATAACCTGACAGGCCAGTATCCTGGCCTGTGTTATGTTATTCGCTAGATGGTCAGTGAAATATAGATCTTGCATGAATGGTACAACATGAACAAAATTTTGAGAGAGTTTGTTACATAGTCATAGTAATAAAAAGCATTTTATAAGCATGTTTGAAAAGAGACAATTTGATATTTGCTGTCATATCATAGTGGATTATCATTCTTAGGAATAATATTACTTTTATTTTGCAAAATTTTACTTTTTTTAAAAATGTCAAAAATTGCCGGGGAGGCTCGGGTTATTGTGCCGAAATATGGGGGAGATTAGGGTTCAAAGGGTTAAAAAAAATATATATATCGTAGGATACTTTGATTTCATAGAGTTCATATTAAAATAATAAAAAAATTTATAAATTGCATCTATGGGTGATACCCCCTCCCCCCAATCAAAAGAGCCTTCCCTTGGTCCCAGGTAAGTTTCCTGGAACAGCCCTAATAGACATGACAAACATTATAACATAAAATGATCACTGCCTTATGGAAGGTATGTATATACAGTTTGGTGTGTAGGCTTTTATGAATGGAGATGGAAGACAAAAAAACATGGAAACATCACAGCAGCCTGGGAATGAACCCCACTCCCCATCTCCAATGATTACAATAAATTCTCAGGAACTTTTGCATACCTCAGAATTCTGGCATTTGAAGAGATGATCTCGAATCAGAAACAAACCAGGCATCAGAATTCTGAGATTTTACTGAATTTAACATTTTCTTTTTAATCTAAGGCCATGGTCCCAAAAGTAAAAAAGTTCTCGGTCTTGAATACAGACATAATTACAAAACGTTATCCGTCTTGAATTCAGACATAATTACAAAACATTCTGTCTTGAATTCAGACATAATTACAAAACATTCTCGGTCTTGAATTCAGATATAATTACAAAAACATTCTTGGTTTTGAATTCAGACATAATTACAAAACATTCTTAGACATAATTACAAAATGTTCTCGGTCTTGAATTCAGAAAAAATTACAAAACGTTCTGTCTTGAATTCAAACATAATTACAAAACGTCTTGAATTCAGACATAATTACAAAACATTCTCGGTCTTGAATTCATACATAATTACAAAATGTTCTTGGTCTTGAATTCAGACACAATTACAAAATGTTCTCTGTCTTGAATAGAGACATAATTAAAAAAGGTTCTCACTCCTGAATTCAGATGTAATTAAAAAATCTTTTGACATACCTCAAAATTCAGGCAAGGTATGTTAGCACAGACCAGGCATTCTTGTAGCCCAATTACTGAGCATACTATATGTTTGACCCTGCCAACAGAAATATAAGATAAGAATACTTGCTTCCACCCATGATACTGATCTCCAGTGGTCCAGTGATAGTAGTACATCCTTTTAACTGTTGAGCAGAGTTGATGTTGTCTATTATTTTTCCTGAACACACTGAAAATACAGAGCAATATGTAAACATAATGGTGTAAAATTAATTTAAAAATCTACCATAAATACAAGTTTATAATACAAGTCCAAATGCAAATTGCAAAGACTCAGATCTGCCAGTGCATCATGCTGCTTAGTGGTGAAAGAGTTAATTTTTCCGCTCCAACTTATATTTTTATTTAAAATGTTCTTTCATAAAATTTATACTTTTATGGGTTTTTTATGAAATGAGACTGTTTTACCATTCAGTAAACAAATAGCCTTGAAAAATGAAACAGCCCACCAGACGAGTTTGTATTCAAATGTACCCCTAAAAATGGCCACTCCTCTATTACGACCAGAGGCCAGCATATTAGTACAAAAATGTAAAATGTTCCTCTCATGAGCAGCCATTTTTTTCCCCTTCCAAATGTATCCAGAACCAATAATTAATTTGTATCGTGATGTTAAGGCAAGTAATCAGATTATCTCTATCGTTGATACATGTCTCGCAATGTCAAGTTTCCATTACTAAAAGAAGTGCTGACTAAAGTACATGTAACACTAAGATTAATATTATATCATGGTCTATTAAAGAAGACGTTTACAGGAAATGGGCTCAAAAATGTTATAACAGAGTTTGGGCTTCACACATCTGTAGAGTTCTTCTCTTTCATGATTACAATAGGATGCAATTGTCAAGATCATAATAGGGTCAGCAGAGGCTAAAAATAGATTTTGTACATTAACACACATAGAGAAATTAACCTTGAACACAAAGACCAAAAAATCACATGACACACATTTTTCACTTTCTTTACAATGATGAACATGCCAACCCTGACGAGGAAAAAGCATAATCCAAGTGGTCAAAAAGCAGAATCCAGGCAGAAAAAGCATAATCCACATATAATATGCTAAAATTTCAATAAACGATGATTTATTTGCACCTCTATCTTTTAACATCCTTTACTGTTTCAAATTTTCATATCTAGCACTTTTAGCTTTATACACATCGACTAGAAACCATCTTAAGACGTAGCGCCAAAATATTAAAATTCTTTCCACACGGCTGGAAATAGATGTCATGTGATGCTGCCCACTTGTCTTAATATTTAGAGGATTCGGCTATTTTTTGTTTCATTTTTATTTTGTGCTGCCTTTTTCTAATTTATCTGGGATATTTTTGAAAGGAGATATTTTTGCTCACATAAATGCAGAGACTAAAATAGTGCTAAATATGTTAAATAATTTTTTTAAATAAATACCTCTTGTAAACTTTACAGCATAAAGAACAAAATAACAGTTGCTATATGTCAAATTTTGTTTTTTAAACTAGTACCTTTTGGACACTTTCCTTGACATGGAACACAAAGGGAGCTGTTGTTTTTGTCCGGAATGTACTTTGGTGGGCATTCTGACACGCATTCCTTCTGTTGGATTTGATTGGGTGTAGAGTTGACAAGCATAAGCGCCTTGACTCCGTAATCAGTAAAATTCAAGCACTCTGTATCAAGCAAACATCTTCGGTTCATGAACTGCAACAGAATCATCAAAAAATTATGAACTAATTTTAAATTTGTGAAACTCGCTTTGAAATTGCACTGAAAAGAGGTAATGGTAAGAATTTTTAAACAATGAAACCTATTAAAGCTTGAAACACAGAAGACACTAAGGAAAGTGATACCTCTTTTTTTCAATTTCATTTACACTAAGGAAAGTAATACCTCTTTTTTCAATTTCATTTACACTAAGGAAAGTGATACCTCTTTTTTCAATTTCATTTACACTAAGGAAAGTGATACCTCTTTTTTCAATTTCATTTACACTAAGGAAAGTGATACCTCTTTTTTCAATTTCATTTACACTAAGGAAAGTGATACCTCTTTTTTCAATTTCATTTACACTTAGGAAAGTGATACCTCTTTTTTCAATTTCATTTACACTAAGGAAAGTGATACCTCTTTTTTCAATTTCATTTACACTAAGGAAAGTGATACCTCTTTTTTCAATTTCATTTACACTAAGGAAAGTGATACCTCTTTTTTTCAATTTCATTTACACTAAGGAAAGTAATACCTCTTTTTTCAATTTCATTTACACTAAGGAAAGTGATACCTCTTTTTTCAATTTCATTTACACTAAGGAAAGTAATACCTCTTTTTTCAATTTCATTTACACTAAGGAAAGTGATACCTCTTTTTTCAATTTCATTTACACTAAGGAAAGTGATACCTCTTTTTTCAATTTCATTTACACTTAGGAAAGTGATACCTCTTTTTTCAATTTCATTTACACTAAGGAAAGTGATACCTCTTTTTTCAATTTCATTTACAAATGAAACTCCTCTATACACCTATCCAGAAACAGCAAAATGTTGTGATCTCTATCTGTCCATGATAGCCAGGTTTACAGTTTAGATTTCATCTGCCATATTTTAAAAACTACTCTTGAAACAAGGGTGCCACTATAATCTTACTGAACTGTCAAAAAGCAGATCTGACAGGCATCAATAAGTCTAAGAGGTTATGTTCTGTTGACCGTTTACTCATATGTACTGCTGAGTGGAAGTTCAAAATGTTCAGAACAGGACTAGCTTAGAAAAATGCTTCTAAAATTAAATGCAAAACTTGATCTGATTGATAAGCATTTACTAAAAGGTCAGACCGCTCTGGTGGCCTAGGTGGTTAGAGTGTCCATCTCAAATGCAAGAGGTCATAGGTTTGAACCCCAGCCAAGTCATACCAAAGACCTATAGAAATGGTACTAACAGCTGCATCACTTAGCATTAAGAGGTTAGGAATGGTCGGCCTAGCATCAGAATAATACAAGTGGGTGGGACATAATTCTACACGTCTGCAACATGATGCCCCAGTATTCAACTTATCAACTGTCACACTGCAGACATTGCAGATATGACTGACATTTTTTTAAAGCTATGCTAAACATCCAAATCACACGCACAGACATATACAAACTAAAAGATCAACAGAACATGGGCTTATAATCCACAAACCTTAAAATAAAGCAATAAAGAAGAATGCCCAAAGTACTAGCACTATAATAATTGCCTTTGTTATGATGTCCAAAGTACTAGCACTGTAATAATTGCCTTTGTTATGATGCCCAAAGTACTAGCACTGTAATAATTGCCTTTGTTATGATGCCCAAAGTACTAGCACTATAATAATTGCCTTTGTTATGATGCCCAAAGTACTAGCACTATAATAATTGCCTTTGTTATGATGCCCAAAGTACTAGCACTGTAATAATTGCCTTTGTTATGATGCCCAAAGTACTAGCACTATAATAATTGCCTTTGTTATGATGCCCAAAGTACTAGCACTGTAATAATTGCCTTTGTTATGATGCCCAAAGTATCAGCACTGTAATAATTGCCTTTGTTATGATGCCCAAAGTACTAGCACTATAATAATTGCCTTTGTTATGATGCCCAAAGTACTAGCACTATAATAATTGCCTTTGTTATGATGGCCAAAGTACTAGCACTATAATAATTGCCTTTGTTATGATGCCCAAAGTACTAGCACTATAATAATTGCCTTTGTTATGATGCCCAAAGTACTAGCACTATAATAATTGCCTTTGTTATGATGCCCAAAATACAGCACTGTAATAATTGCCTTTGTTATGATGCCCAAAGTACTAGCACTATAATAATTGCCTTTGTTATGATGCCCAAAGTACTAGCACTATAATAATTGCCTTTGTTATGATGCCCAAAGTACTAGCACTATAATAATTGCCTTTGCTATGATGCCCAAAATACAGCACTGTAATAATTGCCTTTGTTATGATGCCCAAAGTATTAGCACTATAATAATTGCCTTTGTTATGATGGCCAAAGTACTAGCACTATAATAATTGCCTTTGTTATGATGCCCAAAGTACTAGCACTATAATAATTGCCTTTGTTATGATGCCCAAAGTACTAGCACTATAATAATTGCCTTTTTCTGTTTAAAAATCTCAAAAGCTACGGTGTACTATCACGGTCCACATGATGATCCAAATTTTACATAGGATTTGAATAACATGTATGGAATTGAAATGTTCATCTGTACCAAAAAAAATTCTTGATTTCAAGACAAGACGATTTCTTCTTTTTAGGTAGTAAGTTTTTTAATCATCTCTGAGGAAATCCAATGATAAAAGATTTTCAAATGAACCTGTGGTGACCACACACGAGATTGGCAAAATGTTCACTGATGACACACAGAACATCATTAAAAGATTTTCTGCAAAAAACACCATGCAGGCATGCAATGTTATCATCCATTCAAGATCAGTGAAAAGATTTTCAAGATGGCTGCTGTGGCAGCCATATTCAATGTCTGAGCAGCAGAAATTTAATTTAGGAGGAGTAGTAATAACAATCTTTGACTAAACAACGGATGACATTTATAGTCTTACAAATGTAAATTAAAGAACTGCGCATAAAAACCTAAGGGATATAAATCCATATGAAAATGTAAGTAATGGATTTAAGTTTGTATTATGTGTATTTTCAAAACAGTGTTTTCAAGAGGTGGTGCATGTATTTTGGTTGACAAAAACACAACTTTTCCTTTCATTACAGTTTGATATGATGAGAAAATCATGTCACTAAAAAAATTCTGAACATGTAACATCCCTGTAAAATACTAAATTCTTTGCATTGCAACTACACTTTTACTAGCCTTTAATTAGAAAGAACTAGTGCTTACAAACCAAGATCATCCAATCAATTTTTCTATTGTTGAACTCAATTCATTTCACATCATTCTGGTTGTTTCTTTTCTTGGACTCGTTAACTTGTTATTTGTTCCCAAATTATCACATTATGCATACATGCCAACCCCTGACAAGGAAAAAGCACAATCCAAGTGATCAAAAAGCAGAATCCAGGCAGAAAAAGTGTAATTCACATATTATAACATGCTAAAATTTCAATAAACAATGATTTATTTATTTGCCCTCTTGTCTTTTAACATCCTTTACTGTTTCAAGTTTTCGTATGTAGCACTTTTAGCTTTACACAAATCAACTAAAAACCATCTTAAGACTTTTAGCGCCAAATATTAAAATTCTTTCCACATGGCCGGAAATAGATGTCACATGATGCTGCACTCTTGTGTTAATATTTAGACGATTGTTATATTTTGTTTCGGGGTGTTTTTGGTTGCCTTTTTCTAATTTATCTGGGAGATTTTTTAAAGGAGATATTTTTGCTCACATAAATGCATAGACTAAAATAAAATATACTTTTTAATGCCAAAATATATTTAGACTGGTTCTGCAGCAATTGTGAATTAGAACATGGAATCTGCGTGTAAAGATTCAATTTAGAAATCTAGTCTGCTCTCTCCTCACTAAGCATACAGATGCTATAAATAGAATTCAAGGTTGACAGTAGAACCAGGTTAGCTATAAATAGCACGATACTGTTAGGAAAGTCTACGGTCAAACGTACTCTCATAATGTAGTTACATAAAAGCCATCTTTTCTAAAATATGGTCTGTGGGATTAATGGAATGTTAATAATAAAGAGAAAACAAATAAGTGATTTTTTTGGGAGGTGGATATACTGAAAAAGCGTAATCCATATATGTTTAAGCGTAATGCGTAATTTAGTGAAAAAAAGCATAATGATTATGCCAAAAGCGTAATGGTTGGCATATATGTATTATGGTAACATTGACACGTATTGAGAGGCAAGATAAGTTACTACATCAAATTCACAATTTATTTACTTTCCATTAGAAAATAAATTTGGTTATTGTTCAATTTCCCATCATAATAAATCTAAAGTATCTGCATTATGTATATCTATATTTTTTTGTAACTCTTGGTACAGGATTTTATCTAATTTTTATAATTCTTTTTTATGGTTGTAGAGAACATCTATTATGTTCAGCCTGGCCTATGTGATTCGTGTATAGTATGACATAGGATTTACAAATAGATGTTTACTTACATGTTCACAATTAGTAATATAATCATAATAAGACACTTAAAATGGTGTGGTTACTCAGTGACTGGTGGGATATGGAAATTTTAAGAATAATTCTGTGGTTTTCCATTGGTTGCACAAGATCAAGTGAATATGCCTAGTATATCAAAATCAATAGCATAGGATGCCAAGTACAATCGCAGTATACGGTGTGTATAAGGACAAAATTAAGCATTTAGTCTCATTCCATTTCTAACATCATTCACTTTTTGTGTTCCTGATGCAGGTCTGTAGAGGTGATTTATGCTGTACTGAGATACATTTGGAAGGAATAACATTTGTTTGGACTGTTCATTGGTGATAGAAAGTGTTCATTATTTTGACAATAATATTAGCCTGGAACTATTATAAATTATTTGAAGGAATTCTTGACAATGCCAACTTTACAATGTCAGTTCTTGGAGGTGTTACGTGCTTAGGCTCGAATAAACAGTAACATAGAAAGAGTGAAAATAACAAGCTTGTAAAAACTTAATAAACAATTTATTGAGCACAAATATTTTCCAGAAAAGAAAAAATAAACTTACGGTTTTAAGAATCAATTCCAAAATTAATCCGAAAATAATTAAAAATGCAATCCACTAGTGAAATTGCAAAAGTCCTGGTAATAAAATGTCCAAATAATTCCCAGTTCGAATCTTAGTGAAGCATCCAAGATGGAAGATGATGTCACGTGATGAAGTCAGTTCTGGTCTTATGAAATTCAATGAGCACAATTATTTTCCAGATAAATAACAAAATAAATCCTCTTGATCCAAACAAATTGAAATAATTTCCAATACAAGGTAATACAAGTTAATATTCTAACAGCCCAACTTCTACTAAATATTTCGCTTGAAAACATAATTTATATACTGTTTTTACGTAAACAAGGAAGGGGTCACATGATCTTCTAGAATCTTTAGAACAAATTTACATTCAAAAAATCTTGTGCACACTGTATGACCCAACCAAAAATAGAAAGATGTTTACAACAAAGCTCCATAATGTCCTTGGAATCAACCAATCATTTTAAAAGCTCGTTTACAACTCTGAAGCTAGGTCAGAAATGAGGTCAACATCTGGTGTTTATTTGTAAAGTACAGATCATCTCCCAAGGAGTGAATCTTAAACTTTAAATGTCAAATTTGAATTGACAAACAAACAATTAAAATAAAAATAAATGACTTAAATCAAAATATACGTAACATAGGTCCAGTACATTTCTAGAATTTATTTTCATTCCTTAAGGACT
Source organism: Unio pictorum (assembly GCA_030141615.1). Taxonomy (NCBI): domain Eukaryota; kingdom Metazoa; phylum Mollusca; class Bivalvia; order Unionida; family Unionidae; genus Unio; species Unio pictorum. Next base: position 12,549,405 of record JARLTB010000147.1, on the reverse strand, counting down.
TTCATAGATGGTTATAAGGCCTAATTTGGACTCACTTTATTTTACTGCAATTTCCTCTCACATGCTTCATTTATCACTTTAATAATTAATTAAATTGTTTTTAAAGTTTTACAAAACTTGTTGGTTTTGCTTCTTTTCTGTTACTTTGTCTGTGACCATAGAGCCGTAACAATCTGATACTTCATCATGACATGACAATGATTGTAGCTCTAATGACACTTGATGAAGTGACGAGCAATGGCTTAACATTAATCATTAATTTGATGCATTGTCAAGGTAAATTTTCAATTCATTAACTTTTCTTTGGAAAATAAACTTGGTTCTTTGTTTTATTTCTCCACTGTTGCACATAGCATTTCAAGAGCATAGAACACCATGTCCACCACCTTCACCCCACAAATTTGGGGGAGATACAACAACTTAGTGAGATAAATGAAAATTATAGTACATACTGCACTAACAGTTGGCCCCGTAACTTGATGGTCTGTACTGTACTATCATATTTTTCTTGGACAATTACTACATGTATATTGTAAAAAAAAAGCTGTATCACATGCTAAAAAGACTTGTCAAACATCAGCATGTTTGAAATATCTGGTTTTAATGTGCTACTCCACAGAATTTTCCATTCCTGACTTTGCTTTTATCTAACTTTAGTGTAGACTTGATACATACGTTTTCTCAATTACTTTTCTTTCCCAATTAACAAATAATAAGTATGAAATGACAAATTATTTTTTTCATACATTTCGTCACTCGTTTCAATCTCAAAATAAATAAATTCTTCCTTGCCATGGGGAGACTAACCTCGAAAATACTTTACACTAATGATTATCAAACACTTCAAACTGCAACTCCATAAAGCTTTAAAGTTTTCATGGCAAGGTACATTGTTTTTTAAATAAATATTCATTGCCTCCTTACACCTTTTATCACCTTCCAACTTTGGCCAATTCTTGCACCATCAAGGACATGGATGGAAATCTAGAAATTAAAAGTTTGTCGCATCACAAAAGAACATGCCCAGAGGGGTATACAGGGTCAACATACTCTTGGCCAGGTTACAAATATGAACAGGTCATTCATTCACGGGCAACTATCCATTCATATGCACTTTGTATAGGATATATATTCTGGGCATCAATCCTGCGGGGCCTTGTTTTGGGACATTCACAAAAAACTATGTACAGTGTACTGCCAAATGCTATACTCAAAAACAAGAACATTTTTAATGAAAATATTCAATTTCAAAGCACTGAAATAAAATAATTTTATGTAACAATCAAAATCATACCACTTAAATAAATACTTGTTCAAAGCCATGCAACAGAATTATTTGATGCAAGAATTAAACTGGACGAAATAGTCCCTAATTATAAAAAAGTGCATCTATTGAGGGAACAATCACTGTTAAAATGAAAAATTATAATAATTTTCTGAAAATGCAATTAATCTGTAAATGAAAGCAATTTTCAGGGAGGGAATTAAACACCATTACAAACATCAAGGACAAGAGGATGAGTACTGTACTTGAGCAAACATAGCAGTCAGACTGGTTCTGGGTTCTCATTGTTCTAGATTCTATGACATTCCATATAATGGGAGGTTGGAATTACGAGCTTGGACAAGAAGACTTGATATTATGAAAGGAAAGCAAGCACATAGTAACTGTTATTTATTATTTCTATTAAAACCTGATTCCAATTGACTGATATACTGTAGAGAGTTGATAAGCTAATCCAAAAGTTAGAATGGCAATCAATCAGCTGTCAGGCTTGACCTATGAATGACTGCATCAAACAGTTCCTGAAACTAAACAGGAAAAGAGCTAACCCACAAGGACCAATGTTCCTAAAAAAAAAAAATGTCTGGACTGACCTTTGTAGGTGGTTGCCCCTTTTAAGGTGGAAGTTCAGCCTTAAAAAAAAGTGGTTTAAGTGAATAATAAATTGTTTAACCTTATTTAACTTGTGCCTCTATACTTTGTTTCCACTTATTTCCACTCAACTACACTGTAATTTTCCAGTTGTTGCTAGTGTAGTCTGATAAATCAGTCAACAAACCCATATTGGTATGTTTGAGGTTTGGGATCTGACCATACATATTTTTAAAACATTGCAATATTGGCAGACAAATTTCTCTATAACACACCAGTGCACATACATTTTTAGATGCTTTCTGCTATTTCTCATGGCTCTTAATTTATAGTTAGCTGAATCATTGAGCATTTGAAGCAATTTGGATTACAATGTAACAATAATCCATTTTGTGCTGTGGTATGCTGTTGAACTATTATAATAGTTACATGACAAGACACATCATGTGAAGTCTCAAGACAAATATATGCCAATATATGCCAATGAAAGTAAAAAATATTCTGAATGTGCAAAAGTCACATCTTATTGTCCACTAAATATCCACCCATGTAGTCCAGTAATTAAAAATGGCAGTAGGTGGTAGGATTACATAATTTTCAATGTCAATTTACAGGTTGTCCAATAACAGGTTTTAATATGGAAATATATTGCCATAGTTCCAAAATGCCAAGAGCAATATGATCTGAGTTGAACACATGCTTGGAAATGCAGCAGAACCAGATTTAAAGACCAGTAATTTAAGAATAAGCATTGCTTTTAAAATCAGATTTGTAGTAATCAATATCATGTGAGAGAGCACGCCTCTTGAGACTGCTTTTTTTCATAGCGCCTTATTGTGTCAACTCGGTGCTACAAAAAGTTTGACATTTTCTGAGTGCGTCTAAAAACAATAAATTATTACAAAAAGTTTGACATTTTCTGAGTGCATCTAAAAGCAATGAATTATTCTAAGTGTGATGCTAAAACAAACAATATAAACTGTGAGGAATAAACCAATAAAATATTACATTGTCCTATCGCATGTGTTTACTGTTTCTATCCATTATCTACATTACAGCACTTTGATTCTTCATTCTATCTTTCATTCATTTTTTTGAAGTGATCACAATCATATAAACTTATTCAAACACTGCTTATTATTCCGACTGACACAAATATTACACACTGAAATAATTATTCAATAATCAAGTATGATGGAATGAGGAGGTTTTGACAATAATTTGGCAACTTATAGCTTGGTTTACTTCTTAGAGCAGATGTGTTCCACAGGAAAAGGTAATGATTATAAGCACCTATCAATTGGGGGCATGGTTTGTTTCTTTAATTACTGTGTAAAAAAAAGTTACAGGATATGCATGCAATAAGCAAATGTATGGTCTCTCTTTGTCAAATCAAATTGTAATGAGAAAGGGGTGGGGGTTTTTATACCAAAAATTGGCAGGTAAAAGGATATAAGCATATAAAACACAATTAACAGGACAAAATGAATCATTGTCCAAATCCATGCAGTAAGACTTCAGGATTACACAAAGTCCAAATCCATACAGTAAGACTTCAGGATTACACAAAGTCCAAATCCATACAGTAAGACTTCAGGATTACACAAAGTCCAAATCCATACAGTAAGACTTCAGGATTACACAAAGTCCAAATCCATACAGTAAGACTTCAGGATTATACAAAGTCCAAATCCATACAGTAAGACTTCAGGATTACACAAAGTCCAAATCCATACAGTAAGACTTCAGGATTACACAAAGTCCTAATCCATACAGTAAGACTTCAGTATTACACAAAGTCCAAATCCTGACCTGCTGACCTACATGTTTTTCACAACTCCAATAAAAATAATAACTGTGACAAGTTTGTCCTGCATTTCTTTTTATCCAACACCTCTTTCATAAGTGTGAAAATCAGAATTATGACTTTCTGTTCTACAATTGGATATCCGTCACTATGTCCCATTTTCCTCTCACTGCACTAATTTGCATGTATTTGGCATTCAGAATATAGCCTTACAGTGGTTAAAGTCGTACTTAGTCAACAGGGCACAAATTGTATCTGCAAATGGAATACATTCCAGCCCAGATGATCTGTGTGTTGTAGTGTTCCACAGGGGTCTGTTCAAAAACCTGTTCTCTTCATTCTATACTCAGCTGCTCTCAAGTGTCATAGATCATCACCCAGTGTCCCACCAATTGTACGCTGATGACACCCAAATATATGTCTAGCCACCCAAATGAAGTTGATGCTACCATCTATGGAGTAGAGAGGTGCATTTCTGATGTGAAATCATGGATGACATGTAACAAGCTGCAGATGAATGATGATAAAACTGAGGCTATTCTGATCACAACACAAAGACTTTTCTCATTCACACCTCAAATAATAAATATCAGCAACACCAACATTAAATTCTCACTGTCAGTAGGAAACCTAGGTGTTACTCTAGACTACTCTTGCATTGCACCAACATGTCCTGAACATATGCAAGGCTGCATATCTTAAACCGAGACGCATCAGTTCCATTCGCAAATATCTTTCAGTTGATGCCACTAAAACATTTGTGTGTTCATTAGTACTTTCAAGACTGGACTATTGTAACTCAATTCTGTCTGGTTAGTCACAATATTTACTCCAGAAACTTCAAAAAGTTCAAAACACAGCTGCTCAGATCATTTTTAGAGTACCTCAATTAGAGCACACCTCACCACTGCTCTGTACCCTACACTGGCTATCCATTCGATACAGAATCAACACAAAATTTGTTCTCTGTGCTATGTTTCAATGAGAGACTCCAGTCCAACATACCTATCTGGCCTAACCAATGTGTATACACCAGCAAGATACTTACACTCCTCTTCTGACAATCGTATACCCATTGTTCCCACTGTGAAAACGAAGTCATATGGACAATGTTCTTTTGCATACAAGGGCCTGGCGATGTGGAATGAATTGCTTATTGAAATTAGACACAAAGACACAGTAGTCCCTTTTAAGAGTGATCTTAAAATCACCTTTTTCGACTGCAGGAACAAACTTAGAGACCTAATAATGTTTTGTATCTTACATATTTTCAGCATGTTTTTATGTTTTCCAATTTTGTGGTTTTTGTTATTTGTTTTTCTGTAATGTAGTCATATGATTATAGATGTTGTAAAGCGCTTAGAGGTTTTCAAGATTAGGCGCTATACAAAGTCCTCATTATTAGTATTATATTATACAAAGTCCTCATTATTAGCATTATATTATACAAAGTCCTCATTATTAGCATTATATTATACAAAGTTCTCATTATTAGCATTATATTATACAAAGTCCTCATTATTAGCATTATATTACACAAAGTCCTCATTATTAGCATTATATTATAAAAAGTCCTCATTATTAGCATTATATTACACAAAGTCCTCATTATTAGCATTATATTATACAAAGTCCTCATTATTAGTATTATATTATACAAAGTCCTCATTATTAGCATTATATTATACAAAGTCCTCATTATTAGCATTATATTACACAAAGTCCTCATTATTAGTATTATATTTTACAAAGTCCTCATTATTAGCATTATATTATACAAAGTTCTCATTATTAGCATTAGTAGTAGTAGTAGGGCTACCATTCAATTCAGGGGGTCATTTTAAAGCACTTTAAAGTGTTCTCATGTCAAGTCGGCTAAAACTTTGCATCATTCACAGGTTTAAGGTCTTATGTCAGGTATTACGAATGTAGCAAAGCCAATGGAAACAATAATAGATAGGTCTATACACCAGTGGGTCTTGAACCCCAAGGTTGTGAACCAAATCCGAGTTGTGAGAATGTTCAGCAAAGTCACCAGGATTTTTCTTTCTTGGGTGACAAAATGTATAATAATATGAGGCACAAAAAAAACCACAGCCCAGCAAGGTTGGAAACCACTGGTAGACATTCCCATGCAATGTTAATTAGTCTGCTTCTTCCAGTCCTTTAACCCTCAAACCACCAAATCAATCGACTTCTTCCCTACCCCATATGTAATACCACATCAATAGACTTCTTCCCTACCCCATATGTAACACCACATCAATAGACTTCTTCCCTACCCCATATGTAACACCATATCAACAGACTTCTTCCCTACCCCATATGTAACACCATATCAATAGACTTCTTCCCTACCCCATATGTAACACCATATCAATAGACTTCTTCCCTAACCTATAAGTAACACCATATCAATAGACTTCTTCCCTACCCCATATGTAACACCATATCAACAGACTTCTTCCCTACCCCATATGTAACACCATATCAATAGACTTCTTCCCTACCCCATATGTAACACCATATCAATAGACTTCTTCCCTAACCTATAAGTAACACCAAATCAATAGACTTCTTCCCTACCCCATATGTAACACCATATCAATAGACTTCTTCCCTAACCTATAAGTAACACCAAATCAATAGACTTCTTCCCTACCCCATATGTAACACCATATCAATAGACTTCTTCCCTACCCCATATGTAACACCAAATCAATAGACTTCTTCATTACCATATATGTTTGTTTTTTTTTAAGGATTTTTAACATAGCTTTAAAAAAAATTCAGTCATATCGCTATGATGTCTTCAGTGAGGCAGTTTATAGTGATGCCTGGCACTGGGGCATCATGCCACAGACATATAGCATGATGTCCCACCCAGTCACATTATCCTGACACCAGGCCAACCAGTCCTAACACTAACCTCTTAATGTTAAAACCAAGCGAGGCAGCTGTTAGTACCATTTTTGTAAGTCTTTCCCCACATGTAACACCAAACTAATAGACTTCTTCCCTACCCCATATGTAACACCATATCAATAGACTTCTTTCCTACCCTTATATGTAACACCAAACTAAAAAAACTTCTTCCCTACCTCACACATTCACAAACTCTGGTCCAATTAAATGATGTAGAAACCTAATATTATTGTACAGAAGTAATTTGTATTTTAGCAGTCACAGTGACCTTCACCTTCAAATATAAAATTAATAGGCTTCTTCCATATTCTAAGTGCATCCCGATTCACAAGGTTTGGTCGAGGTTTGTGATGTACAACCAATGTTATTGTGCAGAAGCTATTTCTATATAGTATTCTAGCAGTCAGTTACCTTCACCACGCCATCCACAGCTTGGTAACCACAGATCATGGAGAAATCAAATTAACGAGTGGAATGTTTTATTTTTTGTCCAAGGGACTCCAATATTTACCTATTAACCGCAAAACTAATAGATTTCCTCCTAACACCAAGTACAAACAATCTACAATGTTTGGAAGGGTGGGTGGGTGAAGATGGGCAGAATGTATTAATTGGCCAGGTAAATGCATGTGACTTAAAAGTACAATTTAGCCATTTCCTTTCAGCTAGTGCATATAACCAATGTGTATGTGTGATTTGGATTTTTAATATAACTTTAACAGTTTTTCTGTCATATTGCTACATCATCTGCAGTGTGGCAGTTTATAGTGATCTCTAGCTCAGGGGCATCATGCCGCTGACTTGGAGCATCATGACCCACCCAGTCACAATTATCCAGACACCTGCCAGGCAAACCAGTCCTAACACTAACTTCTGCTAAGCGCCAAGTGAAGCAGCTGCTAGTACCATTTTATACATCTTTGGAATGACTTGGCCAGAGTAGAAACCCATGACCTCCCGCATTGAAGACATACAACTCAATCAGCATGGCACTACATAATTCAGAGAATGTTGAAAAGGATTAGTGCAATAAAATGTCATTTGTCAGGAAGATATTAACTTTATTCATAGTTTTTATCTTTGAAATTCTACAACAATAAAAATGGAAAATGTAGGTTGAAGCATATTATATTCTGGCTTGTAAGTCAAACCCAACTGCAAACTTCACAGATCCAGATTTACTGGCACCTATTTCACTGACTGATCTAGGTTGTTCATATTGTTAGGACTAATCAGTAGAATAAACAATACAGACCCTGAGCTGCAGGTGCATTATGCTCTGGCAGATCAGGATCTCTTGTCTGCAGTTTGACTAGACTTTTTAAGACAGTACATATGGTATGTTCCATTGGTTAATACCGTTATGACTAAATAAAAATTCCAGTGAAACAATATATAGATAATCAACTAAATACATTAATATTTTGGGGTAGAGATTACAGCTCATACCTTGTAAGTTCCTGGACTGCATCGTTCAGCACATACTGGTCGCACAGCATCCAGTACATGCTTACAGGCTGTACAATTAGTCTCCTTTGGTCCTGAGCAGCCGCCAATACAGTTTTCATTACAACAAACTCCTTCATTACAATAATCGCAACCATCCGGGCAATCTGGAAAGGATTAATAATTTAATCATTTTAATCAATCTTCTTTATCATCTCTTTATTTACAAGAATCTATTAATAAGCCTGATTCACTATCCATAATCAATTACAAAACAAGAATCTATTAATAAGCCTGATTCACTATCCATAATCAATTACAATGTTACCAGCTATTAACACATTAACCCCTGGAGGTTTTTCCTGTTTTGGCATGAAATGTGAGTAGAAAACACATTTGGGGGACTATTTCTGAATACATCCAAATACATTGACTTCCAAGCAATTTTCCATTAGCCCAATGCTTAGCTGGCACATGAGCAGAAGGTGAAAAGTTATAATTCTTTTTTTTTGCTTAACGGACCCATAATTTTCATATGAAGACTCTTTATTCAAAATGTCCACCTTATTCTACTTTTTGCTTGCACAGGTTCACCTGTCTGTGTGCACTTCAGACCGGTCTGCTGTAAATCTGAGGCCATAAAGTCTAAGATCTGGACACAAAATCACTTTCTGACAATGGGCAAAATTTGGGTGGGAAAAAACCTGGCCTGATGTTTTTTCACATTACGACCAACTGGACATGTAAAGAAATACCTGTTCTTAAAGGACCATCCATTCAGGCAAAGTAGCGATATTAAAGAGATTTTAAAGATGGCTGCTGTAGTGGTCATACTTGATGTCCAAGTGGCATTATTTTGATTTAGGAACAAGTAGACAACGAATGAATTTGTAGAGTTTTATGACAAGTTTCTAAGCAGTTTAGGAGGGTAGTGATACCAGACTTGTGCTAACAGATGGAAGGACAACAAATGATGGACAACACACCATTCCATAAGCTTTTCAAGTTTATTGGAAGTATAGTCTAACTCATTAACCCCTGGAGGTTTTCATTGCTTTTGCCTGAATTGCGAGTATAGTATGAAACACATTTTGGGAGCTATTTCTGAATACATCATAATACATCGACTCTGGTTAATCCAATGCCTAGTTGTGTTAGAAACATAGTTTTTCATTGGCTATTTCGCTTGTGCATGAGTAGAAGGGCAAAAGTTGGAGTTCTTTTTTTTACTCTCAAAGGACCTATAATTTTTGCATAGAGACCAATCTTTATTCTAAATCTCATCCTAATATTTGCTACGGTTCACCTGTCTGCCTTAGATCTGAGGCCAAAAAGTTTAAAATCCAGACACAAAATCAGATTCTGACCACTGGCAAATTTGGGGTTGAAAAAAATCTGGTCCAAAACATTAGGTTTTTCCCACTGTATTTTGTAGTGCAACTAAAATGTCCAGATTATTTGGTATCATTGTAGATACTTCTGTCTACCTATCTATAATACCACCCACTTTAGTGTATCATACCTGACCTTGATGCTACAGACCTTGGCAGTAGGCTACTACCTCCTGTCCTGTAATCTTGGCACCAGGGGTTAATGAGCTAACAAACAATTAACAACAAAAAACAAAACATTTATTTGAAATGAAAAAACCTAGATTTTATATATAGTATTATTGTGTTATTGAGAATCTTTAATCAATACTTAACACAAAATTTAAGGCCAAACATCGTTTTGTTTCAGATGTCACTGAAAGAACATTGTATTTTATTTAAATAAATACTTTTCAAGCCAAACTCGATCTCAAAATTCTAGAATCTGCAGCTTATTTTTCATGAGATACTGTTATTATAAAATACTGAAAATGCCATGAACTCTCATATATGTGACTATTTCTCTGAAACCAAATCATTGACATGCTGTTGATATATTCTACCCTTTTCACAGTAAACCTAATCAGTGGCATTCAACAAATCTTTGTGTGGCCACTTGGTCAAAGGCACTCACCTTTACAGATTGCTGTTACATGAATTTCACCTGTCTGCATAAGTTCGAGTCAAAGGCACGCACAACATGGATATGTAAGAAACCTTGCCAGTTGCCTCCCATAGGATGGTGGTTCTTTCCAGGTTTTCCCGGGTTCTTCCTCCACCAAATATATTGGCTGCTATATTTATATTATGTTGTTGTTATTGTTGAAGTAGTAGAGTTTAACGCCATTTTTCAGCACATGATAGGCTATACATGGCAGCCAGTATTAATGGTGGAGGAAGAACCCAGGAAAACCCTGGAAAGAACAACCGACCCATGAGAAGCACTGACTAGCTTTCTCATATACCCACATTGGCTGAATCTGAGACTTGAACCCATGCAGACAGAAGTGAAAAGGCAGTGATCCATAATGGAGAGCGCTTTTGACCACTCGGCCACTCAGGGCCTTGGCTGCTATATTATAGCCTATCAGGTGCTGTAAAATGATATTAAACCCATAAGAACAAATCACTGCTGCAATTTAATAAGGCATCACCTGCTGCTGGTTTAAAGTGGATTAAGATTACAATACCATCACACAGACAGTAGCCATTGTTGGCTTGTGTTATCGATGTTATGTGAAAAACTTCTTTAAATTAAGACAAAAAAATACACCTTCATCATCATTATGTTATCTAGAACCAATTAAAGAAACAAAATCCAGACAACATTTAAAGAATCTGATTCTTTTAATATTAAATTACAAGATAGCAAACAATGTCTGTGGTGTTTAAGTTCCTTTTTTTTTTTGTATTGCTTATTCTCCTTTGTAAGTGAAATTAGTGAATAGCACATCACACCATACTGGATCAGAATTGCAATATTTTTTTTTTATGTACACGAGTGGCTCAGTTAAATGTAGTGGAAAAACTAGTATGTCATGAGACCATCTATATTTAACCATACTTATCAACAAGAAAACAGGCTGATGATAAGAATATTTTAATTTTTAAGCTGAAAATTATCCAAATTTTCTACTTTCTGCAGATTTTCAACATCAAGAGCGACATGATCATTTATTATTTTCAAACCTATCCGTATACATTACTTGATTGAAACATGCTGAGAAAATTGATAAACCTTGTCTTCCCAATTAACACTGTAGTAAAACATGTTAATTTACCACCATTTTTCATTTACAGCTACCTCCCCTTACATACATCAGCTCATATTTGTTCTAAAGCAGGAATCTCTAAAAATGTGGTAATGTTGCATCATTATTTAGCATAAAGTCTAAACGGTAATGTTTACACTTGAACCTCAACATTCAGTTTAAATTTTTTTAAATATGGAAGGAATAAATTAACTGTAAACAGTTAAAAACATTTCTCTAACAGCAATCACTGCAAGAGATGCATACAGTAAAACATGTCTTGAGAGAAAACAAACTTGTCGATCAAGACATGGGGTTGTTCATAACAGGATTTTGCAGCTGGTACAGGTTGAATTCAAGAAGAAAAAAATTAGCCACAATTACTGTACATTTATTTTGTTCTTTATTCTTGTAAAATTATTAAATGTATAATATAAATTTTAAATAATTCATACTGTACTAAATACATCAATTTATATGTAGACTGCTAGTATCATTGCGCAGGAGGTGCAAAACTACCTAAAGGGTAGTCCAAAAATTGTAAAGTTAGCTATGATTATTTACAACCAATGAGTCAAAAACTAAGTCATTACAACATAAATAATAAATTAATAAACTCAATAAAAAAAATCAAAGTCACTCACAACATAATAATAAATTAATAAACTCAATAAAAAAAATTAAGTCACTCACAACATAATAATAAATTAATAAACTCAATAAAAAAAATCAGTCACTCACAACATAATAATAAATTAATAAACTCAATAAAAAAAAAAATCAAAGTCACTCACAACATAATAATAAATTCATCCACTTCATAATCAAAATGACTCAACATAAATAATAAATCACATGATAAAAAGATTTCAATAAAACAATCCAAACCAGAAAAGCAAATAACATAATAAGAAAAAAGACTAAATACCTCATGCATTCATTGTTATTACATGTATAAATTTCAAATAAAACCAATTTAAGGTAGCTTTCACTGCACTAGATAGAATGGATCCCATGAAGACACGTCATTATGTCAATACTGGTAGTGTATGGCTTTTTATAAGATAAATAATCAGTTAATAATGAAACTTTGAACTGACTATGCATCCATGATTACTATCTTTTAAACCAGAGCTGTGGTAGCACAGTGATTTGCACATTGGCTCAAGACCATAAGACTGTGGGTTCAAATCCTACCAAACTGGCCTGGGTCAGCTACCAAACTGACCTGGGTCAGCTACCAAAGTGGCCTGGGTCAGCTACCAAAGTGTGTTTTTAGGAAAAGCACTTTACTCCATTCCTCTCTGCATTATATAACTTTCCTGTGTGTGCCATAAAGATCCAAACCAAAATAATTTAAACTGGACACTTATGACTGTGGTACTAGAAAGGCAGTTTGTGACAAGCAGACCAATCTTATTTAAGGTTTTCAACATTCAACTTTATAAATCAACAGACTCAGGTAACCAGACTAAATTTTTCCATATATTTTTTTGTATGCATCATGAGTTGCAACAATTGGCACTCAGCATTAAGACCCTACTCCAAAAGATTAAACAGATGTCTGTGGTGTTTATGTGGCTTTAATATGCAGTCCCAGACAATCATTACATTGTTGAAATGCATATTTTAATTACAAAATATAGCCAGTTGTTATGTTCAACATGCAGCAGCTGTGACAGTACATCTATAGAAGAAAATCAATCCATGCATGACAATTGTGGTAATAATGACATGGTCAGTCAAGCAGAGCTCTAAGCTATATAACAATTTACATACTCCTCCTTTTTGGATATACAACAAGCTGCTCTTTCCTTGTTCATTCATATTATATATGTTTACATAATAATTAGGTAATTCACAAATTACATTTCTGATTGCTCAACTTTTGGACAAAAGTTTATTCTGTTTTCATGCTAATGTTCAATCTCAATTATCAACTGACAGGTTGTAGCAAACAATGAATCTTACTGACACTAACAATCATTTAAATTCATTATTACTACATGTAGATGCAAATTTTGTTTTCTTACTTTACCCTATACCACTAGCCGTAGGTGAATATTATTAAATGTGTCTAAACAAACTGATATCAGCCTGAAAGGCTAAACAAAATACCTCATCTATTCCCCATCTTTCTCCAAGCAAATGTGTGAAATAAAAGCATTTAAGATTTTCTCTTCTATTCCACAGAATACCATCTGTGATATTCTTCAGCAATGCGATTTTCAAGTTAACTGCAGTGGTACACATACATCAGCTAAGCGTAATTTTCATTTAAGATACAACAGACATCATTAGAAGGAAGCCATTTGGTAAAAAATTCATTTTATAATGATCATCCATTTGAGGAGTGACAAGATTTTTAAGACTGCAATGATGGCAGACATGTTGGATGAATGACTTAAATGATTTTCATTGAGGATTTTGTGAAAACCCTACATGATCATAATTATCCATGTCAGGGGGAGAAATGATCAAGATTCAAGAATCATGGCAATCATACTGGATGTATCCTATGTGACTGGCACCACGTTTTTTGGGTATGGAGCATCATAAAGGACACACTGTACTAATTATATAGAAGAACTCTGAACCAGTCTAGACACTGGTAAAGAACTAATATAGTATCTGTGGGTTTGGTGGTCCGTAATTGGTTAATAATGAAAAGTAAACTTTTAGTAAAAATATCTTTTGAGAGCTTATCATATATGTAACAAAAAAAATATAGACAATATTCTATTGATGCAATTTTAGTATTTGTTGAGGCTTACGTAAGAGTACTCAAAAATGAAAGTAGCACCTGATTCATTTGGTGCAGAATCAATAACATGTGCCTCGTGCACATGTAGATTTTAAAAAATGCAGCAGCTCATATGGTGTTCTCCACAAAGAATTAGCTTGCACCAAGGATAGTTGTGGAGAAGTATAGGTCTGATTATTAGCACCCAGAAGTTTATAGATGTTGAATTTTGAATATGATGGTGTTTCCATGTTTACTATAGGAGTTGAATTAGTATTCTGACTCCTACAGCAGCAGTAGCACAATTGTGATGACCTTCATGGTGAAGGTTGTAACATTGTCATTTCTCTTTTAAAGTATATAAAACTATGTATCTCTGAAAAGGTAATAAAAATGCACCACAGTGATATGTTTTGTTATCAGTTATTAATGTCCAATGCTCACAACTGTATTTTGAACTATGACTTGAAACATAAAAAAGAGAAATTAAAACACTTACTATGATGTACAGTTAATCTTTTGTTTGATTACTCTTAATAGTATGTAAATAAAATAAAGATAATTCTATTTCTAGTATTTTGGTCCAAATTTGAAGTTTCTACCACTGTTAGTTCAAAAGTTACAATAATTTTACTAAACTTGGATAACAAAACACCTTGAACAATTTGTTTACTTCACACTCGAGAACATTGTACTTCAGCATGAAATTTCTCACTTGTTACAAATTAATCCTAGAAATCTTTCAATCAGATAAAGGTAATTAATCAGTAAATGTTTTATCCAAATGTTGAAGTCCACATCATAACTATGTCAGTAATAACAATATTCTCTCAATTTAAATTGTGTCTGCAATTATGCCTTCTTGGGACTCTTGTCATGGTGAACCTGTCCATTAACCCTGAAATTTATTGGGTTCTTCATTACCTCACATGAAGACATTTGAAAATGTCTGATAACTGTGGATGGTGGAGAACTGGAGTTTGTGTATGGAAATCATTTTTTTTACCCTCTTGGTGCCAGTGACAATTGAGAATGAAATTTGAGTTCATCCACACATCAAGTGCAAGCAGTCCATAAAGTTGTTGTATGCTATGGACAGCTCAAGCACTGGGCATAAGCGAAATTGGCAACAGACATTGTTTTTAAAAAAATTCTAGACAGATATCTGGATCAAAAGGTAACTTTCTCCAAGCACAGTTTTAAATGCAAACTGAAGTAAGCTAACTTGTTTCTTGCTCATTTGCTGTTATGTGGCATTTCTGAAATTTGAATTTTAGTGTAGAATATACACAAAGCTGTACTATACAACACGATATATTCATGCTCTAAGTGACATCTACTATTGAATACCTAGATAATCTTTTTCTTCTTTATAATTCACAAATTGCTGTAGTAGTAGTAGTAGTAGTAGTAGTAGTAGTAGTAGTAGTAGTAGTAGTAGGGTTTAATGCCATTTTTCAGCACAAGATAGGCGTTACATGGCAGCCAGTATTAATGGTGGAGGATGAACCAGGGAAAACCCCTGAAAAAACCACTGACCCACGAGAAGCTACTGGCAAGCTTTCTCACATAACCACATTGGCCAAATCCAAGACTGTACCCATGCAGACAGAGGTGAAATGGTAGTGATCAGTAAAACAAATAAGACAGGTGCAGTATGTTACATCAGGTCAGGAAATTTGTTGTTTGTAGTTTGACCTGAGTGCATGTGAGTACATATAATATGCAAATTTACCTGTGCCTTTCTACGAAAAATATTCTCATGTAGAAACTGTATCACTTATTTGAGAATCAATCACAGATATTCTGATTCCATGGAAATCATTTCCGTACAAACCATCTGACATAATTTTAACATCTGATTCTTTACATTTCATATTTTATCTGCTTGTATTAATTACTGCAATTAATGTTTTTTTTATTTTAAAAAGGCATATTTGATTCTCGTTATTTTAAATTCACACTAAAATTGCAAAAAGTAAAATAACAAATACAATCAATAACGTACAAATATTTCAGACATTTTGAAATAGCAATTTAATTTTTATGCACTTAGTGGCTTTGGTTTGATTTTGTTAGGCAATATGAGAAGCAATTTAAGTCGGCTTATTTCTCTTTAAATCTCCATTAACACTAGTCCACCAGATGCACTGAGGTGGGAGTGAATAATTATGGTTTTTAAATTTTGTAGTCTATTATTATGTTTGTTGTTTTGATTAATCAACTCCTGTCAGCTATACTGACAGTTAACAGCCAAGCAAAAGAACAGCAGTGCTTACAATTATACCCACTGTATGTCAGATCCATTTCAAAGATTATACTAGATATATACTTTATTGTTTGTCAATGTGCTCCTATCTGTAACTTATTTTCATCTATTTAGAGCATTACTTGTGAGTTTTATGTGTGCTCTCTCTCTCTCTCTCTCTCTCTCTCTCTCTCTCTCTCTCTCTCTCTCTCTCTCTCTCTCCATGATAACCACAAATGTGTGATACTCAATAGCCTATATCATGAGTTTCTTTCCTTTTTTTGAAGGTCCTCTACAGTTTCATATTTTACATAGTTAGATTTTGAAAGAAAAGGAATATGTCCTAATTTCCTTATTGCATATCCAAGCCATTTAAAAGCCCTTGTACATCTTCGTTATCATTAAAAGAACTATTAATTCCATTTATGCATGTAATTAGGGTTATAGAGTATACAGTTTAGCCTATCTATCAAGCTGGTAGCTGCTCTTGGTTATTTTCACTTTCTCGACTTTAAACCTAAATTTTGAAAGAAAGAGCCAAAAATATTTACAAACTTTTAATATATCCTGCAATTTATTCATCACATTTTCAGAAGCTGGTATTGTGTATTCTGGCAAAATTTGTTTTCCTTATTTTTAATAACTACTAAAGAAAAATTCAAGCTGAATTTTCAAACACATGGGATCAGTAATTTCTGTTAACTCTGTGCTTGATTGCTTAAAACTTCAACAAAAATATCCAAAGAAATGTCAGCCATAGGGCATGAAGGTCACATAGAAATATGCCAACATTATCTCTGTTGTGCATGCTTTAAATGCAAACAACTTCATGATCACATGTAGTACTTGGCACACAATGTACAAAGGGGTCTGGATACACTGGGGGGGGGGGGGGGGAGGTGGGCAACAAAAAGAAGGAAAAAAAAAAAAAAAGAGTTAAAACAGGGAACACCACCACATTATACATGTATATGGCTAGCTGAACACCAAATATCTGCCAGAGTTTGTGATATTCAAATCTCCACAGGTAAAGGGGGTGGACAAGTGTAAGCTTATAATTCAAGGGTCACAGTTTGATACCTGTAAAAACTAACAGAGATGGCTACCTCAATGTGACTTAATGGTCCACGTACTCACCAACATTAAAGTGTCCTTAAAAAAATGACCAACCAAAACAATCCTCCCTAGCATTTGTACATGGAATACTGGATTAGTGTCAGATACACAGTATGTACTCAATGATAATTGTCAAACTGCATAGATCTTGATCTGCTGTTACCTGTAGCATAATCCTCCTGCAGATCAGGGACTATGTTGTTTTTGTTCTACTGTTTACTCCACACCCAGATCTCACAGTGCATTATGCGACAGCAGATTTGGGTTTGTGAAGTTTGAGAATGAGCAGATATAGACAGTACATTCCGTTTCAGGAAGCTCTGCATTGCTCACAGGTCAGGTCCTAGGTCAATATCATCCAAGTATAAACTAAAATAGCTGTTTACAGTTAAACTACAAGCACAACCCTGGTCATGCCTGACTTCCTATTCAACAATAGCAAAAGCAAGTAAAAGTAACAGCAGTAATTAAGCCATACCATTACTTCTATATGTATGTATACTGGCCAGTGGACAAGCAAACCCAGCGATTTCCCATCTTCACAAGCCAAGGATCTGATATGTTAACCCTATCTACACTTTGGCTGATCATGCATATATTTTTGCGCTTTATCCTGGTAACATCTACTGGAATTCATTAGTTGCTTACTTTATTATCCAATGACGACTAACCAATAATGTATAACAGCAGTGCATTGTACATCAGCCAGAACTGGTAGAGGCAATTTACTTCAAAAGGATACTTTCGAAGTTTAAAATTAAAATCGAAAGTATGACTATGTACCAGATTGAAGGCATCACAGGTGTATTTGAGTGATAGGTATTTGTATAAACAAGGACCAGGTGCTTAAAGGTGCTTAGTTATCATTTATATTGTGTGTTCCCCTTGTCTTGATCATGCATGAACAGTGTTCAAATCTGATCAACTTAATTTTGACTGGATGATCTGCTCAATATGCCATGGTGTGTGTAGATAGGGTTGACATATCTGAAACCTTGACTAATGAAGATGGGATGAGATTCAATCCTTTACATTAGTAGTTGCCTGTGCCATGCTTCCTTGTTTTCAGGAGTATGCATAAACAAAATACCTCATCAACAACATAATTCATCAATCTCCAACAAATCAATTTTAGTTATTTTGATTGCTTATTCAAATAGCATGAAAGGTCATGCTAGGTCAAAATGGCAAGAAAAATGTACTACAACTCACAGTGATTGGTCAAGAAGGTTTATTTATATTCATTATAAACATGGAAATCTCCACAGTCATTGCTGACAAGGAAGCATGGTATTGCCCTATGGCTTGGAACAATGGATCTAGCCTGTTTTCTTTAAATTATTACACCAAGAAACTGACAATATATATTTATATATTTATTTTGTAGTTATATACTGTTTCATCTGCACAAGAGAGACAATCAGGTTAGAAATTACAAACTAATAAATATGTCGATAGGTTTAATGCCATTTTTCAGCACACAATAGGCTATACATGGTGGCCAGTATTAATGGTGGAGGAAGAACCAGGAAAACCCCTGAAAGAACCACCAACCCATGAGAAGCTACTGGCAAGCTTTCTCACATACCCACATTGGCCGAATCAAAGACTCGAACCCACACAGATAGAGGTGAGATGGCAGTGATCCGTAACGGAAAGCGCTTTAGACTACTCAGCCACTTGGGACCCCTCAAACTGATAAATGAAACAAAAAAGTGTTGTGCTTTTTGTTATATCCTTGATGCTTTTCGTTTTTTAAATCGATGGGGGTGGGGAGGGCCCAAAACAAATGGGAAGATGTGCAAATGCTACAGTGCTGCCTACAATCACATCTTGAGAAATAATAAATCTGTTGCTTTGTAACTAAATTGTTACTAGCCTTGTTTAATATCCAATGCTTACAAAACTCAGTAGTCCTGTTCTTTTATTGCTCGAACTAATTTAATTTCTCATCAGTGTTCCGTTTTTTTTTTGTTCTTTTGCTCAACAGGAAATGCAGACTGGTAACTTGATATACCTTGCTACAAATATTATCAAGCAGTGCAAAATACTGTACTGCAGCAATGATTAAAATATAGAAGTTACTGTCTTGAATTTACAATTTTTAAAATTTTCTTTACAAAACGAACTTTGCTTTTTGTTTAAATTCTCGTCTTTAATCACAACTCTTGTTGCTATGCAGTGATCAACTGATATGGTGGTTTGCTGAGATAACAGGCTATTATAGGTTATGGGTGTTTGTTACAGCTTTGAAACAGCATATGTATAATACATTAAATGGTGTGTGTGTGTGTGTGTATGTGTATATATATATATACATGTATTGCCTTCATACTATATGCATACAAATCTCACAAATATAGCCCCCCCATCCCCCCCCCCCCCGAAAAACCACCCGTCTAATAGGTCCACTTTCCAGGTGCAGAATGGGGTGGCCGTATATGAGGGGGGCTACTGTATTCAAAACTGAAAGATTTTATCGGTATACTAAAACTTCTCCCAAACACAAAAGAGCAGTCACATTACCAGTTTCCGTATAAATATAAATTTAAGACTTTTACATAATTTTTCAAATTTTCTGGATATTTTCAAGAGCTAGAAAAGCAATTCTCAAATTTTATCCCTTCCAGATATCCAGACCAGCACAGAAATTTTGTTAAAGAACCATTAAAACCAACAAAACAAATCATGAATTGTATATTACCAAACTTCCAACTAAGACGCACAATTGCAGGATTCACATTAATTTCAAAACACTGAAAACTCAACTGAACATAAAATTGTCACTGTAGTGCTGAAGTCATGGCAGAGGTCTCACACAGTCTTTGGAGTTAATTTGTATTGCCTGGGGGGGGGGGGAGTAAAATGAGGTCTTTGTCCAGTGAATGAGAATTAATTCCTGGACTGAACTTAAAGTGTAAAAGGTTTGTGTTGTTTGTTGTATTTTTTCCCCCTTACTTTTATATCTGATGTTGTTCTTGTAGGGTTTAACACCATTTTCAGCACAAGATAGGCAGCCAGTATAAATGCAGAGTTGCATCTAGGATTTGATAAATGTGAGTACCTGCCCACATTGAATCTGAAAAAAGGGATGAGGGGAGGGTCCAATGTAGCCGTAAGGTGGGCCTAGCAGTATGGTGTAAAAAAAAACAAAAAACTCAATGTATTCAAAAAGAGCAATAGTAGGTATAATGTGTGCATTTACTGCATATCATATCTTCTGTATATTATAGTATAATACTTGAAACTGAAATCAAAGTCTTATGTTTTCTAATAATAATATTCTATATACACAATAACTATTAAAGAATCAAACCATAGACTGCTAATATTGTCACTCCTCTGGCCAATCTTAAAAAACAGTGTCATGTACTTCCTGCGTGTCAAATGCTCAATAATGATTGGTTACAAATCCATACTAAAAAAGATCAAAAGAGTACATATTTTCCTTTCATGGATGACAAAAGATAATTTTTTTTAAAGGAAAATCCAAAGATCAAAATGAATTAGGGGGAAAGTTAATATAGTTTCTATTAAAGTTAACTCTTTAACTATAACATATATACATCTGCATCCAGACTGACTGTAATTGTGACGGCATTATTCTGCAAATATGATCACTATTTCCTAAATAGCCGCATGTCCTTCCTCATCTTCCACTCTACCAATGTCTTAAGTTGAAGTCTCTCAGAGGAGGTCCTCCAATTAAAACCATCATGAGTCTTTTAAGAACTCCTTTTTCTTCTAGATGGCTTCTTCCACAGCTTTGGTTCAATTTTGTTTGCTGAATAGTCTCTCACAGTCAGCAGTTTGGTATGGCATAACCATGGCCACTAATGCTAAATGAAGAAGAGTTGGAAATGCATCTGCTTGATGTTGATGTACAATCTGCAAATTTTTTCTCTTGGATACATTTCTTGTTCTTCAGAAGACAGGAATGTGAGGTTAGGTAGGCCAAGAACCTCAAATGCTGTTGCCACCTGTGTGCTGCTCTTGAGAAATCTTGCAGCAATCTGCACCTGGAAATTTGTAACAAACTTGAGGCAAAGGTTAGACACATCATCTGAAGTTTTTTTTCAATGTATCCCTTGAGTTCAACACCATTGTAAGTGATTTTAATTGTCTCCATCCTTAGATGATTTCAATTTTTCAGACATACATGTTCGGTGGAAGAATTTTTTAAGTGTCTGCTTTCTGTAAGGTAGAATTCAAAAATATCAAGTGTCGGTGACATAGTTGCTATATCCAAGTCAGATTTCTGTAAAAATCATATTTAGCTATGATATCCATGCAAACCTCAAATCTGTAATCTCTGAGTTTATTCAGCAAGTCTTAACACTTTTGTCTTGTTATTCGTTTTGAAATAACTCACGAGAGCTGTGAAACAATTGCATATAGTGAACCATAAAATGTCAGCCATCTTATTTCATGCACCTCTCAGACTTTCATACTAACACGACACCATATTGCACACAATTTGGGCAAATCTATTTTCCAGAGTGACGTCATTGCTCCTATTTGGTTATCCCCGGATACTTCCCTCGATTACGCATCCGCCCATTCGCTGAAAATGGACTTGTCCAGAAACTGGAAATTGATGTCGAGGACGGCCATGGTTGTAATGAAAACTTCCGCTAAGTATGAGACGCGCAGACAATGAAGGTGTTATGGACAAACTGGTCGCAATCGGGTTAGAAATTATAAATCAATGAATGAACTGAGTAAGATTAATGGATTTTTTATTTTGTTTATGCCTTTCGTTACTGAAATCGGCACGGGGTACGAACAAACGGGGATGTGTTCACAGACTATTGATCAATGTATAGACAATTTTCAAGATGCAATGAATAATATAAAGGTTTTAACAATACATGAAAGAATATTTCTTAGAAAAGCCAAATTGATGTATAAAGTATCCAGAAAAGCCATTCCTGTCTATCTAAGCAATATCTTTCACCAAAGAGATGCTGATGGTACTCCAAATTTAAGGTCCATAGGAAGAAAAAAATTACATTATACCAAGGCCTTACAAAGAATTGTTTTAAAAAAAAAAGCTTTCAATATACTGGTCCAGTAGTATGGAACAACATTCCCAACGACATAAGGCAGGCTCCTAGCATTTGTTCTTTTCATAATCAATGTCTTAAATGGATGAAATCTTTAGAAAATTGAACAGTGCTAGTACAAAAGAATACCGCCTGCTTTTCTGTAATTTTGCATCATTTTCAAAGCTGAATTTTTCAATGCAGAATGATACAGATGCCTGTGCATGTGTTCCAGGCTTGATACTTTGAATTTTAATATTCCTTATTATTTAGCGCCAAGCCAGATTCTTCACATCATGTTGTACGTATTGTATATATATTGTACATAACAGATAGAAGGCCTCAAGGTTGATAAATTCTGTAACTAATTGAGCTACCTTCTCTAAATAAAGTCTTTTACTATTATTATTATAATACATGTACTAAAAACGCTATATAATTTTGTTGTCCAATGAATACATACAATATTTTAGCAAGAAATATGTAAATATGTACCGTGGTTGTGGTTATTTTTCTTTTAGTGTTGAAATTAAATTTTGGTAACAGGTTTTTGTGTACAAACCTGTTATGTGAGACCAATTGTCTTGAGAGACCATATTTATTTTTGTTAGCAGAATGGGTGTGCTTTCAAGACAAGATTTACTGTACTGTATCATTGTTACTGTACGTAATATTCAGCCCATCTGCAAATATTTGAGACCCTGATCTGCTGTTGCATTCTTTACCAGCAGCTCAGTATCTTCGCTGTTTCTTGTAGTGCATACATGTAACAGAACTGCACTAATAAAAATCTGCTAGCATATTACGCAACACAGATGGATCTAGGCAAATAGACTCAACTTGAAATTAAGCATATATGATATGTTGATATTGGTTCAAAATGCAGAATCCAGTATAAACAGACCTTCACAAATCTCAAAACAGGGAGAAGACAAGCCAAGCAATGTCATACAAGTAAATTTGCTGGAATACTTGTCGTGCTATCAAACACTGAAAAGAAAGCAAGCATCATCTTGAGGTAGCTCCAACTGTAATGATTTGTTTTAAAAACAATAATTGCTCTGTTAAAACTGGTAATATTATCATGATAGTCTTGCATGTTCTTTTTGTTTTATAAAAAAAAAATTCTTACCTAACATGGTTTGGCAGTGTTCCAGTGTCCAGCATCTCCTGTTACCATCGCGACTGAGAGGACAGTTCGCTGGGCAGGTGTTTATACATTCCTTAATATCCTTATTGTTCTTGAAAAAATGCTCTGATGCATCAATTCTTTTTGCAATTTTGGACCAATCTATTGTCTCAATGTAACACAGGTTTGGGTTCTTCTCGAGCCGAACTGCTCCACGCATTATGGTTGTCAATTTCACAAGTCCTAGTTCCTCTAAGTTTGGCATTTCAAATGCTATCAAGGCATAATTTGAGAACAATTTTTCTCCGCGTATGACAGCCAAGTTTGGAAAGATGTTTCTTAGTGACTTCAACCCATAAACTCTGTATAACAAAAGATAATCCGTTATCTCGACCAGGTCAGGAAAAGATATATTTTCATAATCTTTTGATTTGGCATAATCAATTAGGAGAATTTGAAGCGTACCTTCTACAACAGTACAATTCTGTAAGATGATGAAGTTCTCTACCTTGTTCCTGATGTCAATATTACCACATGCTGAAAAAAGAAAATACAGATATGAAGCCATAAGTTTTTTCATTCATATTTGAAATTCTTTATACACATGTATACCCATTGTTAAAATAAACAGTATTGTATAGCACAGGGGCTGTCAACCTATTTCACATAGCATGCAACTTTTTTTTTACGGAATAATTTGAAAATGAACAAGCATGTTCCACCAGTAAGAGAGTAACACTGTTAAAATCAAGTTTAAAATCAAGATTTTTGGCTGCCCTTTGTATGTCACACAAAACCTCATGACATGCCACATTGTGGCACGCATGTTATAGGTTGCCAACCAATGGTATAGTAGATAGCTAGAAATGTGTGTAAATGGACACACACACACACAGATATAGGATTCGAACTAATGCATGTATATTACCAAACTTCCAACTAAGACGCACGGACTAATAAATATGTTCCAATAAAAGTCCGCCTGATTAATAAAAAAATGAATGCATGTAATTATTTTAAAGTATGCTTTCCTGGTATTTTTACAGAATTTCATAGCAGAAATGCTGGCAAATAACTCGCTATTTTTGCTGAAATTGTTATAACTCCCGTATGAAAATCCAGATCACCTAGGCGCTTTATATTAAGCATTACAAATGGTGTGGAAAGCATTATTGTCGTACTGACCAGTATCATAGTTAAACAAAGAAAGCAAAGAGAACATTGTGGCAATTTGTTCAAGGTGTGGAAAATCTGGCCAAAAGACAGAAGACTGACAATAATGAGGACAAAAGGGAACACGACAAATAGTATGATAAAGAAAGTAGGAACCAAACTTTTCTAGAGAAGTGGGAATGCATCAGCCATGGCTTAACTTTAACCCCAAAGTAAATACCATGTTTTGCAGTGTCTGCAGAGAGCATTAAAAAACGGAGGATGAAAAAAACAGCTATTTTGTAGTTGGATGTTCCAATTTACGGACTAATGGATTTTGCTGCGGAATAGAATGTATTTTGTCCTGTTAGTCCGCTTGACTAGTTAATAAAAAAGTTAGTTTCACTTTGTATGTACCTCTCTCTATCCCCATCTTTTTCCTTATTCATAATACCAATGTAATTGTATATATTGATTACATTATAATCAATTGTGTTTGTTATGGGTTTCTGTTACTATGGTGACATTGGGATCAGCAAATTTGTTTTATTTTCAGATTTACGTTGTAATAATAGTTCCCCTTAAACTTCATGTATGCATCTGAGACCCTATCATTTTTTATTTGATCCCATTTTGACAACAGTATTTGTTTGGTTTCTTTACTTTTTCTTCTGACCCCCAGTTCTGACCCCAAGGGAATTTTGGACTCTCAATTTTGCACTCCAGGGGATACACTGAATAAATAAGAATTTCATGGAACACAAAATGGTAGTTCATACAATATAAAATATGGACCATAAACATTTACTGTCATGCCTATTTTCAGGGAAAATAGATGCAAGAGACATAATAAGTGCTCCATGAGATGACAAGTCACACCTGTAAATAGTATTATCTTAATTTATGCAAGACATGCCAATAAAAATTATTAATTTTATAAATGTTCAAGGGATATCATTTTATTTTGGGATGAACAGAAATTCTGTGGTAATTCCAACTCAACAGAAGCCTTTACAGATCTCATCCTCTGTCCTAACTCATTTTATCCTATGAAGCCTGGTGAGTCAGTGGTCTGCATACCAGACTTGCCTGAATGAATACAAGTTTGAATCTTACCATCAGACCAGCCTAGGTCGCTTACATTACCTAGTTCTTGGGCAATTCACTTCAACTGATCAAATCAAAACTAATAACATAACTGTATTGCTGTGATATAACACACAAAGCCAAAATAAACTTAATTTTATCCTGACACCACCACAACCCCCCAATACTCAAGGCAAACAGCAACAACTTTGTCAGGAATATGTAGTAAAAAACATGTTCAAATGAGCACCCCTTGAATGAAGTACAAAAGTTCATCAAAACACACATGCACAATCATACATAATTCCAAAACATTAAATGAAGTCTTTGCTTTTTGTGGCACTAATACATTTACTGTGAGACTGCTGTTTGGCAACGAGCCTAAAAATGTGACAGGACAAAACAATCACCAAAAATTCAGGACAAAAAAGTCACACTTAAAATTTTCATTTTTTTTTCTTCTAAGAGTTTAATAGAAGATTACAGATCATAAAGTAACACTTTGAATTTTGTAACATTTTACAGCTTTTTTATATGCTACAACTGCAACTTGTTCATTAAACGACATCACCATTATAAACAAATTATCAGATATTTAATACTCAATATGGGTTAGTCAAGAATTATTTTATCTTGCACGATGTTGTTTTTACTGGATGCTAGAAGCAGTCAGGTTGTTCCACATGATGTCCAATAAGGCAGATTCCATATATACTCACTAATAAGACAAGTCCAACTGCAAACATCACAGATCCAGATCTGCCATTGCATAATGTTCTGGCAGATCTGATTGTTAGGCATAATCGGAAGAACAAAGCACACAGATCCTGTTCTGCAGTCACATTATGCTACAGCATATCAGGTTCCTTACTGTTTGACTTTCTAAGCAAGTACAGATGGTACTATGCTAAGCAATTTGTCTGTCTGTCTGTCTGTCTGTGTCTTCAGTAACACTGAAGTCTAGACCTAGGCTTGTCAATGATACAATGTTAGAGTTCTTGATGTGTTATGCCGATTTATTTTCTGAATCAACTGTACACAGCAGTAATATTGTCATATCACTCTCATGGCGTGTCAAATGAATTAAAAATGAGGTTAAAAAATGCAGGACTCTCATTTAAACTGAGAAGATTGATTCCTACCATCTGTAGAGTGTGTAATTGGTGTATCAAATAAAAGATCACCCTTCCAATTAATGTTGCTACTAGACATCTCTAGATGAGAGTGGATGAATTTTATTATCTGATATAAAAAAACAGTTTACTAGTATGTTGGGGACAGATTGGTTAAAGTGTTTAGATAATGGGATATACCCAAGGTGTTGTTTTATTCCCACTTGGAATTCCCTTTGTCTCATCTAGTGTGGCTAAGGCACAGTAGCAGTATTACTGATAAGTTTGTTGGGGCTAAATGAGTTAAGCTAACTTTTAAATGAAATTAAAGTGCTTTTGGAGCACGATTTGGGTCATATTTAGGGTTTAAACTCTAGCAATAAGCATTTATTAGCATTTTTAGTGACTCATACCAAACATTCGCGATTCCTCCTGATCCGCGACGGGTTCTGGAACCTAACCTCGCAAATGTTTGAGGTATTGCTGTATAGGTGACCTGATCTTTTACAGTGGTTATGTGAATTAGGAATCATAATATATATAGCAATGATTATTTACAATAAATCAAATATCATTTTCATAATTAACTGTAGTACCAAGGAATGTGATTTTTTTCCATGGATTATTTCATCATAAAATTAATAATTTTGTGACAACTGTTACAGTATTTGTGGAACATCTTCAATTCCAACCACGACCTGGTCCAAAAAATAAAAAAAATAAAAATAAAGGCTTTTTTTGTGCAGCGTTTAGTATTTTCGGTTCCAGATCACCCATAAAAATAATGGCATATGATGGTTCCCATAATGCTTCTGCTGATTAACAAATAATGGGAATTATCAAATGTAAAAAGTATTACAGTGTAATACTAATTTTAATAGATCTAACATACTCTGACTGGAGAGAATACTTGGGTTTATTTACAGCTATAGTTCAGGTTTTGCTGAGGTTAAACCTTTGTGGTTTGGTGAATTAGTACACAGAAAAGTGACTTCCATTGTGAACAAAAAGAAACCATGAGATAAACAATGGATACCGGTACCTTAAAAGTTTGCTTTTAAAATCCAAAAATATATGAAGATATAATTTTTGACAAATGATGTAACTTGTTCACCTCTGCTGACACAATAACACATCACACTTTTCCTACCTCATCTCCAGAGTGCCATGATAACATGATTCAGTTTACATTGGTTGTATCTCGGTGCCAATTGAGTATTAGTGTAAGTCTCTCCCTGTAACCTGCACGAGTTAAAACGGCACAAAACATTGGTTAATTTCATTCCATTTCTACATTATGAAGGCAGATTAACCAATCAATTTTTTAGGCAGATTAACCAATCAATTTTAAGCTTGTATAGATGCAGAAATCATTGCTGCACAAAGGGAACAAAATATAGACTCTATAGACCAATAGCACCAGAAAGAGAGGAATTTTTTGGAACTGAAAATGATGTAAAACGACAAGAATCTGCCAAGAAAGTAGAAAGTTACCTTACAGATTAGTATTTTCTACATCTTCTGAAGAATCTGCTTGGGAAAATATATTTAGTAAGCTGTGTGTTCATAATTCTGAACCCGTGTGTTTGTTATTTTGAAATGTTCAGTGGAGAATTCCAAGGAACAAAGGTACATCAATGGCAACAAAAATATCCAAGTCTGCAGTTTTCACATGAGGTTACAGGTTACAACAGACATGACAAGCGTAATGTCTATCTACATAAAATACAATTATTTTATATGTTGAAGGTTTGAATTATTCAGTGTGAATTTCATCAGGGATTTTATGGATTATAAATGACACGAGAAACAAACTGGAAAGAAAATCATTTTTTTTTACCTTCATACTTCAGTTTTATTTCTGCATGTTGCATGACATTTATACCATTATGTACATATACTCTGAGAA
Source organism: Unio pictorum (assembly GCA_030141615.1). NCBI lineage: Eukaryota > Metazoa > Mollusca > Bivalvia > Unionida > Unionidae > Unio > Unio pictorum. Next base: position 12,520,690 of record JARLTB010000147.1, on the reverse strand, counting down.
CGTAAGTGGCAATTTTGAGCTTAAATGAAGGAACACAAAAGCAAAAAAAACTGATTTTTTGTAAGTAGCCCCTCAAAAATAAAAATGCTGTGAGCAAGTTTCTGGGATACAGGCACTGTTAAGGCTAACACTCCTATAGTTGTTGTTGTTGTAAGGTTTAACTCCATTTTCAGCACATGATAGGCTATACATGGTGGCCAGTATTAATGGTGGAGGAAGAACCCGGGAAAATCCCCAGAAAGAACCACCAACCCATGAGAAGCTACTGGCAAGCATTCTCACATACCCACATTAGCCGAATCTGAGATTCGAACCTACGCAGACAGAGGTGAGATGTCAGTGATCCGTAATGGAGAGCACTTTAGACAACTCAGCCACTCAGAGTCCCCCTTCATTAATGTAATCACCAGCATTCATGATTACAATAATAGAAGTGCCTTTGTTAGCTTTTTACGATAATGTTTTTGCTACTGCATATTTCACGGTGGGCCTGTTTTGCTTTTGTTGTGATCTTGAGGCAATATTTCTGTGTGAAATTTAACACTGATAATTTTACCAATTCACAGAAAGCTTCTATATATTCATTGTGATTAGGCGGTATCCATGTCCTCTTTTGTCTAATTGACAATTTCCTTTTCTTGATAAAGTGTCTCATCAGTGTGTCATGAAAAGTGTCTCAGTTTAATTCATCAAAGTTATCAACATCTTTATGAACTCGACAAAGGTGGACTTCCTTATTAGTAGGTCTAAACGATAGTCCCTAATGTAAGTCTGTGATGTGTCAATTACAAGGAAAACTATGAAGATGTATGAAAAATGGGGAACATAAGATGGTTATTACTAAAATTATTATCAAAATTGGGCAAATTTTTTAGCATTACAAACTCTGTTTTATCTACACAAAATAAAAAACAAAGCAATTATAATTTTTAAATAATAAAAATTAAGAGTTATCAACTTATCAAGCCAATTCCTCATTTTTACCCGTATCGGCTCACAGAAACATATTTTGTTGTTTTGTTTTCACTGCCATTTTAGTCAAACCCCAGCTGCATGAAAACTGTATGGTTGGAACCCAGATGCACCAATTGTGCTTGAAAATAAACACACCAGCTGCAACAAAAGTCCTGACAATGAACTGTCACACAGCTATAATTCCTGATATAAGGACTGCACAGGTGGCCATAGATAAGTACACCTCTCACTGACAAATAATAGTGATCAGCTGAAAAAATGAATCAACAAGCTCACTTCTCTATGATGAGTTTACACAGAGAATGAAACCAATCGGAATGGTGTGTGTGTACGTGTCTCTATGTGTGTGTGAAAAGACCACTACAGCAGATGAGAGAGAATATCTCCATGTCCTGTCAGGCATTATCTTCTGTATCAGAAGAATTGAGGGGGCTCCGAGTGGTCTAAAGCGCTCTCCGTTACGGATCACTGCCATCTCACCTCTATCTGCATGGGTTCGAGTCTAAGATTCGGCTAATGTAGTTATGTGAGAAAGCTTGCCAGTATATTCTCCTAGGTTGGTGGTTCTTTCTGGTGGATTTTCTCGGGTTCTTCCTCCACCAATAATACTGGCCGCCATGTATAGCCTATAATGTGCTGAAAAATGGCGTTAAACCCTACAACAACAACAGACTTGACCTTACTCCAGATGATAGATCGCTGACAACCTGTTAACCTGTGACAAACATGCAGTATCTGGCGCAGAAATATGTTTCAGTTTGAGTGACATGTTTATTAAAAATGATTTGTATTATTCTTAAAAATGTTAAATTACAGCAAAGTTACATACACTGTACTGCAGTAAACAATATTTATATTTGTAAATTGAAGCTCATATAGTAATAACGTGTTTTATTTCAGTAAATAATGCTAAAAATCAATTTCAAACTTATTCATGAAAACGAAAATTTGCTGCAAACGATACTAATGTATTTAGTAAATAACCTTATCTTGATTTATTTTATCTGGCTTGTGTTTATGCTGCCTAGGAAGTAAATTAATTCAAAATTAATAACAAAATCCTAAATAATTACTGTTTAGAAGATAACGTTGTACATAATAATTTTAAGGTTCTCATGTTTGTCAGACAGAATTTTGATCATTGATGTCTGTTGATGTAAATATGTAAATGCATGCTAAATATATCAGACAGTATTTATCTGAAACCATTGTGTTGGTATTTCTTATTATTTACATGTCAATATCCCCACCCCTCCTTCAGTCCCATGACAAAGTAAAGAGTATAATTAAGTGTCTGAAAGCTCGAGATGATAAATTACCATTTTGGGGTCAATCAAACATTAAAATGTAAATTTTCAAAATTTAAAATAATGCAGTCTGGGGTTCAGTTTATTATATACAAGAAAAATAATATACATCAAAACCCACAAGTTACGGGTTTCTCCACCCATATTTGTGATTTTTTTTTTGTTCTAAATGTTCACCATTATCATGATAATTTACTTTGTGACATTTTCATCCTGTAACCTTCTGTCCTATGTGCATTTGTTACTTTTTCTGTGGCATTTTGTCTTGTGTGTTGTCTGTTTACAACAGCCTAGTACAGCATTCATACATGTACTAACTGATAATGAAGCATGATCGATCACAACCTTTTGTTTTTCTACAGGGCTTGATAATGTACAAACGTACATACCTGATGTAATAAAAATTTAAAATGACAATTAAAACCCCATCCTAGGCATCCCATAGTATGCAATAAAAATTGTTGATCAAGTTTATTTACAATTTGCAGATAAAGTTGAGGTTTCTCAAAACAGAGGTCTCAAAAATTTTCTATGCCTTCTGTTGAGGTCATACTAATTAATTATCCATTGTTTTTCTTTGTTTTTTTCAAGGGCACCTGAATAAGTATAGTGATCTTGAAAGGATGATGCACTAAGGGTTTAAATTAAATCAGAAGATAAAGACTACAATAATAATTATTGGTAACATTTGTTGCTTTCAAATCGACACTTGGACAAAATGCCATTTGCAAATCTGGATAAGTATTTTTGGGGTAAAACACATGCATGCCAGCCAACGTTCCCTCTAAGTGAATGGTAGATGTGCTCGCTGCACTGCGCAAGCATTACAGAGACGAGCAAAATTTAACGGTGGATTGAAAAAATTGAAAATTCAGCTGCATGGGGATGCCGAAGCAGCTGCACACACACAGCTTAGAGGGAACATTGATGCCAGCCACTATGCTTTTGTTGCAATCATTATGCCTTTTTTAAAACAAATTATGTTTTTATGTTCTCAAGTATATGGATTATGCTATTTGGGTAATTTAAAAAATACACTAAATCAAACTCTAAGTTGTGTTTATCATTTTTAGTATCATCTCTTTAATTACACTCTAATAAATTTGAGAATTGGCTTTAAAAACATCACTGCTGAGCAAGAACTTTCCTTGTTTTCAATTTATAGCAACTGTATATGACCCAGTCTATTTTAAAACAACAGATGGGTTTCATCAATTTGACCTTGGCCAAACAGATTTGTTATAAAATTAAGTAGTGGACCATTCTACGGTTTTATACAAAATGGCACCAGATTATTAGCAAGATGCTTTACAGTGTGACTGGTGGATGTTACACAACGAAAAATGTTAAAGCAGACGGATCTTTGCAAACATCAAAACATGTTAGATCAGAAAAAAGGTCAAATCAACACCATTGTACAAACTTTCAAAGAACAATATGAGAGTAATGAAATATAGCTCTCGCAACTGAGCACATGAATGCTCTTTACAAGATTTAAAATTAGATTCACGATCATCCAGTTCTGTAATTAGGATGTCTCACCAGATATTTTTGTTTCAGTTAGCGTGACTTATTACTGTCTGTGTGTGATATTGGGATTTTTAACGTAGCTTTCACAATTTTTCAGTCATATCGCTACGATGTCTGCAGTGTGGCAGTTTATAGTGATGTCTAGCACAGGGGCATCATGCCACAGACATATAGCATGATGTCCCACCCTGTCACATTCTCCAGACACATGGCCAACCAGTCATAACACTAACCTCTTAATGTTGAACACCAAGCGAGGTAGCTGTTAGTACCAGTTTTTTAAGTCTTGGTATGACTCAGCCGGGGCTCAAACCCATGACCTCCCATTTCCAAGGCAAACACTCTAACCACTAGGCCACCGGAGCAGTTGACTTATTACTGTCTAAATAACGAACTTGAGTAGTGTGTTCCCAAGTCAACTGACAGGCTATCAACAATAACACATGAATATTTAAAAAATTGCAAATAATTACAACTGACAAGGTTTTGAATCTCTTTATTCCTGACATTATAATGAATATTTATTCACTTCATGTATACCAAACATGCTTGCAAAAGCTGACTGCAACTTTTGCTGGTGAAACTCCAATTTTCACCAAAATTCTAGTGGGGGTCTCCGGGACTCCATAAAATATCAATTTAATGAAAGCCCTTTTCCATGGAAATGTATGTATCTCTTTCACACGCAATTAAGCTTTATCACAAATACTGATATTGTCTTTATTTACATCAAATTTGATATCAGATCTGACACAAATTATCCAGACTATTGTTAAACATGAAATAAACTGAATGATAATTTTCTTGAGTAATACGATTGTCCAGAAATATTCGGTTGGAGGCATGTGTTTAAACCAGAAGAAAAAAAAAACTATTCAGCTGTACATGCATTTTTTTTTTATTATACTGATTTTGTCTTCTTCAGAATGATAATACATAGAAAATGATTAAAGTATAACATTTCGTAAATTATTCCCAAACTGCTGGATTATGGTAGGAATAACATGAGCAAATAAAATGCAAGCAGAATTTTTTTTATTCTATCCTTGTTACAGAAATTAATACATTATAATCTGTACATTAATCCTAAAACTAATGCTTGAATTTTTAATTACATATTGAAACATGTGAGCTAAAAAATAACACGCATGTACTGGTAGTCAATGGTGGATAAGAATTGTCACTACTGCTACATTTATGTAAATATACGTCTAACCAAAGTTTAAAAAAAAAAAAACAGAAATCATTCATCAGTTTTTAGATGAATGAGTTATTGATGATGTTGTTTTGGATTTAATGCCATTATTCAGCACACGACAGACTATAAATGGTGACAAATATATCCAGCGGAGGAAAATCCCAGTAAAATCCACCAACCCACAGGAAGCCATTGGCAAGCTTTACCACATACCCACAATAGTTAAGATGGAGCCAAAAACCCACATGGATAGTTGAGATGCAGTGATGTGTAAACATGAGAGCTTTAGCCCACATGGACACCATGAATGTACTGACTGAGATGGGAACATCTTTTTGCCACTATGGAAATCCTCCATTACAATGGCAATTTTTCTTATGTTACATGGCTCACTAATTATAGTTCAAAGAAAATAATCACACTCAAAATGTCCACTAATAATCTTTTACGCTGGCAACGCTACTGAAAAAAACCCAACAAATAGTGGTATTAAAAAATGTATCTGCATGACCAAGATCAGTTCTAGTGACAACTAACCTAGCTATGGTTTTTTGTTGGTTTTTGCATGCCTGACTGGATAATGGCTATAAAAAGAATTACTGTTCTTATTGGTCTTCAATAACACCTCAAGGCTATATCTATGGGCACACCCTGACAGCAAGAATGTTAACAATATAGGTACTAATAACAGGCATTCTTTTCCAGGTCCTCTTCATACACTAACAAGAGATTTCTTTTCCATTTCTGATTAAGGAATATTTATGAGGGCTCATTAGACTCAATCCAATAATTAATTGGGTCTCTTTTTTAAGTTTTCTGCAAATTAACTGCTGTCCTTGACCATTTATTCCTAAATGCTGCCACCCCTTCACCCCCAATGATCAGCCAGTGTATCCCCTAGTGGTGCAAGACTGAGAGTCAAATATTTCCTTGGTGTCAAAATTGGGGGTCAGACTGAGTAAAAACCAACCTTTGCTATCAAAACTGGGGGTCAAATAAAAAATTTGGGGGTCTCTGAAGCACAAATGAGGGTAAAGGAAAACACTGTCAGCCTTGGCTATATCCCAATCAACTCTTACATCCATATGGATAAACACATTCAACAAAAGGCACATCACATTAAGATAGGTCACTGTGAAAACAGAGACAAATAAACAGGCCTTAAAAATTGAGGACTCAATTTCTCTTTCTTTGCCACAGGGCTGAGTGAGTATTGGTTATGACTGCAGTGACTGGAAAAGCCAAACAATTTAACAAATGTATTAGTTATTCACTGACTTCCTTCCTTTGGTTTGTCATACAATAAAAGATCCCTTGGCGACAGGGCGGGGCGGGGGGGGGGGGGGGATAAATAATATTTTCCAGCATACTTGCTCTGATCATTTCATGTTTGCAGAATACTGTTAAAGGTAATTGTTGCCAGGACACAGTTGTCAAACATGCAAACTGCACAAACCCAGATCTACCCATGCTGTGCCTAATGCACTGGCATATCTGGGTCTATGCTGTTCAAAAGGAGCAATCAATAGAACAAACAATATATACCCTGATCTGCTAGTACATTATAAGATGGAAGATAAGGGTTTATACTGTCTGATCTTCGACGAAACTTCTAGCAAGTATATATATTTTTTGTACAAGTTGGAATCTAAAAACTAACTAAAGTACGGTGATTAAGCATAAAATATAGATGATACTGTAAGAAACACCATTCTAACATTAGAGAGACTAATCGTACAAGAGTAACTTTAAATTTTCAAGATACACTATTTATATAGTAGGCATTGAAACTGACTGGGATAGCAACTTCTGGGTAAAAAATGTATCACAGAGGGCAATTAAACATAAAACACACTGAACAAATGTGAAATTATTTAGTTGACTTGTGAAATTATGTAACGTTCAGACAGAAAATAAGTGGGCTCCCAAAAATCGAAGGATAATTCTGAGTGTTACAAAGGACTAACATTCACATATGCTAATAAATAATTAAATGTATTAGGAAGTTTTGTTTCTTTTTAATCTGATATTTTTGTGGCCATTGGATTTGGCCTGAATATGTTACCCCCATTTCATTTGGCCATCGCAGTGAAATAAATTATATACGTCAAATGTGATTAAAGGATCAAAAATAAAATTAGACTGTAATGTTCATTTTTAATTTGTGACAGATACAACCGATTTGTAAAGCAAATTTAAAAACAAAACAAAACTATTTACTCATGAATCATTATCAAATCGACCCACGAGAAGCTACTGGCTAGCTTTCTCATATATGCAAGTCGGCCGAGCCGAGACTTAAACCAACGTGGAAAGAGTTGGAATGTCAGTTAATATGAAAATCATAAGATTCCTACAGAATTTCCATTAATTCCTTACTAACGAAAACTACTCATGTACCTGTACCATGAAAAAGTATGTGTACGTACAAAACTAATATACCCAAAACTAATATAACGGTGCAGTTTTGGTACAGTGAAACAGCGTGTACATACCATTGGGAAAAAATGACATTGTAAACTGGTGTACCAGTAATATTGAGCAACTCTAGGTCAAGTAACTAAAGCTGTTCGACAATTGACCTTTCACTTTGCCCTACTGACTGCTCTGCCTGCAATGTTACTGTCACTCAACTTGTGCTGGGAAGAAATTCCAATTAACCTGCTTACCAGGTGGGTCATCCATGGCACTGTACTACAGTACAATTTCATCACTTTATGACTTCAACATCTCTCCTTCAATTATTTCCCAATAAAATTTCATCCGATACTTAAAAGTCATTCATGAATCACCACGATTTTCTTTCTGGAGTAAAAATTAACAGAAATGTTAGTTTATTAGTGAACAGAGAATCCTTCTTAAATCTGCGAGGTCATCTAAGAGTTATTCAACACCAGGGAGTTGCTAGAAGGGTGATGTCTACCATTCAACTGTATTAGATACTGTACCACTGCAATAGCACATTATTATTATTATTATTATTATTATTATTAGTTCTAGTTTCTTAAGTTGAAGAACACTGTGGTTACCTGAAACTTTCAAGGTCAATGTAGTTAGTGATTTGGTCTACTGCAAACATTTCTGTTTGGCAGGAAGCCAACCATAGAGAAACAGTTTCTGTCCAATTACACATCAGCCCTGGGATCTGCTAGCCAAACCAGATTTCTATTAAACACCAGAAAAAATATTTCCTACAACAAAACCCGATTGCTGTAATTTTTATCAGATATGTCAAATGTTTTTCTTCAGGTGAATGGGTGTGATGCTTGCATAGGAAGCAGCTGGTGCATTTTTTCCTTATCCCATTTTGGGACTTTTCACTACCCCTTTATTTACAATGAACCAAATATATTCTGTTTCGGACCAAATTCTATGATAATACGGGCAATTACCTATGATCTGGTTTCACCTCATTTTATGATGTTGGTTGTATGAAGAACTTGGTACTTGATCGATAAAGTGAAGTAACAGCATCAGCCTTGTGCATTCTGAGATACTCTTGAACACATGTTTTAAACTACTCTGAAATGTCCAAGTGTCTAACACTCAATTTGGGACATGACATCACACTGTAGACAACATTACAAATTAGGCCGTTATTCCACACCACAATGACAGTAACCCATCATTCCTAAAGACCGCATAGACATGTTGATAAGTAAAGTCAAACAATAAAGATTTTGATCTGTTATAGCACAGAGCGACTGCAGATTAGAGTCTACATTGTTTGTTCTACTAAGTACTCCTAACAAACTGCACAGAACCAGATCTGCTGCCGCATTATGCAATGACTGGTCTGGGTCGGTGTAGTTTGCAGTAGGCATCAACTTATAAGTGGGTACATATGGTACGAACTTTCCTGTGTACTGTGATAAAGTGGTCCAAAGGACCATGTATTTGTATTAGGTGACATTATTAAGCAGTCCTAAAGACCATTTCTTATTTATTATCTCCCCTTGAAAACACCAGAAGATGTCTCAGAGCAACTCACTTCCGGATAGTTTAGTCAATAAAGATGGCAGAGAAAGATCAAGAAAATGACAGTCCGCAAGCAAGATCAATATCTCACAATCTTAACGAAATTCTATCAATATTTGGTCAATTGTTTTTACCGTTTATTTTTTTCACTAACTGGCACTGTTGCTGGCTTTCAAGTAAAAAATGTTCTCTGCCCATTTCAAAACTTCATTATTTTTTTTTTATTACTACCTCATGCTTTTGTTTGGATTATTTGATTGTGTGAAAGTGTATCGCTGCGCAAAAAGATTGTTATTGCAATTTATCTCACTTAAGAATAATGAAAACGTGTTTATTTTTTACAGCTTTAATCATTGCAGTTACCGAAGGTTGAACAACAAGAAAAACTTTTAACTTCTTAAGGTTCTTTTATTATTTAGACTGTTGCATTTCTATTAATGTTCATTATATTTTTCATGAAATAACTTTAGTTATATCTAGTATATCTTTTTCAAAAAGCATAAATGACATATTGCTTGAACAGATAAGCACAATAAGCACACATACGAATCTCCTCGATGATTATTATAATTTCCTGGATATGTTGGAATTTTAAGAGTTTGGAGAAATACGGATTTTAAGACACATTATGCACAAATAGGATATTTGTGGCTCTCACATATCTGCCTGTCTGTATGCTTGTCTGTCTGTATCCATTTCATTTGGTGCATGGGTATATTATAAGCTTAAATGAATGTGTGCTCACATGCGTATATTACATAAACATAATTGTGGTTAAAAATGAGTATTTAATGGGGTTTTTTTAATTAGGATTTTTAATGTAGCTTTAAAAAAATTTCAGTCATATCGCTACAATGTTTGCAGTGAGGCAGTTTATAGTGATGTCTAGCACTGGGGTATCATGCCGCAAACATGTAGCATGATGTACTACCACCCAGTCACATTATCCTGACACCAGGCTCACCAGTCCTAACACTAACCTCTTAGTGCAGAGTGCCAAGCGAGGCAGCTGTTTGTACCATTTTTGTAAATCTTTGGTATGACTCGGCCAGGAATCGAACCCATGACCTCCCACTCCCATGGCGGAAGCTCTAACCACTAGGCTACCGGAGAAGTTGAGTATATAATGGTGGCAAGATCATCTGGTATAATATAAATGCAGACGGTGTATGCGTCAGTGGATCCCCTAGGGGTGCAAGACTGAGAGTAAAAAAATCTCCTTGATGTCAAAAACGGGGCTCTGACTGAGTAAAAAAACAAACTTTTGTATCAAAACTGGGGATCGAATTAAAAATGTGGAGGTTTCTGAAGCGCAAATGAGAGTAATGGGAAAAACTGCAAGTATTTAATTTAATTATTTAATATCATTTAAGTATGGACAGTAAATATTATTTGATTATAAGATATAATGTAAGAATGGACACCAAATTTAATTATCTGATTAATGTCTTTAAGTATTCTGATTAATGTCTTTAATTATTGTAATAGTATAATATAAACAAATGATGTTAGATATTAATTTATTCATTGGTTTAACCATAATGATCTGTAGTACAGTTAAGATTCCTTCGTTTGTTGACTTTGTAACGTTAACTAAGCGTAAAACGGTGCAAAATTGTGTACTAACCAGATCTGGAAATTTTTTGTGGGCGTGCACATTGGAGCTAAGGGAGGTAATTTAAAGTACAATGATCAGTAACTTTATTGCAACCATGAAACTCTCTATTACTACAGGTTTTCATCTAACTTGCAACCATAATACACAATAACACAAAATATTGCCATATTTGCCACCATATACATATTTTTCACGCAATCCAGACAATCGTATAAAATGAAAACACCAGGACAATAAAGAAAGATTTGATTGATTGTGCAAAATTTTGGGGGAGTTATTTTAAAAAAATGATGGAAATGGCAAATCAGCTACTGGGAGGAAAGCAAGTCTGTTTAGAGTTAAGACATGCCCCATATGATTTTCTGACATACATGTAGTTTGAACTGGTTTTTTTTTGGTGTACTTATGGTTTTACTCACAAATCTGTCTGTATCTGTATGTGATTTGGATATAACACAGCTTTTAAAAACAATTAACTCATATCGCTATGATGTTTGCAGTATAGCAGTTTATAGTGATGTCTAGTACTTGGACATCATGCCGCAGACATGCAGCACCCAGTCACATAATCCTGACATCAGGCTGACCAGTCCGAACACTAACCTCTTCAATCTGAGTGCATAACAAAGCTACTCTTAGTGCCATTTTTAAAAGTCTCTGGTATGACTTGACAAAGGTTCAAACCTGCCATCTTCCACATCCAAGGCTGATGCTCTAACCACTAGACCACTGGAGTGGTCTAGTCACAAATAAAGTTTTGCAATAATACATGATGGACAGACAAAATACTTTCAGAAAATGGTGGAATAACTTGCGTTTCATAGAAAATTACTATTCAAACTGTTGAAAATTCCAATTAAAAAACTACTGACATTGATTTTAATGAATGACATTTATAATATGATATGATATCATATATATATATATATATATATATATATATATATATATATATATATGTAAAGGACAAATCAAAATTCAAAGAGATATATCACCCTTTGTTGACAAATACTGTCCAAGACCAAGCAATATGCATTTAGTTTCCATTAAAACAACAAAATACTTCAACCAATCTGAGTTACATTTATGCTCATTTTTATTATTCATGGGTTGCAGATGATGGCTAAAGGTTAAAAGCATTGTTGATTCATTCCATGTCTACTGAAATAAACTGGATAAAACTGTTGTCAGTTTTCATTCATTACTGTACAGGTAAAGTGTGAATAGTTTGTGAAGTGATTTAGGAAAAATGTCCCCACTGACAATGAACAGTGTGGAAAACAATACGGTTTTTTTCATGAGCAAAATGGAAACTGCCTAGAATGTTTCCATGGACGAAAATTTTCCATGGTAAGAAACTGGAAAGTTGTCCCAATACACCAGCCTCTTTCCACGAGTAATATTTCTATGGAGCAAATCTGGAATCTTCAAGGAACTTTACAGATGGGGATGGACAGACCCATAATGTGTAAAAATGTGCGTGTGTGTGGAAGGTACTCGAATTAAAAGTGAGAACTTATTGTAGTAAGCACTTTTATGCAAGACCATGTGAACAGATGCTGACCAAACAATCAGTGGTAAATAAAAGAAACAGAAAAAAATCTGCTTTGCATGATTACGTGTACTTGTGCAACAAGGTGAAACTTCAGTTGTATACTTGTACAGGCGCATCTGTTACCATATATACAAATTTTACGTTTATTCAAACTGCAAACAAAGATCCTAATATGCCATATCATAATGGACCTGCAGATTGGGTCTTTGTTGTTTGTCTTACTGATTACTCATAACAGTTTGCTGTTGAATTCGTCTTTAACTCATTCGGCCCCTATCCCATTAATATGTGTGATCAGGTTTCTGCCTTAAATGGTATATCCTGTCTTTTGTCACTTTGAATAAGTGTTAGATACGTCTCTGATTGGTTACAAAGGGTTTTTTTTCTCCAAGAATCAGACCAAATTTAACTCATTTGGCCCTGATCCAGACAATGCTCATAATCCAGTTTCTGCATTCAATGGCTCATCCCATCATAGCTCCAAGTTTCTTGACTGCATTCAATGGCAGATCCCGTGTTTGCTCGATTTGAATGTGGGGTAGATATAATGTCTCTGATTGGTTACAAATGGGGCTTTTCCAAGAATCAGACCAATATTAGCTATCAGAAATTATTTTAATTTTCTTTGTGCAAACTTGAATTGTTCAGAAACCAAGGGTTACTAATTGAGAGCAATTACAGTACAAGTGTTCTATTCTTGAAAAGTAATAAATGATGGCAGATACAAAACTTTATGATGGTGAGAGCGAAAATGACGAGTTTCTTGGGTTTGATCTATAAAATATTGAGGAAGCTGAGGAAAGATATGTTCGGCAGTGGGATAATTTGTGAGATTTAGAATCGGACATTTAAGTTTCTGAGATTGAATCATCAGAAGAAGAGGTGCTGATAGCGATGTTGGTAGGAGTTCTTGCAGATCTAGCAGATTTTAGTGATCAAGTTAATTTCATAAATAGTATATTAAAAAGTTGTGAAAGACTTGAACAAATAGAAAAAAAAATAATTTTGTAGACAAATTCATTTGGAATAATTGGTGAAAACTTCGTGGATTTTTATTGGATATAAGAAGAGATATTAAGGTAAGAATTAATGCATGTACATGATAGTTACAAAATTGTCTAAACAGGTAAAACTATATGGGGCACATGCAGCTAGACACAGTATAGTGCTACTGGGGCAGAGCAGCTAGACAGCTTAGTGCTACTGGGGCAGCAGCTAGACACAGCTTAGAGCTACTGGGACAGAGCCGTTAGACACAGTGCTACTGGGGCACACGCAGCTAGACACAGCTTAGTGCTACTGGGACAGAGCAGCACTAATGCCTTTAATAGTGATGGGGCTGAGAGAGTTAAAGTAAATAAGATAATCCATCCTGGTCATAATTATGTATGTGTGTGGAGGGGAGATAGTGCCAGGCACGTATGCATTGTCACACAACTCAGCCTGTATTATCCCTTTCATCACTATAGTCCTCTAAACCGGTCATGGGGAATTAAGTCTGTAAACCCAATGGACTGCTTTACCGGTCTAGGGTAGTGTTCTTTTATAAAGTCATATTACCAGACTACATAAATTTTAGGAGACCTTCCTAATTGTAACATAGATATTATACTTGGATTATCTTGAGAGTTAAGCTTGAATTCAAGTAGAAATCTTGAGGCAAGCAGGCACATTTTGAGTATGTTTTCCTAATGGTGATTTTTTATTCAAAATGGTGGAGTTTGAAGCAAGATGAGAATAAAGTGCCAGATTATGAATCATCAAAAAATTTAGCTGTTGTGACCTAATACAGTTGATTGAAAATAAGAGAAAACATCTGGAGAGGCATCTGAATGTGCTTGTAGGTGACAATGATGGCAATGAAGTGGACTTTGAAGGTTTTTAACCAGCGGAAGTTGCTGTTATAGAGCTTAACGCCATTTTGAGCACAAGATATGCTATACATGGCGGCCAGTATTAATGGTGGAGAAAGAACCCGGAAAAACCTGGAAAGAACCACCGACCCAGAAGAAGCTACCGGCAAGCATTCCCACATTGGCCAAATCAGAGATTCGAACCCACACAGACAGAGGTAAGATGGCAGTGATCCGTAATGGAGAGCTCTTTAAACCACATGGCCATTCGGGGCCCCTCTGAACTCCACAGGTTTTTGTTCTTGACAAACCAAAGAGATTAATTTCAGTTTTCAGGGAGAGTTGGACCCACAAAAGGGTTCGATGACTCCAGAAAAGCTTTGGAATACTTAGAAATCTTTGATTTAGATGAAGTGTTTAAAAATATTGTTCATGTAATATTGTAAATAAATAATTGCTTGTGCATTTTACTTGTTGTTTTACCTGTTTGCACCTGTATTTTAAAAGTTATTACAGATATGCACATTTTATTGACTTAGTCATACAAGTTGACTTTTAACTTTTATTTTGATACCAAATCCAGCCTGATATCTTGAAAATTGTCATTATGTTCTTTCAAAGTCCACAGGTCATTCTGCTTTACAAGTCCAAAGTAACTTAGTGTTTAGGGTTCTATGCCTGCCAAGTTATTTAGTGATGAAATGGTTATACAATACACATAAAATTAACACTCACTGCACAGTTAAAAACTATGTAATTATTCATTCAATGTATTACTTTTTTTCTTTAAAATACAAATACAGAGCTATGAATTTGGGGACAAACTGTACACAGAATGTCACGGTTGTGATTTTAGTTTGTATTATTTATAACGAAAAAAATGTTAATACAATTTTAAAAATGACAATAACAATCAAGTGCAAGTAAATATTAATATTATCAATGAAAAATATATGAAACCTTGGGAAATCTTGAGTTGTTTATGATTGGCCATGTATCACTATGGCAGGTTTTCTATTGTGGAAAGTAACATGATCTCAATAAATGTGCCATAGTGAGAAAAAACAAACAAAACAACCCTTTTCTTTGTTTTACTAAGATAAGCCTGATCACCAATCTGTGCAAGCTTTAGAAATTTTAAATATCACCCAGCTCTTACTGGAAAGTTAGTGAATGTGCGTTTCTCACTGTACTTTTTACGTAATGGATCTTAGATGGGGATAAATTTCAACAACATGCACCAATAGCACAAGAAAATTTACACCAATCTGTAATTTTTTTAAATGATTTTGGATTTCATGAACTTCTATGCAAAAATTTGTATTTTTAAAAAAGTAAAATATTCCAACATTGGAGTTGCAATTATCCTTGATTTTATCTATGTATATGGGGATGACTGCCCATTTGTATGCAAAAGCATCATACTTACAACTGTCATACTTATTGATTTGGGGATAACTGTCCATGTGCATGCAAGAATCAAACTTACAACTGTCATATTTATTGATTTGGGGATGACTATCCATGTGCACACAAGCATCAAACTTACATGTCATATTTATTGATTTGGTGATGGCTGTCCATGTGCATGCAAGAATCAAACTTACAACTGTCATATTTATTGATTTGGGGATGACTATCCATGTGCACACAAGCATCATACTTACAACTGTCATATTTATTGATCTGGGGATGACAGTCCATGTGCATGCAAGAATCATACTTACAACTGTCATATTTATTGATTTGGGGATGACAGTCCATGTGCACACAAGCATCATACAACTGTCATACTTTTTGATTTGGGGATGA
Organism: Unio pictorum; assembly: GCA_030141615.1. Classification (NCBI taxonomy): domain Eukaryota; kingdom Metazoa; phylum Mollusca; class Bivalvia; order Unionida; family Unionidae; genus Unio; species Unio pictorum. Next base: position 12,504,864 of record JARLTB010000147.1, on the reverse strand, counting down.
CTGTCCATGTGCATGCAAGAATCAAACTTACAACTGTCATATTTATTCATTTGGGGATGGCTGTCCATGTGCACACAAGCATCATACAACTGTCATACTTTTTGATTTGGGGATGACTGTCCATGTGCATGCAAGAATCAAACTTACAACTGTCATATTTATTGATTTGGGGATGACTATCCATGTGCACACAAGCATCATACTTACAACTGTCATATTTATTGATTTGGGGATAACTATCCATTTCCATGCACAAGAATCATACATGTACTTACAACTGTCATACTTATTGATTTGGGGATGACTGTCCATGTGCACACAAGCATCAAACTTACAACTGTCATACTTATTGATTTGGGGATGACTGTCCATGTGCACACAAGCATCAAACTTACAACTGTCATACTTATTGATTTGGGGATGGATGCTCATGTGTACAGCATATTTTAACAAATCTGGTCTACCATAGGAGTCATGTTGAACATTTGAGGGGGATACTTGGTCAGCTCTATCACCTAGTTCACTTTCCGTCTGAGTATCATGATTTTGATTTTATTTAATTTAGAATGCCCATGACAACTCTCTCTGGATCATGTCCATGAAAGCTGAATTAGGATATTGCTGGTATAGAGACAGTGGAGAAATCACACTTTTCCTTCACAAGCACTTTTCTTTGCTGCACTTAAAATCTGAGGTCTGCAGGTCTGAATCCCAAGACTACAGTGGGTCATTACGAAGTTGTGAATTTCCACGGAAGGCACTTTACAGATTGTGCTTTTTTCTTCTTCCTCAATGAATCTGAATAATTTATCCATTAATCAAATCTTGCAAACTTGCCCACACATAATGGTTTCAAATAGGAGACAAATCTTTAGAAAGAAAAACTGTCAAATCTAAAGTGTGGCTTTTGTTCCTCCTTAAAAATCTGATAATTTTTTTACATGAAATTGCAATTTACTAACAAAAGGCAAAACCAGACATAATCATAACATCACAATCATAGGCAGGTGATTCCGACTCAATCCCCTAGCTTACAGTTGGAGTACTGATTCATAAATAGTAAACATTTACTCACATTCCTTTATAATTAAAGACATGGAATAATGATAACAGAAACAAAACCTGCTCAATTTAGTTATTCAACATCAAAAATTAAAATGAACTTAACCATATACATTCGCTTACAAGTCAGGTCAAACTGCAAAAAACAAAGATCCTGATCTGCTGTAGAATAATGCACCTGCAGATTGTGGTCCATGTTGTTTGTTCTAATGATAACTCCTAAGAAACTGCATACACCCTGATCTGCTGGCACATAATCTACCAACAGATCTGGATCTGTGAAGTATGTAGTTGGACTCCTAAGCAAGTAGAAATGGTACATTCTTTAAATATGGGAATTTGGTTATAGTTGGACTCCTAAGCAAGTAGAAATGGTACATTCTTTAAATATGGGCATTTGGTTATAGTTGGGCTCCTAAGCAAGTAGAAATGGTACAATCTTTAAATATGGGAATTTGGTTATAGTTGGACTCCTAAGCAAGTAGATATGGTACACTCTTTAAATATGGGCATTTCGTTATAGTTGCACACTGCTGTTCACCATTTGCTGAATCGTCAGATTCCTAAGTAAAAAATAAAAAGTGGAAAATTAAATAATACAAAAATGAAATTGGATGACAATTTTATTGAACCTGTAATACCCATACACAAGATGAAACAATCACATGACTGGTCACTCTTTACAGAGGTCACATGATACAAGATGGGGAAGTGGGTGGGCATCTAATCCCTAAGGGTGCTCCAGGTTCACTGAAGTTGTGATCAAACTTCAACATGGTTAAATGTTTTTTCTTTCTCCAGTTTCACTGACCCTATTGAATCCCAAGGGACCTAAAAGACGTTTACAGCATGTTCTGTGACAGAAGCATAGTAGGGAAAATAGGTGAAAAGCTGCATCACAAGTCAAAAGAATATATGATGTCGCCAGATTGATCTCAACAAGGTAATTTACTGGCAATGGTTTTTAACTGATTCAAACAGTTTTTCACAGTATGTAAAATCAGATTCTGTGAATGACCACAACACAAACACTGTGACCCTGATTGAATCCTTTCCAACCATTAAAGACTGTTATCATGAGAACAGAGGCAAACAGCTCTATCCATTCTTTAATTCCTTGTATCCATGATTGATTAAAACCCATGTCTTTTCAAAAACAAAACACAAAAAATGGATTGGCTGCATGTGGTCTCTCATAACAGGTTTGTGCAAGATTACCATATTTCAAAATCAAAATAAAGAAAGTTTAAGGAAAACTATCTACAACTGCTGCACAATAGTCCCACTCTTAAAGGCCCCCCCCCCTCCCTCCCTGGACCAGCCTCCACCTGCTTCTTATGACCAGAATCCTTTGGCAATGACAAGTTCGTATTCAAAAGCACCCCTCTAACTCAACCAGCATATCACAGACATGATTTTGACCTCTAAAAAAATAATGAAAATGTGAAAGGGAGGTTTGGGTGTACTCCCACAACGTGGTCTCGAGGGGCAGCGCCCCTGATCAGGGGGTTAGGGGGGAAACTAAAATTGCATTTTACACGCATGAAAATCTGCTCCTGGTGCAATTTGTGACTATAATATGTAACAAAATAATAATTTGAAAAACTAACAAACTTCAAAAATTTGAATAATTTTACATGAATTTGTTCTCCAATACTATTGGTACTTAAGTTACTTCATGTGCATGTCTGTGTTCACATTGTAATTAAGTCAATAATTAGGCATTTTTTGCTGCCAACATATTATACTTCTCTTTTCATAATAAATATGTAAAATAAACACCCAAATACATCATCTATATACAAATAATCCCATATATTCATTTGTCTCTTTGTCCACTGAACACATATGCCAGTTGAGCTCCTTTAAAGATTTATTTAGTCTTCATTTTTGTCACCAATGATTTTGCTGGCTCAATGTGCAATCGTTTCTTTTCCTTCTCATGGAAAGCCTTTTTCCTTTCCAGCTCCAGCTTGTATTGGCGACATGCAGTGCACATATTCTTACAGAGGACTTCAATTTTTCTGTATGCATCTTCATTTGTAGGTGCGGTTCCAGACTCTTTCAACTACGACTTCTGTAATGTATATCTTGCAAAGGACACAAAATGCCAGTCCTTGAGAGTTCAGTTTTCTTATAAACTGACAAACTAAATTTCCGTTGACAATTTGTTCCAGCCATTCCCTTCTGTTTTTTTTAAAAACCTTTATTTAAACTTTTCATGTCATCATGTCTCCCAACAACTAGGGACGCCATTTTTTTTGCAAGCACACTTCTTCTTTCCAGTGCCATTTTTATAAGCCTTAGGTATGATTCGGCTGGGGTTCAAACCCACAAGCTCAGGCATCTGAGAAAAACACTCTAACCACATAGGCCACCAAAGCAGTCCATGAAATCACAAGCAAAAAAGCACAAGTCATTTGTATGTGGTTGGTAAGTAAAACTCCGCTTCTTTTCACTCAGAATTAAATCCTTCAGAACACTCGCATTTTCTGTCATATCCCTGGCATCAGATCAAAACACCTTCATCTATCTATGGTCATTTACCCTTTCTGATGCACGCGTAAAAAGCAACATCACTCCACTACCACAAATGTATAAAAAAACATCTTGCTTGTTGGTCCATTCAATGGGTGCAAGGAACTGTAACTAGAATTGACCAAATGACAGCCATATTCTTTTGAAAAATGTACCTAGATAAAACAGTTAGCTAAAATTTCAAAGAAACAGATTATGTTTGAAGCAACGATTGTAATCAAATGGTACTAAATCTGTCTCAATCATGCAATACAATTATTTGATGTTGAAGCCACAATAAGAAACAGGCATTTGTTTGGTTCTCCAAAGCTGTTCTTTACCGTTGACTTCAATAACGCATGCAGCCTTCATCAAAGAAATCCCACTACAATCTTAAATAAAAACAAAGAATATTTCTTTAAAGGAAGTCAGTACCAAACTTACATAAAAGCAACGGAATCTGATGGATTTTTGCATTTTCCAACATAGAAGTATCCTTTTTGCAGGGAAAAATGTTTATGTGTACGGACGCTACCAATGGTGGCTTTAAACGCAAATTAACTAATACTGACATAAACGAACAAAAAACAAAAAAGTAAATTGGCTTCGTTATGTGATTGTACTATACTTTTCTAATCCTGATATGACCGGTGACTAATGAATACTTTAAATCTGTGTGTGTGACATACTTTTTTTTATATGGAATTACTTGTATGGTGGAATATGTGGTGAGATTCACAGCTGAGTACATGATGTTGATACTCAATTCATGCAATACATCACATGTGTATAAAAACAGAATATATGTGTATGTACCAATTTGTGGTTCTAAATAAAGTAAAATACTATATATGCTATTCTCTGTTTTCACTACTGGTGTAGTTCTCATTTCATATGCACCGATTTAAGATGGTAACTAACGATGAAGCACATGTTTTTACCACCCACATTTATTACCCCCTCCCACAAATTATTTGGGGGTACATGCATCATTTTCTTCAGTTAGCTGACCTGGTTGATTATAACATTGTTCAGTTTATAACACCGTTGGGTTTTATGGCTCCCAACTAGCAATAGCATGGGGGTGTCATGCCACAGACATGTAGCATTATGTCCCTCCCCAGGTCACATTTTCCTGACACCAAGCAACCAACGTTCCCTCTAAGCGAATGGTAGATGTGCGCGCAATGCTCGCTGCATTGTGCAAGCATTACGGAAATGAGCAAAATTTAACGTTGGATTGACAATTCAGCTGTGCAGGGATGCCTGAGCAGCTGAGCGCGTAGCTTAGAGAGAATGTTGCAAGCAACCTCTTATAAATTAATACCAACCCAGATCTGAGCAAAAATTTACAGTACATACATATGTACAACATGATGACTCGCTTATAAGTCGTGTCCAACTGCAAACAACAAAATTTCTGATATGCCATTGCATAAGGTGCCTGCAGATCATGGTCTAACATGTTTGTTCTGCTGATCAAACTACACAGATCCAGGTCTGCTGTCCTAGTAGTATGCAATTACAGATCTGGGTCTGTGCAGTTTGCAGTTGGACAAAAATTCAAAACTACACACATCAAAGGTCATAATCTACCAAAGCAAAATTTGCCACAAGGTCAAGTCTATTTTGTTTTGTTGTACTAGTTAGTCCTAACAAATTAATTTGAAGAACTAGATCTACCAATGTATTATATGTCACCAGATCTGGGTCTATGCAGTTAACAATTTGATCTGACTAGTAAACGAGTGACATATGTCACTCTGCTTCTGGAATTTCAACACAATTAGTACTTGCATTTCTAGTCTATTTTTAGAACATTTTCCCTCTCATTTTGGTGGTGATAGGAGTTGATGCATTTTGTATGGATTTAAGGGTAATTATTCATTCTTGAGAATACAAGTTCAGGATGTGGTTGTCCATGTATATTTTGGCAATAGTGCACAGTGAGTAAGAAGGCCTTGGTGATGATCCGATGTAAAATCTGTATTCTATTCACATGCTGCTGTTTACAAGGCAGCCTCTCTAAAAAAAAATGCAGGTGAACCTTTGACAAGAATTTCAATGTGAAATCATCATCGAAGGTATTTTAGATTAACATCTGATTTGTATTGATTGTCTCACGGCAGAAAGGTCAGTACATGTACTGAGAAACAAATGTAGAGTGGACTGTAGAGTAAAATTAATTGTATTCTATGGCCTTCTGAGGCAGTCATTATTTAACATATTAACCCTTAACGACAACTTTATGGGGCATGAGGTAGTATCCTACTTCCAAGGTCTGTAGCGTCATGGTCATACACGATACACTAAAGTGGATGGTATCATAGAAAGGTAGACAGATGTAGCTCTACAATGGTAGCAAATAATCTAGACATTTTAGTTGCATTACAAATTACAGAGGGAAAAACAGAAATTTTTGGACCCGGTTTTTTTTCACTCAAAAATCGCCCATCGCAATTTGTATCCAGATTGTAGACTTTATGGCCTCAGATCTACAGCAGACAGGTCTGAAACGCACACAGACAGGTGAACCTGTGCAAAAAGTAGGATAAGGTGGACATTTTGAATAAAGAGTCTTCTCCATATGAAAATTATGGGTCCGTTAAGCAAAAAAAAAAGTCAATTTTTGCCCTTATGTTCATGCACCAGCAAACTAACCAATGAAAACCATTTTCTTTAGCATGAGTAACCATATGTCTAACGGATTATTGCTTGGAAATCGATGTATTACGATGTATTCAGAAAGTTTCTACTCGTAATTCATGCAAAAATTGCAAAAACCTACAGGGGTTAATGTGTTAATAACAGATTGTGCACATGTTGCTACTGATGTGAATGAGCTACGAATGGATGTTTTGTATACTAATAACAAAGGTGTATACAACAAGAATAATATTAGGATAAATTTTAGCGCAAACAAGAAAAAAAAGCATTATGGTTGGGTTTCAATGCTACTTTCAGCATTTGGCAACAACAAGAATGTGCCTTTTTGCTTATAAAATCGTTAAAATTAGACTAGACTGGACAACAATGATGTTACCACCAAAAACATGGCTAGTCATGTCACCAGGGGAATGATGCAAATGCATCATACATTTGACTGATTAATATGTGTAATTTATCTGTACAATGTTCTGGAACCCAGGAGATTTTCAAAGGTTAAAGCCATTTAACAGTACCAACAAATGAATCAACATTTGCAATGACGACTGAACACATTAATTCTGAATGCTTGTTTATCACCAGTCATCTGATTTTCAATATTCCCAAAAGTTATGATCATTTCATTAAACACGAAAACAGATCAAATACAATGTTTACCTGGACCAAGGCAATTCTGCTCAGAACCCAAATAAATTATGAACAAAAACCCAACCCAAGGATAAAATAAGAATGTATTGGTCTTGTAGTATAATAGTACTCCAGTACAACAAAAGAAACTATCTTTTTTCTTCATGTTTTCAAACAAAAAGTCTAAATTTGCAAATTTAAATTAATTGTATGTTGTCTCAGCCTATAGTTGTTTTAATTTAAGTGCTTTCATACAGGAGTAACATTCAACTTCAACTTTCAGAATAGTTCATTTCTAAAAGCACACCTGAATCATAATCAATTAATCTTGTGTACGGTTTACACATGTTTTTATGTGGAACATGCAATGGGGGAATACTCAAAGACCATAACTGTATTATTTGTACATGATTAGGATTTAAATTAGAAATAATGTACGCCTAATAGCTGCACCAATTGACATTTTTGTTTTTCGCACCTCTCTGGGAAAATAGGGACAAACATTAACTAAAGCTGTAATACAATTTATGGATCAGCACTTTATTTTGAAATAATTGTCACTACCAAGATATTAGGCATAAAAATATAAGAATAAAGACTCTAAAATAAAATAAAACCACTCATATATGAATAACTTACATATACTGCATCTGTACATGTTCTGGAGCTGGTTATTTTGTGAGATTTAGATTTGGACTAGGGTTGTTAAACGAAAATCGGAAATCCGATTATCAGTTTTGAAAACAATTATCGGTTTTTGTTTTTACAAAACGATAATCAAATTCAATATTTTTTACCATTTTTGTAGTGAAAATTTTAAAAAATGCCAGAAAAAAATTTATTCATGCATTCATTTAGTGTCTACATTTTAATACAATATGGCCAGCAGATAAGAAGGTGTGTTTGTTTAAAATTTGTGAGCGCTCCATGCAGCGTGTTTGCAAATGAATACATTTATTGTTGAAGGATGTAAATAGTTAGTCGACCGACCGGTCGCTAAGTTCTTTGATGTCCGAAATTGACAACAATAGACTGTTAATAGCTACAGTCTCTGTTGTTGAGGACTGGTCTCTGCTGGTTGTGTCTTTTCAAGTTTACAAATACGGCTGGTCGTATAAATAAATCTGATGTATGGGAAAACTTTGAAAAAATTTCATCAAGCATGGCTGGCTGTAAACTATGTTCACAACAAATAAGTCGGAGCGGTGGTACTACTACTGGATTGCATGCACATTTGCGTAGCAAACATCCCGGAATTGCAGCTCCTTCAAATGTTCAGCCGCGATTAACAACATTTATTGGAACACAAAGAAACTGTCCTGATTGTCATCAAGAAAAAGTTACTGCTGCTGTAGCTAAGTTTGTCGCTGAAAACATGCTACCAATTTTGATTGTTGAATCCAATTCTTTCCGTGATTTGATGGCTTTGGTGGAGCCACAATATCGTCCTCCATGCCGTCAGACGATGCGCGTACATACTATATGGTATGTAATGAATATCTTTTATTCGCAAGAGGCATTCACTAACTTGCATTATAAGAATATATTTCTTGTAATTTTAATGTAGGACAAAAACCGATAATCGGTTTAAAATCGGATTTCTACAAACGATAATCGGTTTTGGAAAAAAAACAATATTAACAACCCTAATTTGGACATAAACGTTTCTGAGAGTGAATCATCAGAAGAAGATTGGTACATGGTATGTAATGAATATCTTTTATTCGCAAGAGGCATTCACTAACTTGCATTATAAGAATATATTTCTTGTAATTTCAATGTAGGACAAAAACCGATAATCGGTTTAAAATCGGATTTCTACAAACGATAATCGGTTTTGGAGAAAAAAAACGATATTAACAACCCTAATTTGGACATAAACGTTTCTGAGAGTGAATCATCAGAAGAAGATTGTAGCCATCATCTTAATTGTGTAAATAGTATATAAATAAATTGTGAAAGAATTGGACAAATAGAAAACAAAATACATCACTGTGTTGACAAATTCATTTGGAATAATTGGTGAAAATTTCATGGATTTTTATTGGATATAAGAAGGTAAGATGTGCATGATATTTACAAAATTGTCAAAACAGGTAAAAGCAGCTAGACATGGCTTAGTGCTGCTGGGGAATAGAAGTGGTGATATTATTGATAACACTGCTGGGGCTGAATGAGTATATATATATATATATATATATATATATATATATATATATATATATATATATATATATATATACTGATGATGTATTGCATTGTAGACTATTGTGAATCATCAATACACAGCAAAGGTGTATCGTTTTAGCTCTAATGTTAACTCTTCTACCAGCCAATGGAAATGCAACCTGAAAGTGAATCAAATCGTTTAGCACATTTGATGCACCTTCCCCTCTGTTCCATCTTCCAAATATAAATATATAAGACTTCATCTGACTGGCTGATAAAATTAGAAATAATGCTAATAACACAGGTCACCAGAACATGACTCTTTAATCAGTCACTCGCGGATCAACACTTGAGGCACTAGAGATCAGATTTTTATCAAACTGACAAGGACTGGTTCAACAGAGCATGGACTTCCATTCTAATCTGGACATATATATATATATATATATATACAGAGATCTCGTAAACGCTTAATTACGCGTATTTGGACGCAAACTTTTGGTCCGGGGCGCATAAAATCGCCCATGCACGAGTCCTCCGTACGCAAGTTTTTTCTTTTTTTCGTTTTTTTTCTTCTTTTGCAAACAGGAAAGTTTTGCGACACAATAAATATGTTCTAATCACTGTGAAAAATGAGGCAATGCTTTTATTTGAGGTGTTTTTTGCTGACTTTTTTTGAGCAAAGGTCGTCGGCTTACTTTGATGATGGCGCCGCTAAAGGCTCCAGTTGAAGGGTCAAACAAATACCTGTTTGTTATTGCTGCGGCAACTTCAGATAATTGTAGAACGTTGAAACAGATTTGTTTTATTTGTTTAGTATATATCAGTGCTTCAAAGGTAATCAGTTCTCTTTGAAGTGTCAGCAAACGTATTTTTTCTTCTTCCATCTGGTATTTGTTTTTAAATTAGTGTCATCTGCTTGACTGTACTCATTTTACGTTTCCGCCTTCAGCGGATTCGGATTTTAACTAGTCAGTTGCATAAAGTAATAAGGCCAGATATCATCATTAGCGGATTATGATATAACAGTGCACTGTTAGGGTGGTTTGTCAGTATGAGACAAGGACTTGTTATTTTAACAATATATTCCAGTACATTGTTTCCTGTCATGGTGCCTTTGATTTTCTCTACTCCAAACGCAAGACTGTATATACGGTTTTTATCAGCCAAAATTGGTGTCGCCACAAATATCACCAGATGGTATATTTTGTCACCAAAACGGAAAACAGAATCGCAGTTTGCTACATCAGCGAAGCTAAGCATCAGAAAATTTTGCGAAACGCGACATAGACGAAAGTGAACTATATTGTAGTTCAGAATATATTTGTACATGATATAGATTTTAATACATACTGTTTTAAAGAATAATAAATAATTGCAAAGAAATACATGTAAAACTGATAAAAGTTTTGTATTTGTTTATTCCGGGCATTTTAATGGCCATTTAGTCGCTTCAGAATGTTTCTGGGCACTGCAACTTTTGCTGGTGGGACTGCAAATTTTGCTGGTGGGACTGCAACTTTTGCAGGTGGGACTCCTATTTTTACCAAATTAGGAGTCCTGGACTCCTAGTTTTAAAATCCTAGTGAAAACTCTGATATATATATATATAAAAGCAACATATACAGAATATATGAAACAAAACTTCAGGCAGTAATTTTTTCTTAGAAAAATGGCTCAAACAATAAATTTAACATTACGATACTTAAAATATAATGAAAACTGACTTTCAAAAGTGAAATGTTTATTTCACTGACAAGAACTGGTTGGATGCCATTACATGTCTCTTTGGTATGAAAGGGACACAACTGCAGGAAAATATTACACATGTAACAAGTCATGTGTCTATCAAAAATGTTTATCTTAACAAAAGGAGGAATAGCAATACTGCATCTTAACCCTTTCATCAGACTGGTTTTCTGGTCTAGGGGAAGCAAGTCTACAAACCCTGAGGACCGTTTTACCAGTCTGGGGCTTTCTTAAAGTCATAGTACCTGATTACATAAATTTTGGGATCCTTCTAATAACTTCTTTCTTGTAATGAAGGAGTTTTCCAAGTGGTGAATTTCTTTTCAAACTGTTTGAAGCAAGAAGAGAATAAAGTGTCACATTATGTCGGTTTTCAAATAGGATTTCCCACTTGTATGCTCAAGAAAAGCTTTGGAATACCTTCAAATCTTTGATTTAGACAAGTTTCTGAAAATACTGTATATGTAATGTGGTAAATATATAATTGCTTATGCATTGTACCTGTTGTGTTACCTGACTGCACCTGTATTTTAACAGTTATAATAGATATGCAAATGTTATTGAATTAGTCATGCAATTTGACTTTTAACCTCTATTTTAATACCTTATAAAGTAAAGCCATATATCTTTAAAACTGGCAAAGTTATGTTATTTCAAAGTCCACAGGTCATTCTGCTTTACAACTTCAGTGTTATATAGTGTTTAGGGTTCTATGCCTGCAGTTACTTAGTGATAAAAGGTTTAAATACATAGCAATAATATTGGGGGAAAATTGGGGTGGGGCAGGGGTGCTGATTTACTTTTCCTGTTTTTTTTAATACATGTGTTAACTGCAAGAGCCTTAGTCTGTTTCAATCAACTGATCTAATTTGTTTGTACTTAAAATATAATTCAAAAACTTTTTCATTGCTGAACTGTGTTGATCTTGGGTTCAAAATAATTAGAATCTTTTTTAACAACAGGTTTGTCACAGCAGTATTTATAACAAATATTAATCCGGTCACTTGCCTGTCTTTCTGTTCAATGATGCAGTCAATAATATATTACAAGTGCCATTAAAATGACTGCAAACAACAACAACAAAAATCATTACAACACAAGTGGTAAATTATTTCACCATATGACACAGTTAAGATCTCGTTGAATAGACAGGTACTTGTGTCTTTAGCAGATAGTAAATAACTCTGATATGCAAGGTGTGCCAAAACAATGGGGATATTAGGTGTCGGAGAACAATGTGGATATTTAAAAATATATCTGATTGAAATGTATTATTTAGGTGAAGGACAAACTACATGTATCTGAATGTGATATTATGATATATATGTTAAGAACTGTCCATGGCTGTAACGTTAAATTTTGAAAAAATGATGACTTTTCGTTGGCCTTCATGTTAACAGTTATCTTTAAAGTACTTTAAACTTCGAACTTTGTCTTTTTCCTCCAAATATACTAGGCAACATGAGTAGCGTAACAAAGTGCTGAAAAATGGCATAAAACCCATAACAACAACAAATTGATAAAAAAAATACTGCATCAGCTACCAAAGAAAACAAAAATTATGCTCTTGCTGTCAAAAATACTGCTTAGTGCTGCTGGGGCAATATCAATAACAGTGCTGGGGCAAAACCAGTTAAATTCACATACTTCCAAAGTATGTCTTAATTTCACTGACCAATCGTAAACAGTGGTTCCTAAAAATTTTCTTAAGTTGATCATTTTCTTTCCTCAGTCTAGGGTCTAACACACACACACACACACACACACACACACACACACACACACATATTATAGCACTTTCCATTGAAGAATGGCTATTTGGCATCATGAGTTCATATCAAGTGGTTATGCAGGATAGGTAGTTTTACTGTTTCTTTCTCAAGACCGTATTAAAATACTCCAGTCATTTTGAGTTGGAATGCTGGCCGTTTGAAGTTCAACACTGACAAGGGGAAGAAAAGGTCAAAGTGACACTTCACAAAGACTCCTCTGGTTTAACTCTTTACTGCCTGAAGCAGTCTCTGTCTACACACAATTTAACTGGAATTTGAATTACACTTAAAACGACATGTATTCCAAGAAATGTCTTGATTTCTGTAACCAATGTAGGTAACCATTTGAGATCAGGCTTCTCAACAATTTGTTTTCCGGCGTATCTGTTTGATATACCAGTACTTTACTCTTTCTTTAGAAACAAAAAGACATAAAATGAAATTATCTCCCTTGCATTATATTCTTAAAAAATGATGACCCTGAAACGCTGTAAAGTCGTCCATGTTTACCGGTCTCACTTGTCACAACTAGATTTGACTGTTGTGTGTTTCATCCTCAGAGCCAAATAAATATGAAATTTCTGGTGTCGAAATAGGACTTTCATCATCAGAATACAGAGGTCTCGGAAATGACATATTTTGGACACAATTTTTTTTATATCTGGGACGCAGAAAATCACACATGCAGGAGTCCTCCATATGCATGCAAATAGATGAGCAGCAAAATCAAAGATTTGCCAGTCCTACTTCAACAACATACAGAGTTTGTTTGTTTGTTTAGGATTTTTAACGTAGCTTTAAAAAAACTTCAGTTATATCGTTACATTGTCTGTGAGGCAGTTTATAGTCATGTCTAACACTAGGGCATCATGCCGCAAACATGTAGCATGTCTCACCCTGTCACATTATCCTGACACCAGGCCAACCAGTCCTAACACTAACCTCTTAATCTGAGCACAAGCGAGGCAGCTGTTAGAATCATTAGTTAGTATCATTTTTGTAAGTTTTTAATTGACTCGACCAGGGATCAAGCCCATGACCTCCTGTTTCCACGACAGACGCTGTAACCACTATGCCACCAGAGTGGTTCTACTGAGTTGGAGTATGTGTTGATTATTTGACAAAATGTAATTTGAAAATTTGGATAAGTATTTTGGGGTTAAATGGCAAATTGACAATGATTTTAGTGAGATTCAGAAGAATGCGTAAGTTGCATGAACTGATAGTTTGGATGGGATAGTCGCCAAGTGTAAGAAAGTGCGTGATGCCGACTTAGTGTTTGGAATAAGACCATTCCTTGGATTGACAAAAATTCAGTCTCACCCTGAAGGACCAACACGATTTACACTGCTGTCAGGGTATTCAGCGCAATTGTCACCAGAATATTCTACTCAATACTAATTTTGGACAAACGGGATAGCACCCCTATGTTTCCACGACTCCATATATGGCAGACTATTCTGCACATGGCTTTGAAGAGATGTAATGTTTATGCATCAGGCTATGAAAATGAAATACATTACTTTGGAATCTTACTGTTGGCATTTCATCCAAAACTTTTTTTTTAAAAACCAAAACAGCATGTGATCCACTGTTTAATGAAATGATGTATCATTGTGCAGAAAATTACTAGACACGCCAAATATGCTGACACGGTTGTACATGTCACTGTTATAAAGAATGTAGAAATTAAACTCAATGGCAACCAACAGTTCTTATAATCTGCAAAGTTAAACATTTTCTGGGAGGGCACTGCAACTTTTGCTGGTGGGATTCCTATTTTTTTTAATACCAAAATGGGAGTCCTGGATCCTAGTGTTAAAATTCAAGTGAGACCTGTCATTTTCAATAGGATTTCCCACTTAAAATTACTACTAGAAAACTTTCACCATTTTATGCAATGATTGGATGTTTGTAATTTCAATCAATACAAAGCTTTAATATGATGTGTGTGTGCGTATTTAGGGCAGAATGTAAAGAGTTAAATGTGATAAAATCTTAATGTTTGATGCATTCAACTTTAAGGTTCCATGCTTATTCAAAATTTGACGCTTCCACAGAACCTACAAGGGCAGTACAAATTTCTGATATAATGGAAACATTGAACTTGTCTCAGACAAGATCAAGATACAAACTACATGGCAAGCCTGGTTAAATCTTTACAAAAACTCATCATGCAAGGTCTTTTTTCAGATATATTCATAAACAGTTATATGATAAATATCCACATGCACTTGCTTGCATCAGCATGTTCAATAATATAAACATGATATGAAAAAGGCAACCACTGACCCCTAACTGAGCCACATGGTTCAAGAAGTCTGTTTTTTTTTCAAGTCTTTCTTGAAAGTGTAGATACATTTGAGGCCAGATCTAGCTTTTTATTTCATTCATAAACAATATTGCAAAAAGAGATTTACTGAAAACCGATGTCGGTTACTGAACATGATTTTGGTTCTCCATTTAAAAACGGAAATTGTGAAGGTGAGTCTGAGAGACCTTCGCAAGGGTGGTGCCCCATGAACATGGGGTTCAAGATACCGAAGGCCTCGAGCCAAAATGGCAATTTCGACTCATCAACAACATTATGTTTTCCTCTGAAACTCCCCTTTGTATTATCAAAATTACATTTGCAATTTCTTTACGCAGGATTTCAGCTGCCCTATTGTTTAACGAATCTTCTTTCTTAAGCAACTGTATTGCACATTTTCCTGATGCCTTCAGTCTGTTATTTCATGTTGTGTTCCGAGTTCTAAGTGTTATTGTTTATCATCTCCAATTTGGAACCAAGCATGTCATAATGTATCACACTAAAAGACAACCATTTGCGTGCCATGACTACTGGGTACAGACATGTCCATCTTTGATAGCAAAGACTGGCAACAGTACCATCACATTCCATAAAGTGATCTGTATGTTGTCCTCCTTTAATTCTGAAAGGGAATCGATCTGGAAACTTCCAAATCATAATTTGTCCAACTCCTTCATGCTTAACTTGTTTGACTCTAAACAATGACAGTTCAGATCTTTCTGGCAAAGACCATACAATTCCAAATCACACTGGTTCAACTCCTTGTTTAACATATTTGACACTGGAGTCGTCCTTTTCAATATCGTAAAAATCCCTGCCTTCTCTTTGAAAAATATATAATAAAGAATACACAGCAGAAAGATAATATCTGTGTGCCTTAAGTTTCAATATGCCTCTTTCCTGCCTCTTCTGGAGATATGGCTCCAAATACCAGCTGCCATTGGAATATGTCACATCCTGGCATGGATGGCTAAATGCTAGCCCTCTGGTATTCCGTTTTAATACAAACTGACCAAATACATTACAATCAACATTGTTTTTAAGCCATTTCCACTTCCACCCATTTTTCAAAACTTTATCCATTTTTTTGTGTCCACATCTGTATGTATAAGTAAATACATCATGTTTTGTAAGCATGCTTCTTTATTTGCCGTTTCTGTTATATAAAGATTTATAGTATATTGAGAGTACTTTTTTCAATAGTTCATTCCAAATGTTGGGTCATTAACCTCCACTTTTGATAAAACAATGAATATATTTAGACTTCATGTTACAAATTTTGAGGGGGCCCTGAGTGGCAGAGTGATCTAAAGCGCTCTCCGTTACAGATCACTGCCATCTCACCTGTCTGCATGGGTTCGAGTCTAAGATTTGGCCAATGTAGTAATGTGAGAAAGCTTGCCAGTAGCTTCTCGTGGGTCGGTGGTTCTTTCTGGGGGTTTTCCTGGGTTCTTCCTCCATCAATAATACTGGCTGCCATGTATAGCCTATCGTGTGCTGAAAAATGGCGTTAAACCCTACAACAACAACAACAAATTTTGACTGCTGTTTAATTGAAATACAGCAGACAGGGTCTGTAGGTTAGGTTCATTCTGTTAAAAACGTTATGAGATCCACACCTGTCCCTATGAATGGGTTCATGGGTAGAAACTCAAAACAATTCCTACATTTTTTATGACCAGGAACATGGTAATACGATGCCATGCAATGCACGAATTTTGTTTTTCTTTCTCCAATCCAAGAGACTGGCTACAGGAAGAATTCTAATAGCCCTCAACATTTTTACCAGCCAAGGGCAACCAGAATAGCATAAATGTCAAACCCATGTAATTCATATCATGATAATGGCTTGCCAGAGTGAAAATGGACTTACTTCAGGCAATGGGAAATGCAGATTTTGAAAGAGTGTGACAGAATGATTTATTTCAGATCATCTCCCTTGGGCATTTTAGGAGGGGGGAAGGGACAGCACTGTATCATAAGCAATAAACACCCATTATATTCTCAAAGATGCTTATGTGCTTTAACCATGCAAAATGATGCTCTTGATAAGCCAAAGAGATCTACATATCTCAATTAGTAACCCTTGGTTTTTGAACAATTCAAGTTTGCACAAAGGAAAGTAAAATCATTTTTGACTAGTTAATATCAGTCAGATTCTTGGAAAAGCCCCATTTGTAACAAGAGACGTTTTCTCTACCAAACATTCAAATTGAGCCATAAAAGGATCAGCAGTTGAATGTAGAAACTGGATTGTGAGCATTTATGGGATCGGGGCTGAATGAGTTAAGGAAACAGTTTTCTGAGTGATAGGGGACTCAACAGTCCAGAGATGGAAACCGAAAAAAAAGGAGAGAAATGATGAGTGATGTCCGAAAGGGAAAATGTGACGAATAGAGAGTACAATTTAGGAAGTCCAAAAAGGACGAGTCAATCAAAAAGGGAAAGCACGAGGAAACAGGAACACTGAAACAAAGTCAAGGGAAAAGTGGTGCAATCAGTCGTGGACATTGCAATCTTTTCACCACTACTAATGATGATCCAATAAATCCAAATTAGACACTGCTCATAAATCATGTTGATATCATTTAAATTGAAATGAAAATACAACTATTAATTTAATTAAATTTGTTATATTTCCAGTCTAAGGGGGCTTATATTGCATTATTTTTCCCCATTAATCCTGCCCAGTTATCTGTTAATATTCTATCTGTCACTCACACTGGGTCATAATATTGAGTTCATTTCCTAGGTAGCATAGCTAAATCCAAGTTACTAACACATTACCCTCTGGTGCCGTGTTTACGATGCAGGAGGTAGTAGCCTACTGTCAAGCTTTGTAGCATCAAGGTCATGAATTATACCTGTGACTCCCATATGATGTTTATGACATCATACTCTTGCTCCCCATAAAAAAAACACAAACTGTAAAACAACATCATCATCAAACAATTTATCATAATCAAATTATATTCTCACATTGCCTCAAAATAACCTAATCATTTCCATCACAAGTTAATGTTAGTCATCAATGCCACATTACCATTAAGTTATTTTTGTCATCATTTCATGTTAAAAACATCGATCCATGCACAAATTGATTTGTTTTAATCACAGCAACTTGTGCTTTGAAACTTTAAACATTATGTAAATACCAATACGTATTTAATGAGCATACTTGGTGACATTATTTTTGAAAATATTTAATTGAAACTTTACAATGACGTGTTCACATTATTTTCTTCGTAATATAAGACGTCACAAGTGAACCTAACAAAAGGCAGAAACGTAATAATGGTGGACATCACAATATCTAGTCAGTACTTGTTCATTAATCCTTTTATCACTTTAGGCCGGTTTTCCAGTCATGGGGAAGTAAGTCTGTAAACCCTATGGGGCGCTATACCGGTCTGGGGCAGTGTCCTTTTTTAAAGTCATAGTACCATACTACCGGTACATAAATTTTGGGATATCTCTAAGAACTTCCTTACTGAAATGTAGATTATGTTATACATCTCATGAGTTAAGTCAACTAGAAATCTCGAGTCAAGCCGGCACGTTTTGAGCATGTTTTCCGAATGGTGAATTTTGATGCAAGATGAGAATGAAGTGTCAGATTATGAATTATCAAAATATTTTGCTGTTGTGACCTAACACAGTTGATTGAAAATGAGAGAAAACATCTGAAGATGCATTTAATTGTGCTTGTGGGTGAGTGATGAAGATGAAGAGGACTTTTAAGATTTTTAACCAGACGAAGTGCGAACTCCACGTTTTTGTTCATGATGAACCAAAGGGATAGATGGCTCCATAAAAGCTTTGAAATACTCTGAAATCTTTGATTTAGACGAAGTGTTTGAAAATAATGTTCATGTAATGTGGTAAATAAATAATTGCTTGTGCATTTTACCTGTTGTGTTACCTGTATTTTAAGTTATAATAGATATGTACATTTTATTGAATTAGTCATACAAGTCGACTCGTACCCTTTATTTTGATACCAAATCCAGCCAGATATCTTTAAAATTTGCAGTTATGTTCTTTCAAAGTCCACAGGTCATTCTGCTTTACAAGTCCAAAGTTTCTTAGTGTTTAAGGGGACAGGGACTTATGCCTACAAAGTTACGTGTTTAGGGCTCTATGCCTGTAAAGTTGTTTAGTGATGAAAGAGTTAAACAGGATGAAACTGTAGTTCACTTGTGTGATTAAACATTTAGCTAATTTAAACAAAATATAACAGTCCGAAATATATTAAAAAAATGTGACATATATTTCAAGGTCAAGGCTGTTTTCTGATATCACACATTTTGTAATGATAATAACAAAACATAGCCAAGAAACTCATCTAACAAACAGAAAATACAATTGCCAGTACATTCTAATTATTACAACATAATAATAAGGAATCCCCCTCTTGACCCCCCCACCCACTTGTTACGGCCAGAATCCCTTGGCAATGACGAGTTTGTATTCAAAAGTACCCCATAAGAACTGCCACACCTCTAATGCAACCAACATATTAACTCTGAAATGTTCCCCTCATAAACAGCCACTTTTTTCCAAATGTACCCAGAATGAATAATTAATTTGTATCATGACATAGGGTAAGTATACGCATTATCTCTATCGTCGATACATCTCTAATAATGTCAACCTTTCGTTACTGAAAAGTGTTGAATACAATTAACACTAAGATTAATATTATATCATTGTCTATAAAAGTCGATGTTTACAGGAAACAGGCTCAACAATGTTATACTAGAGTTTTGGGCTTCACACATCTATCAAATTCTTCTCTTTGATGATTACAAAAGTGTAATTGTCACGATCGTAACAGGGTCAGCATATGCTAAAAATAGATTTTGAACATTAACACATTTACACAGAAATTAACCTTGAAGAAAACGAGTACCACACAAAGACCAAAAAATCACAGGACACACATTTATCACTTCCTTTACGAAGGCATTTCATACACTCGACAGAAGATTCATATGCATAATTAAATTGTATACATTTAGCAACATCTGAATAAATCATTACCAAACATTAACATGTCATCACAAATACACAGACGTATCATTTTAGAAGAAAGTCAATTATACTACTCAACGACATAGGTGAAGATAGGATGGGGACTTGCCAAACAATTTTATGTAGAAAAGACGAATAAAACAATGTCATAACTGATAAGAAGGTTATTCAATATGTACGTACCAAGACTTAATGATGTTTTTGAATGGTTTTGCAATGTGCATAACAACAATACCCACTCAAATATCACGCTTACAACAAGAATAAAAACTATCAACATATATTCAGTTGAAATAAGTCAATTATTATAACAAGAACCATTTAATAATTAATGTCACTTTTAAACGAAGATATTAAATGCTTTGAAGTATGTAGTTTTCTTACTTTGTACATTACCTATACATCTAAATGAATCCCCCTCTAGATAGGACACACGTTTTATAAGGACACCTTTCTGGTGCCGATGGGGTGGCCTTTAAGAGTGGGACTACTGTAAATTGTTTCAAACATAATTTGAACGTGCATGGTCATATTAAGAAAATCAGTTTCTAAAAATAGATGGCCCACATTGCATGCGTGTGTGGCACCATTTTAATTTTGGCCATAGTGTGATTCAGTTGGATATAGGACTTCATTTCATGCAAGGATGGACTTGAATGATTCATTTCATTGTCGATGAAAAATTCAGGTACAGTTATGTCAGCAACAATGAAATTAAACATCAAAGTTTTGATGTTATTATATCTTTGGAGCTTGAAATTATTCTTACTTTTATGTGAATAATATTCTAAATTTTTCAAGCACAAATTCAATGCCCTTCACAAAAGATTATTAATTCACTTGCCCTGCTTTCCGTACATGGGCTTATTGAACTTCATTAAAAGTATTTCATAGCGAGTTCTTGTTATTTGTCATTAGTGATTTGATTAAGGATATGTAAATCTATCTAGTAGGCCTATACATGTGTATAGAAAAGAAAAATAACGATCTTATCTAATAATGTTTCATTTCATTGAAGAACTGATCTCAATTATAAATATCAACTATTTAGCAAATCAGTTGTTCTCAGAGTTTCATGTTAATTAAGGAACAAAACAAACACGTCAATAAGAAAAAACTATCAACAACTGTTTTGGAGCATATCACAACTACTCATCTACAATGAACATGCTTTGATGAAACAGGCTGTGACATTCTATGCAACATAGATGGACATTGCAAAGGACACAGCAAAATTTGGTTTCGTTACGTCTTTTTTTTTCTATATGCTTGGTACAGTATTTGCAATATTTAAGTGGTGGTTTTCAAACCTTCTGCATAGCATTACATTTTCAATTTCTTCATTGGATAGAAACTAGTCTTTTGACCAATAACAGCTATAGTTAGGAGTCGTGACTATTCCCATGATGATCATCATCCTTGCACCATGATCAAGAGCAGTTGTCTTGGTAAACTAACACTATTTATGTTGGGTACGAGTTGCTATAAAGCATATGAAAATAGCAAACCACAGCCTTTTTATTATTATCCTGTCACTGATATGTGTAGAAAGAAATAATTTTCAAACAAAATGTAACTATTTTGTAAAACATTTTATATTCTTTAAATTTTTTTACTGCATACTGAGAGCAAGAGAGGGAGAGAAAGAAATCATACTTTAAGTTTCATGGTTTTAATTTTTAAATTAATTTTCTAATTATCATATATTGTGTGGAACACAAGGTCATTTATTATAGTTATTTTATTATTATTACATGTATTATTATTATTTTATTACTATTTTCTATGCAAATTTGAAACTTCGAATTATATATATATTATTGGAAGATGAATTAAATGACCATTTGTACTTGTTTTAGATTCTCTCAAAATGAACCTACCAAGGAAACCAGGATAGACAAGAAAGCAACTAACCCAAAACCTATAATAAATAATACAGAAGCATCCTGCCTGTTTGAAACAGTTTGAGAAATAAATGATACAGAGTCAAAGTTACTTATTCTTCCTCTTTTTTTAAAATTTTTGGTTACTATATGACATCCATTCACACATGAAGTACCCTGATCTTGAAACTGTGTCCAACCACGCTCATAGTAGCAACCCCAGATAGTGCCTATTCATTATCCGTAAACTAGGCGAAAATTGACTTTTTCTTGCACTCTGTGCAATACTAAATTTACATTAAAATCAATATTGATAATAACATTTTTATGAAATACACTTTTTTTAAAAGGGCTTTAAATTATCTACAAAAGCATATATATTTCATTAATATGTACTTTTTATTGTATAACCATACAGTCCTGTAATTATCAATCAGTTATCAAAATTTACGTCTCCCAGTTAGATGCTATTTCCTTTGCGCACGAGCTGACACCAGTGTGTTTGTTTTGCAAATGCGGGTCACAAAGACCTAATGAATATTAATGAGGTGTTCATCAGTTGAATGGGGAATGAATAACATTTCCGATGGTGATTTGAAAATTTGCATATCATGATCCTGTGCTGAGAAACTAGTCCCTAAAGTATCTCTAAATATTTTCAGCTCACGAACGTTTTATTTAAATTTTCAATATATCATTACAAAATACATATTCTAATCTTTCTTTTGATACCAAATTTGTTTTTCACAACAAATATTTAAGTACCTGCATTTAATTTTTTTTCCGTAAGGCACGAGAGTTAAGTCGCCATATTTGTTTCGGATAAACATCGATGTGAAAAATCGGCAAACACAAGACAAATGCTGTGATTTATTTATACTGTTGGAATGTTTTGTATCGGTATGTAATTATTTTGTATATGTATTTATTTATTTATTAAATATTTTGTTAAGTATAGCATAAATTTTATCATAAATGATAGTTCTCATGTTGACATTTATGCAGATTTCACAGCTTTATTTTAGTTTGCTTTTCTTCAAAACTTGCATCTAAATAGAAATTAATGCCAAATTATTTTATGCAAATGATGTTTAAACATGTTAATAATAAAATAAAATCTATGTAAACGAAATTCAATAAATAACAACAATTTATGGTACGAATAGAGTACGAAAACGTGAATACCGATCGACGTTTCATACCATGATAAAGTACTGCTCTGCAATTAGTGTTGTTCCGATTATCGATTATAATCGATCATCAGTTGGTTGAGCGAACCAATAAGATAATCGATTGTGAAACTCCATAATCGATTGTGTGTAATGGGAGACTACTTTTTCGGTGTATGCAAAGCACAAATGTTAGTAAAACTCCCAGCCACTAAAGCTGACCCGATATTTATTAATCCCTTCACAACTACAAATAAAAAACCTTACGATGCACAATTAGGAACATATAGGTAGTCATTATTACATGGTCAAGTTGTTAAATTGTTGAGTTAATAAATTTAAACACATTTTGTTGATTTGTTTCAGTTAAATTGCAACATCTTTTGTAGTATTTAATAAACAATGACAAACAAGAAAATCATGTCCTTCTATACTTTAAATTATAGACACATAACATATGAAAGAAAGAATTTCAGGGGATAGTAGCAGTATTTCAGTTACATATGACTGATCAGCCATAAAATGTTGCGTTCATTTAACAAAGTTGCAGAACAAAAGTAACACAAAATGTAATATTGTCAGGTTAAAGTATACATGCCATTAAAAGAGATTACTGCTGTACATTTATAAACATATTGAATTCTTGATCAAAAATATAACTGTGTAACAAAAATTAAAATTTGCTCTTAGTAACCGATTATAATCGGTGATCAGTTGGTTAAGGGGAACCGATTATCGATTATGAATTTCTGACCGATTCCCATCACTATCTGCAATATGAAATATGCTGTTTTTTTGTAACTGTACCTAAAACCTTTTTTTTTCATTTTCAGTGTAGAAATATGATTATGGATTTTCCTGGTCCTTACTGCCAAAAAGCAGAATAAGTGCTGATACAGTAGCTTCCAAATCTTGTGTAAAATTAGATAAATTGTCAAATGGAATTGTGATTGAAATTTTTAACTTTTATAAGAAAAATAATCAAACATTTCCTGAATTTTGCAACATCCTAACATTACTTAACGATGGGTATCAGTCACTTAACCAATCTACTCTTTCCAACAGAGTGAATAGTTTCTTGACCAATCTACTCTTTCCAACAGAGTGAATAGTGTAGTTGACCAGAAGAAAAAACTTGTGAGTAAACAAAAAAGTGCCAGTGTAAAAAAAAAAATGATGAACTTCTAGGAAGGGGAATTCAAGACAGAAAACAGATGCTACAATTCTGGAGGTCAGTGCGCATTCTTAGAACATAGAAAATTTGATGAACTGTTTACAATGTATGCCAATGTTTTCTTCTGAATAAATTGACTTGTTAAGAAATATGTTGTACATTATCTGTATTGTCTGGTAGAAGAAAAGTAAATATTTGAACCCCTTTATTTTCGTCCCTGCATTGAAATCTAGTGAACATAGTCTAATTTATTGTAAATATTTGAATCCTACAGGAAAAAAGCAATAAGACTGACAAATTTCATGGAGATATCTTTTTTAGATCAAAAGTTAAGATGAAAATACTTATCTTATTAAACGTGTTGGGTAGCGGCTTATATGAATCAACATGCATTTAAAGATGGCAAAAATTCACTGACAATAAAATATTTGCCAAGATTCAAATAGTCATAACTTCTGAACTTATCAAAATATTTCAGAAACTAAAACTGTTCTGAAAAGGTCTGAATGAGCTCTATAAGAATCAATAATTAAAATGCAAATATGAAGACTTTGTAATTTTGACTGGGGTTGCTACTCGTAATGCCATTGTCTGCACTGTCATTTGAATTCATAGCTGCAACACTGGCATAAGTATCACATTGTACACAAGTTTTTTTTGTTTGAAAGCAATGCAGTAGTGCACACCAGGTCTTGTCGGTAAATGACATCATTTTATATTTACAGCAACAATGTGAATTCATAACCTGCCCAATTTATGGAGTCCTGAGAAAAAAGTCGAGGAAGGTCTGAATTCCTTTCCATTCCTGCTGATGAAAATTGTTGCTGTAGGGTTTAAAGCACTTTTTCAGAACACGATAGGCTATACATGGCAGCCAGTATTAATGGAGGAGGAAGAATCCGGGAAACTATAAGAAAGAACCATCGACCCACAAGAAGCTACTGGCAAGCTTTCTCATGTACACACAGTGGCTGAAGCTGAGACTCGAACCCACACAGACAGAGGTTAGATGGCAGTGATCCGTAGCAGAAAGCACTTTAGACCACTCGTGGCCTCGCCGATGAAATTTCTGATGCTACCATACTGTAGCAAGAAAGAGTGTCTACAGCTCAAGATAACTTTAACTGACAGTAACAAAAGTTACAAAACAAAGTCCGTTGAATTAAATGTTGTACATTCTTTGTCTTTAATATTAATTAAAATGCATGAATCTCATCAATCTAAGCAAGAGACTGAAATGATGGGATAAAGGATGACAAAGAAAAAATATTAGGGCATAACACACTTAAAATTACGTTCTCAGCTTTTATCTTGGCTCCTTCATTTATAACATTGTAAAGCCTTGTGTAATACTTATTTTAGTGCCTGGAATATATGTAGTAGCATTTTACAGGGAATTGAAATCGATTCAGACAAATCATTTAGACCTGTTATTATTTATGCTGGGTTGATTCTGCCCAGAACAATTTCAGACCCCCTCAACCCCATGATCGTTTCAACATAAAAATACTCAAATTTTAAATGCCCTATAAAGATATAAATTACTTAAAGATCTTATTTCACTCTGGTATTTTCTTTAGACAAACCAAGAACCAAAATGATAATTACTATTAAAAAAAATTAAAAAATATTACAGGTTGTGCTAACCAGTTAGACTAATTCATTTATGTATGGAAACCAGGATGTAATTTTAGTACTTATGGTGCCAAAAATAAAATTTATTAGAAATAACAGTATCATAACTCATGGCTGTGCCTTTTGAGAATTTTGATCTTAGTTTATTGTTAAAAATCTGTCTGCTGACTTTTGAGCCATGAACAATAAAGCCATTAAGTCTTCAATGCATTCTGTGTGCAATCATTACTCAAACAATAACAGACATGTTTGTTCTTTAAAATCCATATACAACCAAGCACCACAAATTGCAGTGAGGGGCCCCAAGTGGCCAAGTGGTCTAAAGCGCTCATTGTTACAGATCACTGCCATCACACCTTTGCATGGGTTAAAGTCTCAGATTCAGCCAATGTGGGTTTGTGAGAACGCTTGACAGTAGCTTCTCATGGGTCAGTGGTTCTTTCCAGAGTTTTCCCCCGGTACTTCCTCCACCATTAATACTGGCCACCATGTATACCCTATTGTGTGCTGAAAAATGTTGTTAAACCCTACATCAACAAATTGCAGTGGTTGATAAGAGATTCTTACCTGAATTTTTAAATCATTTAAAAAAATGAAAGCTGCCAACACATGTGCATGGGCTGGTGGGAGGTGTACTGTTAGATGCATTTGGCTGACCAATGAATAATGTCAAGTCCTTATAAAAATTACCCTTTATCAATCGACATTTATTGGTGGTGCAGTTACTAAATAGGAGTAACAGTGTTAACCTATAACAGCATTTTTAATATAAAAAGGGTGAAGCAACTCTGGCATAACTGACTTCTAATAGCGTGCCAAAATGGACAGGTCTGAAAAAACTCTGGAGAATCGCCATCCTGTGAAAGGTAGATATAAAATCTGAAGGTGACAACACATGGGGGATTGAGATTCACCTGCCAAGGTCACATGAAATTTTCATAAAATTATTTTTATGGCATTCTATTTCATGATATTTATAATGGAAAGGAAAACTATGTGGTAATCAGTGGTTAAGACCTCAACTTGTGCCAGCCTGGTTAATATGCTGAAAAGACTACTACCCTTAAAAAAAAGAATCAATGATTCAATATGATAAGAAACAAACAAAAGGTGCCACAGAATCATTCAATCACTCCATGTCTTTTATCCCAAGAACATATGCAATAAATTATTAAAATTAATATAATGGAGTATTAATTTATATTATGTTATATGAACACACAGATATATTTTATTAAGGACTCGGTCTCATCAAGGACTTATTCTATATAATTTTCTAGACCACAAAATACAACAATTACTAATATTACTAAAATAGAAGCAACTTGTCTACCCAATGAATGGCAAAATTATTAGGTCCACGTTTGTTTAATACAGCAGGTACACCTATATTATATAATCTTTTAAATCTGCTATAACCAGGACATACGACAATAAATTGCAACAATATAACATTATTTATGAGATAGGTTACAAACCAGAGCATGTCACAAATTCCCAGAAATTTTATGTTTCATAATCCTAATCAAAAACAGTATGGTGCAAAAACAGTATGGTGGGGGAAATTTCAATACTGTAATCCAATAACATGAAAATATCACCTAAAACCCAATGCACCACAAAAAAAACCAGACTATTTTACATATTATACATTTCGGACATTCTGCACTGATCACTTCTCTCACCAACACGGACATCATTTCATCACAATGTTCAAGCCCTGCATAAACGGGCCATACTGATATATTTTTTTTTTAATTCGTGTACCATTTGGAAAATATAATTTTATACTTAATGCAACATCCATGTTTAATTATATGAAGAAATCCTACATATAAAAAAAGGAAAATATTCATTAATGTTGTACAATTACACCTTACCATTGCATCAGGGTGTAAGGTGTGTGAATCATGCCATTCATTGCTAAGGCAACAAGTCTAGTACTTTAAACTATTATATTATTGTAAAGAAATAGAAAAAGGGTACTTGACACGTGATACGCACCTCCCTTGGCCTTGGATCGCCCTGAACGGGAGTAATTATCCTCAGTGGCCCCTCCGATCAAATTCTGTGACCCCCGCCATACCAAACAAAGAAACACCAATAACAGAAAAAGTCCACGGAAAATATTGAAAGTGGCCATTTGTTTTAGTCTTAAGTTTTGTATATGTCACAACTAGACTTTGGAAATTCCATTAATACTGTCATGTGGCGCCCAGACTACAGACTCGATGATTGTCGTGTTTACTCATACCGGCTGTTGTCTCGCTCATTGGCTCTCGCACCTAGTTTTATCAATGAACGGCGAAATTCTCACTACAACGCACATATTCCAATCCGATTTAGGTTGAAACATCTGCTGTAACAAACTCACATAAGTATGCAGATGTGATCCTGATGATATAATTCAAGTATTAGAAAAGTATATTCACTAAATATGCAAAACTTAATCACAAAACTAAGTTTACGACTAGTTACAAAATATTCCCGTGTTATTATAGCCTTGAACTTCTTGTGCTTGTTATGTCAGACTATGGGTCCGAATAGATAGTATTCCACAACGATCCTGGGATGAATCTGTTATGATGTGCCCTCTATGGACAAGCTGAATATCTCTTCTTTACGTTGTAGTCTATGATAATAACATCAACATTTAAAAGGCTTCAATAATTTAGTTATATACTCTATAAATCTCATACATTCCCAGTATACATCGCTACATAGAGGAAAAAAGTATGACTACGATGTAAACAACCATCGTTGGTGATTGGTCAATTCATGACAAAGCTATTCTAGTAATTATGGATTTAGTTTCGAACTTTATCTGGCGGTACTGTAATGTGTACCTTCTATAGTCTGTTTCACCTGTTATTGATTAAGTATGCAATTAAATGCAAGGTCACTTTGCCCCCGTCTGGAAAATGTTATTGTTATGCTTAATTGCATTTTATGTTAATTTGTTATTCTTTCCGTTTTATTTTAATCTATTCATTGAAACAGACAAAATTTATTAAAGTTGATATAATTCGAAAAACAAAATGCAATAAAGCTCTATCATTTGCATGACGACCTGTCTTGATGAATGAAACATGGATTTGACGTTCACGAGGCACAAGTATTAATCTCGAAGAAGTATAAAATATCCGGACCATTTGCAAAATGTGAAATATATATTATATTATTCTTTTAAACATTAATAATAATAAAAATGCTGCACCATCAATGCACTTATACGCCTTTCTTCCCTTTCTTTATTTTATTTGATTCTTGTTCCCGTTTATCACTATCATCGTCATCGTCATCAGTTTCCTCATTACCATCTTGCTCTTCTTCTAAAATAACCCCCTAAAATTGATGTAGAGTCACTATGATAAAGAATAAGATATATAACGTGCACGCAACCTATAAACTTGTTATTGAATATCGAAAAGATCAACTTTATTATAGCCTTGAGGAGTAATTGGTTTTAATAGCGCTTGTAACACATTATAGGCTGTATCATGTCGAGGAAATAGCTATGATCATTGTGCATTCTCCAGGGACACGCCGAGGCAGCCGGTCCAGTGGGTACCGAAACCGCAACACATTGCGCAGACTACACATTCATAGTCAACCTGATTAAATCAGATAGTCATTCCCTATACGTGATCATATGACGTAACAGCTTTAACGCTTATATTAGGAATGGCATAATTTCAAATGAATCCTTTATCATGAGTCCGACAAACTACCAATCATGTGCGCCCGCCGCAGTATATATATTTTTTTTTTTTACGGTGGGCGTATCAGTCACATATGAGAGAGTTAGTTGCGTAGTTTCGTGCGTAAACAGTCTGAAACTAAAGCTAATATTTACTAAGCGTTTGATCAGAATCTTGTGACATATTTTCAACTTCATTTGCATGATTAAACTTGTCAATATAGATATATATATATATATATATATATATATATATATATATATATATATATATGTATATGTATATATATGTATATGTATATATATATATATATATATATATATATATATATATATATATATATATATATATATATATATATATATATATATGAGAGAGAGAGAGAGAGAGAGATAAGTGGTCACGTGACCCCCTTGACCTATCCTGCGAGTACCCATGCTACCAAATGAAATTAGGCAGCAACGGTCCTGAAACCTTAATTTTTAAAAAGGAAAAGAAAACAAACGAGTGTTTGGATAAGCGAGCAAGAATATTATCGAGGGTAACTAAAGCTAGACCTTCATTAAGAAACTAAGGATCGAATTTAAAGTCCTGATTACATTGGTTGATATTACAAACCCTTGCCTACATTTTCTATTCATTATCAAATGTCACAGGTATGCTATTACAAATCTTTAAATCGGCATGCTTGCAGAAACCTATTGGTTAATACTAATACATAACTGAAAGTTTTAACTAGAATTATGTGTATATAAATTGTGGTCAACACGATACCTAACTGTTTGGCCGTTGTAATGAAGGCAACAAATGTCAGAAAAAAGTTGCAATTTTCAAGCTTTTCCAAGGATTCAGCACCAAAAGTAGCAAGTCTACACAAACTCATTAGCAGTATATCAATTGAGGGTGTCGATCCGAAAATACGTATTTTAAATTATATATCTTACCCTTATCCGAGAACAGTTTCATACTACTGATTTTTTTATTATTATTTAAAAATACCCCTCTGTCCATTGACATCGTTATACATACTGCGCAGACTACACATTCATAGTCAACCTGATTAAATCAGATAGTCATTCCCTATACGTGATCATATGACGTAACAGCTTTAACGTTTATATTAGGAATAGCATAATTTCAAATGAATCCTTTATCATGAACACGTTTGACTGGACTGAAGAAACGTTACAAATTGTAAAAAAGAGAACTCCCTCTTATAGATGGATCTTCTTTTGGCTTGATGACAACATTTCAATATAAGTTAACAAGAGAAAATTATTATCCGGATGTTTTATAAAATTTATAAATTGTTTTTAAATGATGCACTTATGACATAGATATATTTAAGACGTCCTTTTGGTGATCGCGAAAGCCCAGCTGCTGACACAATAAACATTAAATTTAAAACTTATTGAAAAGGACAAAAAAAAAAAAAACAACAACAACAACATAATACTTTAATATAAAAGAATGGTTAAATGAACAGTCTACCTCCACATAGTACAAACTATCGAGAAAAGATATTTTCTTCAGTAAGAATGTATCAACCATGTGAAATTTGTTTAAAAATTAGTTTGATAGTTAGTTATATTTCTTTTGGCAACACGCATAGGCTGAGAAATTGAAACCAAAATAGAGAGAACATGGACGTGCATTTAGAGATTATTCAAAAGTATCAAAAGAATGACATTTTAAAGATGGTTATTTATTTGCTGGGACAGGAAAACAACGAAAACGTGTTATACTTACTCAGACAAAATCATATATGTAGGTGAAAGTTTTAACAAAAGACCAAAGTCTTTAATCTGAAGTATTTCACGCAAAATGAAACAAGAACATGGGTTGGCGTTTTATTAAAGACAGTTGTAGCATACATTAAAATACATACAATACTCATCAAAAACCAGGAGTCCCAGGTAGAAGCAAGCAAGGTAGAAAACCGATCAACATTATGGAGCAGTCCAATCTATTGCAGAACGCCAATACAATCTAGGACAATTTAAAAATTTCCAAACCCGAAAAATTAAGTTTGAAAACATAAACTTCAAGTATCAATAATAACCTTAAACTAAACAAATAATGTGTGTTCTTCGTCTATCGATTCGATGAGGACCTCTCTAGTTATCCGAAGGTTTTGAAGTTCTGGTTCTGTTCTGTGCGTGCGAAGGTGGCTGATGAAGCCAACCCTTGCACGGAATGTTCGCTTGCATAAGGGACAGGAGATGAGTGGCACATCTCCAGGGGTTTGATGGCATATACTTTTCTGGCTTGCTTCAGCTGCTGTCCTGCTAGATTCGCATAATTTGGAGCCTTTGTGCACAGATGAACGCCAAGTGACTCGATGGCTGACTGTTTGCTCCCAGGAATCAGGGTTTATGTTGAATCCTTTCAGTGCAGCAAATAATACTGCATATGTATACCAATGGTTGTATGGCCTACCGTAGTTTACTCTTGACGTAAGTTATAAATTCACCTTAAGATATGACCTCTCTAAGTTTATATCTTCTTTGCAGCCGTGTCTACGTCTTTTATTAAACAAATTAAAATAATAAACTAATCAATGTTAAAATAAGTAAACTAACATATTCAGAAGAAAAAAAAGAATCAGTCTCACGAACACTCATAGGAAAGCAAATTATCACCCTACCAATAATATCCTGCATTGCTAATGCTGCTGGCTTTACTTATTAAGGTTTTTCTTCTTTTATTAACGAACGATACTTTTGTTTTCTTTCTTCTTGTGATGGAAAAGTAGCACCACTTCTGCTTTCACAACCAGCGAAATATTTTACACAATTTTATTGACACATGGCAGTTTTGGATATAGTCACCGCAATCACTGTCAGAATACCATCTATTGTTGCATCTTTATTTTTGAATAATCATTTCAGCCTTTCATCTAATGATAAATGTTCTATATTTTTGTTTCAATTCAGCTACTGTGTAAAGATACATTTCTCTGCCGACATCCTTTCTGAACTTTGTATCTGTTTCTCCAAATTTCGACTCAGATAATACAGTTTATTCTCGGTTTTGGTAATTTTACAGTATTCATAAATCACATCCTCGTCCTTATCGCAATGGGGAAAAAAACATTTGTTAAATCAATATCATAATTTGTATACTTATGTGAATGTTCTAACCTTTACAATTCAACAAACAATTAATCGATTTCAGATTCTACGTGATTTAATTAATTAATACACATTCTATTTTGTTCTTCATCTGTTAAACTCGTTGTTGAACAGAATATATATTAATTTTGTTGACTTTTTTACATTGTGTAAAAAGAAAGGACTTACCATGGTATCTTCATAGCCTTTGCATATCAATGTTTAATAGTCTGGGGACCTAGAATGATTTGGCTTGTTTAAAACCAAATGAGTGATTATGCTTAATTATATGAAATATAGAAACCATTCTATACTATGACATATGGATTCGAGGGTATTTTATACTATGACATATGGATTCGAGGGTATTTTATTTTACTTTTTTTGTTTTAAATATGAGTAATCCAGAAATGTTCTCGTATATGGACGGAGCGCTTAAAATTGGAGAGAATGACTGGCTTCTTAAATATATTCTGCAAAAGAACTTGCATACATCGTGTCATAGATATGCACACACACACACACACACACACACACACACACACACTCTCTCTCTCTCTCATATATATATATATATATATATATATATATATATATATATATATATATATAAACATGCATAAAAACCTTTTTAAATTCATATTTTTAGGCGTCATTAGACGTTACCACCACCACATACATATATTTCAAGCAGTCTTAAACTAGACATGTGGAATGTAAAAATTATATTGGTTTATTTTCTTACATTGTATAAGCTTGGAACTAAATAATACAATTATAGAATGATATTTTGGCGATATTATGCATTATGAATGAAAAACAACTTCAATTTATTCACTTGGTTTATTAAAAGTAAAATTCTGGTGCGAAATTCATAATTTTAAGAAAACATGTAAGTGCATATATTATGTAAAGGTATGGTGATCTAATTGGATAGTTTTTCCTTCATGGTTATATGTCATGTATAATTGTATTTTGGACTTTGCAACTGTCAAAAATCAACCTCATTCTGTACCTGACCAATTACTTTTACGTAGTAAGTTAACATTTCTCTCCGAGTGTGGATTAACTACATGTATTAGGATATTATCAACAGAGGTTAATACTGTGTTTATTTCGGTGTGAGTCTAGGACATTGGAATTCCCCTCCCCCACCCATATATAACCTGTTGTACCTGATATTTAGCATGTTCTTTGCTACAATTTTATTTATAGGCCTTTTCTTGCTAACAAATTAGAATATTCTAAAAATGAACTTTGACCCTCCTTCTGGATCTTTTTTTGTCTTAGTCTTCTATATAACGTTGTTTACATGAGAAATTACTAATTCCTGCATTTAACATGCGAGGTAGAATCGGTCTTATTGTTGTGTTCAAAGTTTTGTTTGGGTGGAATTATTTAATAAAATTTTCATTCCCTGGAAATACAAAATGCTCATCAATGCTATTCGCAAACTGGAACATTAATGTGAAATTATGGTGAATTTGCACAGTGACTTAATATATTAGTATGATCCATCAAAAGACTGTTAGTACATCGCCACACTATGGATTACTGGCACATTAGCTTATTCAAGACTATAGACACATCAACACATTAAATATCGGAAATGACTTGAAATACCAATGGAATTCAGTAGGAACCTTATTCATAAATCTTTTAGGACTATTTATAATTTAGGTCGCATTACTGTAAATTCATTAACATTTTCATTCTATATTTGAGAGAAATACATCACTTGTTAAATTTTACAACACATGATGATATTTGCTCTTTTTTCCAACGCAGTTTAAGACCATATGGTCATAATAGTACAATAAATAATTCTCCATTATTAGAAAATGGAATTTTTTTTATATTTTTAAATCAGTATTTAATTCTTACACAAGCGTGCTCGCAGGCAGGCACAGTTACTGGACAAGAATATAAGCTACCAGAGAATTGCCAGGAAGAAAAAGTAATAAATTGCGCTTGGATGCTTTCTTCTTTATTGGACTGCTAATGAATTATATACCATTTTCAAAGGGATGATCAAAATCTAAAAGTATAGCATGGTTTAGGAATATTGGCAACACATAACTTCCAAGATCTAAAGGATCTTTTAATATTCATTCTGTGTATCGCAAAATGTTAAGTCTTGTAATCTTTCTGCACAAGTTTTCGAGTTTGTCTAAAATATATATATATATATATATATATATATATATATATATATATATATATATATATATATATATATATATATATATATATATATATATATATATATATATATATATATATATATATCTTGTTAGTTTGGAACTTCATTAGCTGGAAGCAATTTTTAAAAAATAAAGCTACATGAACTAATCTATGTGGTAATATCAGCTAAATAACACTTTCTAAACCTCTTTTATTTTAATGCATCCAGGTCGCTTTGTCAAGCTATCTTCTACGACTAATATTTGTTCTCGTATTTCATTTTCCATATAAAACTAACTTCAAGGTCAAGAGGGCAAACACCCAGGCAGACGGTTTCTGCTGACCACAAAATGTCCTAATCGTCTCCTATCCCTTCGTTTTATATCTTTAATTATTTTAAAGCTGTCTTTTGCTTTACATTTGCAATGAAGGTAATCCATGGCAGGCATGCTATTTAAATATGCAAAAGTTTAGGTAATTACACAGCTAGCACAGACAGAAGTAAGAGTTAGGAGAAACACCACTCGCTGTTGTTGCCCAGACTGCAAGTGGTTTTAAAGATATGTGTAAGATAAGTTACTTGTACGTTAATTGCGAGTAATTTTCGGCTTATGTTGGAAAAATTAAGACAAAGATCTGTTGGAGCCTGTTATACATGTTATTAAAACACCGTATAAAGTTCAAAGCATCCGATAGGTCGAAGAGTGGTTCCACTAACAGAGCTTAATATATAGTGGTAACATAAGGCTCCTCTTGGTGGACTAGCTATTTTTAGAATCGTTCTAAACTAACAATGATGATTCTAATAACAATGCTGAATAAACTAAAGCGGTTTGAAAAATCTAAAAACGAACTTACCATGAAAAAAAAAATATCAGTCTATGTCAGGTTGGTGACTTTTACAGGTAATAAATATCAATGTATCGAGCAAAACAAATTAATTATGTTTATCAAGCGGCACTGAATCGTTTCTAACCGATGCATACATTATGCCTTTCAACAAGTTATGAAACTGTATAACTGGCACACCAATTAACAATGGATATAAGAGATATTTAAAAGTTTATTATTTCTTTTCACTCAATTCCAAACTCACTACCTAATAGCAGAGGGACTTTTAATAGAATTTTTTTAACAAAATAGAACTGAGTGCAACATGAAGCTTGCGATGCTGATTTCTTCCTAAAATTTATTGTCTAGTGAAACACACAAAATACAATCTAGCATGTGACTTACTTCTCTGCCCTCACTGTTGTATACACCATGCTTTAAAAAGTACTGAAGTTTACCCTTACTGTTGTATACACCATGCTTTAAAAAGTGTTGAAGTCTGCCCTTACTGTTGTATACACCACGCTTCAAAAAGTACTGAAGTTTACCCTTACTGTTGTATACACCATGCTTTAAAAGGTGTTGAAGTCTGCCCTTACTGTTGTATACACCACGCTTTAAAAAGTACTGAAGTTTATCCTTACTGTTGTATACACCATGTTTTAAAAAGGGTTGAAGTTTGCCCTTACTGTTGTATACACCATGCTTTAAAAAGTGTTGAAGTCTGCCCTTACTGTTGTATACACCATGCTTTAAGAAGTGTTGAAGTCTGCCCTTACTGTTGTATACACCATGCTTTAAAAAGTACTGAAGTTTGCCCTTACTGTTGTATACACCATGCTTTAAAAAGTACTGAAGTTTACAGGTTGTCCTTCGGTAAACTAGATCCTGATGACCTTTTTCCAGATTTTTCTAGTTGTTAGCCCAATTCACAATAAAACCACGGATAGCCAATGGATTTTCTCTTGACCACTTGACGAGTTTGTTACACAATATATAGATTTTTTGCTGTTAAGCAAATAGCATTGAGAAGAGTGAAACAGTGACATAACATCTTAAAGAAAGTTAAAGGCACATAATTATTTTATTAAGTAGATCCGATACCACATAGGAACGAAAAAGAAATGTAAAACAATATACAAATAACTGAATGGAAACAATTTCAGCCAGTTTAAGTATTCCGACATCTTTATTGCATTTATCTGTAATAGCTACTTGTATAGTTACTGGCAGCAGAATCCCAATTTGTTACTCTGAATACAATATGATATGAATACAATATGATATGAATACAATATGATATGAATACAATATTATATTGAATACAATATGATATGAATACAATATTATATTGAATGCAATAATACAGTAATACACTATAATAAATGAATTTAGTTATGATTGGAAGAGTAATATCTAAAAGGTTTGTATTAGCTTGAAAGCAATTAATTTATAAAGCTATATGAACTAAACTATGCGGTCAGTCGCAAATTAAACACGACACAAATTGGAAGAATTATGACTACAGTAAAAGCAGCTTCAAGATGCTTTGCTGTTGGAATAAAAGACAGGGAACAAAGTTTGGTCACTTACTACCTGAGTATCCCGGATAATGATTTTCTCTGTATTCTACTAAACATAATGGAGATCGTGGTCGCCGTGGTTTAAGTGCGAAAACTTAAACAATAAATACAACCAAACTACATGTTTTTTATATCCGACTTTTAGATGAGCTAGTCTTTGTAAATATATATTCATTGCAATTATGATGGCGTAAGCGTGTATGCTGCTTAAATGTTTTGTAGACATTTTTCATCACAATAAAAATATCAAAGTATGATAAAGATATCACTGCTAACAAAGATGAGATTGTGACACAGGGAATTAATTACCACACTAAAACACATCATCATATCACTCATACACCCATCAACTGAATCCAGAATAATTCTTTACACATAAACGCAGTATCGTGTCATTTGACATAACGTTGAATGAGATACTAACAGTTAATTTGTAAACACTTTGGGTAGAATACTCGTGGGAGGTATAATGAGGATACCTAGATGCGTACGAATAGTACCGAGAATCTCTTTTTGTTTCGGTCTATCACCACAGTCACGTCCATGTCACACGCTATATAGGGTACTTCTTCAAAGTTTGCCATCACTTGCACATTATCACTTTCCTCTAATACCTTTTGATGCCTACCCAATACCTTCCGACTCATATTGCTCCATTTGCAATTATTGAATTATCTTGACGTTGAATAAACAAACAGAAGCATGATTGGGCTGAGACTCGTTTACGCGATTTGTTAAACGACTGTCGGGACCAACAAAGCGGTTTCATAACCACCACTGTTTAAACTTCTCGGAAAAAGTTGGTTTGATATCTGGAAACTGAAAGGTTATGGACGTTGTTTCTTCTGACCCGGTATGGTCCATCGATGATTTACTGTCTCAGATCAGATTGATATTCCAAGGTAACTAATGCGCTTCCATTTGGCACCATTAGAAGAACATGCACGGGACCGCTCCGCACACCAGCATACATTCTGCATTCTACAAGATTTTTAAAACTGAACAAAATAATTTAATAATCAAAGTTATAAATGAAAATATGAGAGGATTCAGTTATGATTGGAAGAGTAATATCTAAAGGGTTTGCACTAGCTGGAATTTTTGTTTGTTTTATTAAGCTATATGAATTAAACTATGCGGTTAGTAAAAAAAGCCAAAGATTGGAAGAATTATGACTACAGTAAAAACAGGGTTGTTGGAAAGGCGTTCGCTCGTGTCGTCCTGGCGCGCTTGCAGACCCTAGCATCCCGAGTCTTCCCCGAGTCCCAGTGTGGTTTCCGAGCAGGCAGGTCAACTGTAGACATGATCTTCTCACTACGACAGCTGCAGGAGAAGTGTCGTGAGCAGCAGATGCCCCTCTACATTGCCTTCATAGACCTGACCAAGACATTTAACCTGGTCAGCCGGAGCGGACTCTTCAGAATCCTTAAGAAGATAGGCTGCCCCCCACGACTGCTCGCTATCATAACATCGTTCCACGAGAACATGCACATCACAGTGTGCTTCAACGGCGCAACATCAGAGGCCTTCCCAGTCAGCAGCGGAGTGAAGCAAGGCTGTGTACTTGCGCCAACTCTCTTGCCATCTTCTTTTCCATTCTCCTCCAGTACGCCTTCAAGGACTGCAGCGAGGGTGTGTATATACTCACCAGGACTGACGGAAAGCTGTTTAACATCGCCCGTCTCCGTGCAAAGACTAAAGTTACAAAGGTTCTCATCCGTGAATTGCTCTTCGCCGACGATGCAGCCTTGACATCACACACGGAAGATGGACTGCAGCAGCTAGTATGCCGCCTCTCCCACGCCTGCAAGGAGTTCGGACTGACCATCAGTCTGAAGAAGACGAATGTAATGGTGCAGGACGCAGACTCCTCTCCCACCATCGCCATTGATGGGTACATCCTGGAAGTTGTTGAAGACTACACATACCTTGGGTCCACCATCTCCAACTCGCTCTCCGTTGATACTGATGTAAATGGCCGGATTGCCAAGGCATCAGCAGTTATGGCGAGACTGAACCAGAGGGTCTGGGACAATCACAACCTCACCGAGAAGACCAAACTGCGCGTCTACCAGGCATGCGTGCTCAGCACACTCCTTTACAGCAGCGAGGCATGGACCACCTACGCGAGTTACGTGAGGAAACTCAACAGCTTCCACATGAGATGCTTGCGGCGCATTCTGCGTATCCAGCGGCAGGACAAAGTTCCCAACACAGAGGTTCTGAAATGCACCGGCATGAACAGCATGTTCTCCATTCTCAGCGAGAGGCGCCTTCGCTGGCTAGGCCATGTTAGGAGAATGGACCCAGGCCGCATACCCAAGGACCTGCTGTACGGCGAGCTAGTAGAAGGTGCACGAACGACTGGAAGGCCACGTCTGCGCTACAAAGATGTCTGCAAAAAGGACATGAAGACAGCCAACATCAACATAAACAATTGGGAGAGCTGTGCTGACGACCGCTCCGCGTGGCGTCTTGCTGTCAGACAGGGCACTCAGAAAGCTGAGGAGATGAGAAACACAAACCTCGCTGCAAAGAGAGCCAGGAGGAAGGTGAACCAAAAACATCCCCAGCAAGCATCAGCATACACCTGCAGCACGTGCAACAGAGACTGTCACTCAAGGGTCGGACTCTTCAGCCACTTGCGAAGATGCAGATAGGACACCCAAATCGGAAGCTACACTATCGTCTCTCGAAGACGGACGGATGCCGACGATGAACTAAACTATGCGGTTAGTGTAAAATTAAACACGACAAAGATTGGAAGAATTATGACTACAGTAAAAACAGGGTTGTTGGAATAAAAGACAGGGAACAAAGTTTGGTCACTTACTACCTGAGTATCCCGTATAATGATTTTCTCTGTATTCTACTAAACATACTGGAGAAGGTGGTCGCCGTGGTTTAATTGCGAAAACTTAAACAATAAATACAACCAAACTACATGTCTTTTTTATACTTTTTTTCAGATGAGGTAGTCTTTGTAAAAAAAATATTTATTGCAACCTAAAAGTTGTTCTCCGCCGTCTTTTTCTTCTTCTTTTCTTTTTTTTAAAATTTTTTTTTTATATCTCCTACAATTATTGATGGCAAGTAACGCCGGAAAATAGTATTAAAGTGGTGCAGGAAAACTTGTTCTCAGGTGAACTTTTACTTGGTGTCGATCTAAACAAAACATGATGTTAGAACAAAATATAATCGTAATTGTTAATACTACTACTACTACTACCACCACCACCACCACTACTACTACTACAACTACTGCTATACTACTACTACTACTGATACAAATCATCATCGTCGTCATCATCACCATTAATAATAATAACAATGATAATAATAATAATAATAATCTTCTTCTTCTTCTCCTTCTTCTTCTTCTTCTTCTTCTTCTTCTTCTTCTTCTTCTTCTTCTTATTATTATTATTATTATTATTATTATTATTATTATTATTATTATAATTGATAGCATTAGTAGTAATATTAGTAGTAAAAGAAGCAATGTTAGCAATAGTTTTAGTAATATTAGTAGTATTACATGTAGTAGTAGTAGTAGTAGTAGTAGTAGTAGTAGCAGCAGCAGCAGTAGTAGTAGTAGTGCTTTGTGTTTTTGCTTATTTCTCCATAACCGTGCAGCCTAAGACATTGGAAAATCACCCAGTTCAACCATTTCATAGTTTTGTTTTTTCACCCTTTTTGAAATATCGCAAACTTGATACAAATGTACGTAAGTACAGTAGTATATCATTCTTTTTTTTTTCCAAATGTTGAAGAACAAAATAATTGTTTAGAATGAATTATTTTCGAAATATTCTTTAATATATTAGCAATTTGCTCTGCTTTATCGTATGAATCATCTTTGGAAAGAAATATCATTTTCTTTCATATCGCTTGTAATAAGTAAATACAAATTTTAGCTATGATTATATTAATTAATATGGTAAAATATGATATACGTTGGGGTTATATGTGCTTCCCTGATAATTAGGTGTTTATTTTGTTTTCCGTCGTTTTTATTATTATTCCGTTGTTATAAACACTTTTATGTATTTAAATTACATCCTTTATGTTAATAGTTGAAGCATACTGAAATTAAATCATGTTGAAATTGACACTATTCAGTTATTTGTTTATTTATTTAATTAATTATTTGTTTGTTTATTTTCTTGAGCATTACAAATCATGCTATATCTCAAACACTTTGATAAATAAAATAAACATTTGATAGGTAAACTAATGTATAACTGAACAATTTTTCTTTTATTTAAAATATTGAGAAACCAATGTGTACGGAAAATGGTCCTTTTTATTAATTGATTATTAAACGCCTGTATCTTGTAATGTTGAGTTACATGTTATTACATTGTAAATTTGGCAAACATGACATAGCAAAATAAGATCACTTTGTGCTATCGAATTTTTAATATCTCTGACTGTCAATTACCGTCTCCATTATATTTTCTTTCTTTCTTTCTTTCTTTCTTTCTTTCTTTCTTTCTTTCTATATATATATATATATATATATATATATATATATATATATATATATATATATATATATATATATATATATCAATCAATCAATCAATCAATCCTCTCTGCGCCGTCTGGTGCTTGAGGCAACAGCAAGGGAGCACCATTTCCGTCTGTCGGCAGCTAATGCAGGGGCGGTCTGATAGGTGAGGCCTCTGGTCTTAAGGTCTCTCTCCACTGTTCGTCGCCAGGTCTCTTTGGGTCTGCCACGGTTCCTTTTCCCCTGTGGGGTCCATCTCAGTGCCACCCTTGGTAGTGA
Organism: Unio pictorum; assembly: GCA_030141615.1. Classification (NCBI taxonomy): domain Eukaryota; kingdom Metazoa; phylum Mollusca; class Bivalvia; order Unionida; family Unionidae; genus Unio; species Unio pictorum. Next base: position 12,462,891 of record JARLTB010000147.1, on the reverse strand, counting down.
GTCAGGAGGCATTCTGCAGACATGTCCGAGCCATCTCCATCGCCGAGTTGAAATGATCTCAGAGATGGTGCTTGTACCCGCTCTATGCCGAAGTTCCTCATTTGAGATCGTGTTTGGCCAGAAGATCCTCATGATGCGTCGCAGGCATTTGGTTTGAAACACTTCGAGCTTGTGTTCTATGTTCGCAGTGGACTTCCAACACTCTGAGCCGTACAAAAGGACGTAAAACACGTTGCTCTTGAAGATACGGATCTTCGTGTGGACACTGAGGTTTCTTGTCCTCCATATGGGCTTCAGCATTGCGAAGGTCTGGTTGGCCTTGCCGATTCTTGTGACGACTTCCCTTGTGCTATCTCCATCCGTGGCGACCTTACTACCCAGGTAAGTGAAATCGTCTAGTTCATGCAGAGGCTGGTCATTGATGGTGATTGGGTTGCCCACTCTAGTCTTCTTCCTCAAGACTTTTGTCTTCCCTATGTTGACTCGAAGACCTATGGTATTTGCTGTCTGTACCAACTGTTGTGTCTTCTGTTGAATATCCTGGTGTCTGCTTGCCAGCAACCCGATGTTGTCGGCATAGTCCAGGTCATCCAGCATTGAGGTCAACGTCCATTGTATTCCATGCCTCTTGCCCTCTGTGGTGCGGCGCATGATCCAGTCAATGGCCAGTGAGAAGAGAATTGGAGAGAGAATGCATCCTTGCTTCACTCCGGTTTCCACCTTGAATGGTTCAGTGAGTTGGTTGTTGTGGATTACTCTGCACTCAGAGTTTTCGTACAGGGACCTGATGACATTGACAATTTTCTTGGGGATGCCATAATGTCGTAGGATCCTCCACATAGAGTCTCGGTGCAGGCTGTCGAAGGCCTTCTCAAAGTCCACAAAGACCACATAAAGGGATCCATTCCATTCATGAGACTGCTCAAGTATCTGCCTCAGTGTGAAGATGTGGTCGATGCAAGATTTGCCTTTCCTGAAGCCTGCTTGTTCCTGGCGTAGGATGCCGTCCACAGCTGTTGTGATGCGTTGAAGAATGATGCGGCTAAAGATCTTACAGGAGAGGGATAGCAATGTGATTCCTCGCCAGTTGTTGCAGTTTCCCAGATCTCCTTTCTTGGGAAGTTTAACTATGATTCCGGTTTTCCAGTCATTTGGTGCTTTTTCACTATCCCATATCTTTTGGAGAATCTGGCAAAGAAGCTTCGGCGTCTCTGTGTCTTCTGCCTTAAGCATCTCGGAACACACTCCATCATCGCCAGGTGCCTTTCCATTCTTCAGCATGTGAATGGCCTGCTTGACCTCCTCAACAGTGATGTCGTTGCAATTGATGTCAAGGTCCTCCTCTGCTTCAGGAATGTCAGCGAGTATGGGTGGGTCTGGGCGATTCAGGATATACTCGAAATGTTGCTTCCATCTTTCCATCTTCTCCTCCTCCACTGTGACATAGTTTCCAACTTCGTCTCTCACTGGAAGATCGTGGTGCTGACTATAGTCGCCCTTCAGTTTCTTTGTGTTTTGATACACCGTTTTCATGTCTTTCTGCCCTGCTGCTACCTCTGCCTCCTTGGCTAGCCTCTCTGCGAATTCTCTCCTGTCTCTCCTTGCTGATTTCTTCACCTCCTTGTCTTTTCCTCCATACTCCTGCATAATTCTCTCTTTCAGTCTTGGTGATTTTGAATCCAAAAGTCTCTTCTTAATCTGTCTTCTCTCTTCTATGCGAGTCCATGTCTCTTCTGATATCCACTCTGTCTTCCTATTATTCCTGTAACCTAAAACTTCTTCTCCTGCTTCCTTCATTGCTCTGTTAAAATTATCGATGGTCAGCGCTGTCTCATCTCCTAGAGCACTAAACCGATTCCTTAAAGCCAGCCTGAATTCATCCTTCACTTTTGGATTCTTTAGTTTGACCACATCAAAGCGTTTATTCCTGGAGACCCCTATCCTAACTTTCCTAAGCTTCAAAGTCACCTTGGCCACCAGAAGAAAATGGTCGCTGCCAACGTCAGCGTTCCGCATCACTCGCACATCCTGCAAAGAGTGTTTCCACCGACCGTTGATGATGATGTGGTCGATCTGGCTCTGGGTTCTGCCGTCTGGAGACGTCCATGTAAGCTTGTGGATGTCCTTGTGCTCGAACAGAGTCCCTCCTATGACCAAGTCATTCTCTTGACAGAAGTTGACCAGCCTTTCCCCGTTGTCAGTCATCATGCCTATTCCATGGCGCCCCATGGTCCTCTCTCTATCTTTGTTGTTGCAGCCAACCCTAGCGTTGAAGTCTCTAAGCAACATCAGCACGTCATGTCAGGGGACGTCCTCTAGAACGGTTTGAAGAGCGTGGTAGAAGGTGTCTTTGTCCTCTTCTTCCGCGCCGTCTGTTGGTGCATAGGCCACTACAACTGATAGTTTGGCGTACTTGGAGTTCATCCTTACGTACAACAGGCGTTCATTTACTGGTTTCCACTGTAAGACGGTGTTGGCCTTGTTCTTGTTGATAATAATGTCGACTCCTTCCCGGTGGTCATTGTCCTTCCTTCCGGACCAGATGATGACTTCTCCGGAGCTCAACTTCTGCTTGCCGGTACCAGTCCATCGAGCTTCTGTTACACCCATGAGGGTCAGGTTGTAGTGATTCAACTCGCTCACTGCTTGTGCCAACCTTCCAGTCTGGTTGAGCGTTCACACATTCCAGCATCCAACTCTAATCCATGTTTTGGGCGACAGGAGTTCCACTATCGGGGTGGGGACATCCTTGGGGTTTTGTTCCCCAACCGTCACAAAGCCAGTTGCCTGGTCTGCTTCGCTCAAAGCGCCGTTTGTATTTTGTTCCCTTGTTGTCGTTTCCGTAGCAAGAGTTGTTTTAACGGGGTGAGGTCGCTAGCCCTACCCTCCTCCTTTTTCAGCCGGGCTATATATATATGACCTAATTTGTTTTATTTCCCCATTTCTTTGATGAATTATATGATCATGCACCACCACATTTAAATATAAAATCAGCAAAAAAAGAGACAGGTAATAGTTCTGCATTGGAAATCAATCCTAAAATCCACAATAAAGTTTTTGAGAAACTATTGATGGATGATGACATAGAAAGACACATTTGTATCATATTTGTATGATATAGTGTATATTATATTTATTATGAAGCGGTAGGTGCTGGTTACCCAGAGAACATGACGCAATATATTATATTGTTGACAGATTATCGCATTTTCTTTTGAAATATGCACTCCTATTGTTTAGAAATAACGTATTTTACACACTCGCATCTAAACAATAAAAAAGTGATGTTAGGTTTGAATGAAAGTTGAAGAAAGCACACAGTGGGTTTAATGTACATATAAAAAGATGTTCTTGAACATTATGTTTTTAAAATAAAAACGAAACCAGAATGAATAAAATCAAAGCAAAACAAAAAAAGGGTGACACTGAAATATTGTTGTCAAATAATAAACTTTGACGTATTGAAGAAAGCCTTTCAATAACGACAAAGTAACAACTTTCATGTCAGAACGATTTACCATCATAGGACTAAGTTTGTATGACCATCCAATTATCTGTCGACCCTAAGAGAAAGTAGATCAGATTGTCTCAGAGAAACCAATGCATACTGCCGAGCACAACACGGTGCCGTACGGATACGTTCCTTCATTATAAAAAAGATTATTAAAAAAGAAAGATAATTTTGAGCAAAGACATCCGAAGAGAGAGATCAAAGTTAAGTGAAGACTGTGGAGATGCTGTGCCATCGACTAGAATGGTGCAGCGTGATCTCGCTCCAGTATCAATGATGTAGTCCGCTTGTCCATTTATAAATTTCACACACGTTCTGAAAAACTATTCATATCTACATAATGTTATCGAAAATCACAAATTGAAAAATAATGCACGTTCCCAGTTGCTTTGCCTAACTATTACGATTTTACCAGTCGATTCAACATGGCTAAAATATCAGGAGGGACCCATTCCTGATCTTTAACGATAGCCGTATGTGTCAATTATATTAAGTCGTGCCAACACGTAATATGCGAACATGTTATGAAACTTACTATGCCATCAGTGCTGCGCTGAATTCAGTTTCACCATCCAAGACTTAGTGGATTCTATTGATTGTAAAAGAACTGTTTCCACATGACGATACTATTCCTTTGAGTTTAGGACGACATGAGTGTGTGTGTGTCTGTGTATGTGTGTGTGCGTGCATGTGTGACTGAAATTATTGATTGTTCCACCTTAAGCAGCATAATTATAACTTTTATGCCGCCTGCAGCATCGACAACGAAATACTATAAGCAACACAAACTAATTCAGCGTAGACTGCCTGGGCAATGCTCGAGAACACTCGATGGGCCCGACGAGGTTGACCTGTTTGGACTGAAACCACAAATGAGTGATTTTCGCTTTGGCTGTCAGAATGACTGCTAGCAATGGTGTGAATGCCAAGTCCCGAGCTCTAGCCTATAGATCTTTACGGACCTCACAGAGAGCTACAGCTCTCAGGTGTATACAAGGTATGAGTTGCTGTTTAACATCAAACGACAGCGTCACTGATGCTGTAGGCATAGTCCGCATAGTCGTTTCACGAGTGACATGTGTATTTTGTATTGGAAATCGCGTTACGTCGCTGAGCAAGTCTTCCAAAACATGAGTCAGCCGCCAAATACACTGGTCACTGCAGAAAATGGCATCTCATGGATGTTCTGATGCCCAGTCAGTGGATTGGCATGAGTACAGTTGAACCGCTCCACAATGTCATGCTCTCGATGATTGCCGGACTCACCTCACTTCATCTGCCGATCGTGTTTGGTCAAAGTAACAACGTCGTCCCCACGCAATCCTGCATGCAGCATACATTCACATTAAAGGTACACGTGTTAGATACGCACAACAGCGTCGGCATTTTTGGAAATATCCTTTGCGAACAAGATCTTGGCGTACTTTTAATGACTCACGACATCATCCTCACCCAGTCTGTACTTGTACGTTTCTCGCACAACCTTGCCTTGCGACAAAGAGAAGAGGTCGAACTGGTACACTTCGTTGGGAGTTCAACATTAAGCCGCAGCCATGGATTTTGCGTTGTGTTGTAATCTGCCACATGGCCTGCCTCTTGAGGCATTTTTTTTTTGTTGGCACTATTGTGTGAGACTTTACCAACTTCTTGAGCTCTGTACCCGCTCGTTAGGTAACGATGTGGGCTGCAGTATATCGTCACAAGAATGGTATCCATCGTTTCTTTAAGTTTGCCGTTAGAATAACTGTTCGTACGCTACAACTTGCTGTTTCATCGTTCTGACATATCACATATCAAGCAGGGTAAGGTACTCCAAAAAGCAGACACCGTTTCAAAGCATCAGCAATCCGTGGAAATCAAAGTATAACGAGTTCATGCACAGTCTCCACACGGTGCTAATGAACGAGCAAAGGTGTATGCTTGTCAAAGTACAACATTGACTATGTTTCTCAGCTAGGGTCGCTCATGTAATCCAGCTGGTAGTTGGCGGTCTTTTTAAATGTGATAATGTTCTATGGCAGTTTTTCGATATTCCGTGCATGCTACCAAATAGCTCATCTTGTAGGTCCATTGCTGTACATATCCCAAAACTATTAAAAACTTTTGTATTACTGGTTGCTAAGATTTAAGGTTTTATTAATATTTTAGGCTAAAAGTGGCAAGTCACTTCAGGTGATAACATAAGTTTCTATTTGGGATGCTCTGTAGGGTCGTGTAAAATTCAGAAAACTTGGTTTCATTGCTTTCGTCTGTGATGGTGTCTGGATTTCCGCTGGTCACCGGTAGTACTCGTACACCGCTGTAACGTCATTATCATAAATGCATTCGGTCGGCTTGGTGCGCAGTCAAACATTTATGTTGGTACTTGGCCCTCGCGTTCTGGATATTTTCCATTGCAATCGCGTTCGGTGTTGGCTTCATTTTCATTTAACAAAGATTTCGAGCCGGAGAATTCGAAGGAACTAAGGACTGCTCGACTAATCATTTGTGTCATGGCGGCCATATTAACTGAAATTAAGTCTTGTTTAATTAGCATGTCTTGCGTCCTTAGACGTATTGTTACATTGCCATAATCTTTGCGTACGGTGGTGTAGACATTTTTTCAAATAGATGTTGTGATTAACAGGTACTGCTACTATTCCATATGAATGGGGTCAGGAGTATATCAAATAGATACAGCAGTATCTGCTGAAGGATTGATGGTAGATAGTGTAAACAGCAAGCCAACTCATAGAGATTGGCTGACTAAGAGAACATAAGATGGCATCACCCTTACTGCTCTTTTGCTCTTCACTGACGAAGTGGAAAAGACGAACTACGGAGCGGCGTACTCTCAGACGGCGCTGATTCATTATCTAGGCAGGGTTTTGACTAACAATAACTCTATCTGGGCATTTAACCATGGCGACTTGTGTCACTTACTGAGCTTGACAAGACAAATGAGTTAAAGCATCCATTGTTGGGTACATTATAAGTTTGTTTATAGCTTTTTTACTCTCAAAAATGAATATAGGCGATCATGCCAACTAAAATTGGTGCTAGTATGGCACGGTATCTTCAGTAATTGTGACAGATGATATAGAAACAGGAGGTCTGGACAATTGGATATTTTCAAGTCACCCGCAAGTCGGATTGCAACTGATTCGTACAGTTCAAGCAAAGATGACACCAGCGGAATAGTCATCCTGAGCACGAGTTGAACTTTGTATAAAGCACGGGTCTTTGATACTTCTTCATTACTTCTCATTATAAGGTCCGCAAATTGAACAGGTCAGACAATTTATGCTTTGCTGCACCATATATCATAGGCTCTGACAGGCGGTCACGCTGCCCTACTTGTGTTGATTTGACGAAGCATATGTTGGATGTTGCTGTTGCTCGCCTTTTCTTTTCGCTGATGCACCCTCATTCAGATCATCCAATAAAGCATAAACATCCATTTTGCCCATCGCATATTCTGGCATGGTTATAATAAGGTTTTACAGATAACATAGGTTATAACCACAAGTGAAAAAGCACGACCAAGGGTGTAAAATATATCAAACCACCAAACTGCTGTAGTACTAGAAAAATAGTAAGATATGGGTGGATCGTCTCGCAAGAGCACGTTAGTGAATCGTTTCTCACTGAGACATTCATAGATCTCTGCTCGTAGCTCGTATGTAATGTCCTTTTCATCTAGTGTATCATTAAGTGAATATATATCTTTGTGGTAAAATAGAGTTGCATTCATTCATTCGGGCAGCGGACACGGAGCAGGCAGGACCGGACTATAGCTGGATGCGGCGTACTACAGCGAAGCCACAGATAAATGGAGACCATTAGGATTGCAGAAAAAACTGCAACCATAGGAGCTTCAAGGTACCTGGTTTCGATGACGGGAATACCACAGTGTGTGAACGCTGGTTACCAAAAAAGCTACCTGTAGTAACATTTCTACGAGCCTTGGTACATAGGAAAAAGACGGCTGCCACGTGGAAACAAGATGGCGGACTCTACATGATGCTAATGGCGTCACTAGCTGTGAGGACCTAAATGGAGGGACCACCTGATAGCATATCGTTTCCTGAATGATCAGCCAAGTCATCCTGGAAAATAATAATTCAGCAGCATGGAATAATAGCAGCCCATGAGAAACTCTGGAGCCAGCGACATGCTGCACCCCGGTACCTGCCTGCGCAATGGATTGAAAAGCTTTCATATTTGCCGTCAATTGCCTGAACAATAGGGTTCTCAATTGGTTACGAGAAACCCTCTTCGAATAATCTCTATTACAAACCTGACTGGATCAATTTTGAACACCGCTCAAAATTAACAATCTATTTACCAAACAGTGACTACACTTTTATATGTCAAATAGTCATATTAGTTAAACAAATTTGTTAGGGACTTATGATACGTACACTATTGTACTATAAAATTGGTATAGCTAGGATGTTAAAGAAACATTCTACGACTCATTTATTTTATACAATTACACAGGTGGTTAACACATTATTGGTTTTTATTTTGTCCATTAGTATAACTGGACTGAATTTGAAATAAGTACGGCTAGGGCGTTCCGGGGCGTAAACGACATCCATATACGACAACGGCTGTCTTTCCGGGATCTTTTCCTCCTTTTCAACGACTGGACTCCAACAAAAATGACGATATGAGTAAACTATTTTTCTCTCGTCACCATTTGGTGTTATGCACCCCTAGTACGTTACTTCTGATTGGTTGATAGTGTTGAGTGTGTTGGGTCTATTCCCACTCACCCAGGGCCTTACATTCATGTCATTAGCCACTTCTTAGTGGTATGACATGACGGCCAAAATTAACAAACGCACTTTGTGCGTTAAATGCCCGTGGGGATGTGGCACCATTCCTTCCCCACGGGAAACCAACCATCATAAAATTTGATGGTTCAAACCAGTGAACAAATGACCTTTATGGCCGGTTTCACTTTAAACGAAAATTTATTCAAAATAGAGTTGTCTATGATGTCTCTTATAGTCAGGCACACTAATACCGTAGTGGTGGCTAATAAAGTCAGCTCAATGAGGGAAACATAACCTTAATCGTTGAGTAGAAAAAGCCGTTGCGGTTTACCTAAAATTTTCAGCATGCGGTCGGCGTAGACCATTCACATTATAGTTTCTAGAATGGACCAAAAATACTACAGCTTTGTTAGGGGTGAGTGGGAGCGTTGGAGCTCATGGCATGTCATATGCTTTATTTTGGAGTGTCGTTGGGTAAATAATGATGATACGATTGAAATTGCTTTTAAATGCCGAATTTAAGCAACTCGCAGAGAGACGCGATCTTAAAGCATCATCGGAGGTCATTAATCATCTTCTCTTTTATCCAGCACCATCTTACGATGGCTAAGCACTCGATGGTAAAAGATGGCAACGTGTAACATGTACTACTGCCTTATCGTGTATGTGAGTTCCGGTTGGGTGACGATGGGATATTTGGTACGATTACGCTGCTACAGCTTTTCGTAAGGCCAAGCGTGTTGAGGGTAGCGTGGAATGGGCTGAGTTTGTTTCCGTATTGTGACATACCTATATTGGAGTTTTACGTGTCCTACCTTTTATATGTTAGCAGGAACAGACAAACAATGGGTAATGCTAAAGGAAGCTTCAATATTCAAATATTGGTCCAATACAAATTGATGACCCATACGATCAAGAGCAAGAAACATCCAATAATAATGTTCATTTAGTCAGAAGACTACAGTTGAAAACGTGTTCTTTGTGACAGCAACAACGGGATACGAACAGCGTGTGAGCGCAAATATATAACCCAACAGATGGACTAAGTCTACGCCTAAAGGAATTTTGATATGTACAGCCGATCACTGGATATCTCTGAAAATCGCACCATCAATCACCCAGAAAGGTCGACTAGAGGGAATTGGCTGGATTTTGCGAATATATAAAAATGACTCTAGTAAATGCTTGTTTTTGTTTGGACACTTGCGCTTGTCTTTGGGTGGACGATTGTCAGGGTGGGTCTAAACCGACATGGTCGTTCTTTACTATTTGCGGTTATCGTGCAAGTTTTATGATCCGGTTTCGGCTGCTGATATATTGGATCAACATTGACACTGATACATATTATAACCCCCTTAGTAACTGTTAACTCCAAAATTTCGCCATTATGCACCATATTGGTGTCATAGTTGAGCTTCATATTGTTTGGGATTATATAAAGTTGATTTCCAGGATGTAATTTACTCTACTTTGGTTAATGTTATGTAGCTGACTTGGGACTTCTTGACATTTTCTTCGTTGAAGACAGAGTCTTCGACGTTGGTAATAAACTGTTTAGGAGCTCAAAATGTGCTTCGTAAAATTTACACTAGCTCCTTTATCGAGCACTCCATCTGGTCCTGCTAGCACAAGATTGCCCACAAATATGCCAAAAGAGGCCAAGTCTAATGTTACTGTCATATTTGTTTGTCTAGTGATCATTATGCGTTTGGCCCGGATGAAGTACACTTCAATCAAATATGGCCTTCTATTGCTGTTGTAGGGTTTAACGCCATTTTTCAGCACACGATAGGCTATACATGGCGGCCAGTATTAATGATGGATGAAGAACCCAGGCCACCACCCCCACCCGCACCCCCGAAAGAACCACCGATCCAATTGAAGCTACTGGGAACTTTCGCACATACCCACATTGGTCGAATCTGAGACTCGAACCCACGCAGACAGAGGTGAGATGGCAGTGATCCGTAATGGAGAGCGCTTTAAACCACTCGGCCACTCGGGGCCCCCTTATTGCCATCTATAGAAAATGAGTTTGTCACCCCTGGCTTAAGTAACACATACTCGGATTAGTTCGGTTAGGGCAAATCCTTTTAGTAATATTTCCAATTCTGTAAAATCCTGTGTAAGAGTCAGTAATAGTTCGTAAGATTGTTTATGACTCAAAATTTGGCTTGAAATAAGGGGAACTTCTATTGCCATTTTGTTTGCATTCTTTTTTAAATAAAATGATATGATTACTATTAATCAGCATAACGTATATGCAGATGATATTTGATCCATAGCCAACTGCGTCTATGTTTGTTGTGAAATTCAATCATTTTTGACCCTTAATGTTAGAACTAATACAAAAAATAGTATGTGGTTAGTTTTAAATGATTGAGAAAAGAAAAACCCACCAATAACTGTCAACGATTAATTATCAGAATATATAGATTCGTAGTAAAATTTTCATTCATTTGAAAAATGGCTTGTGGATACGAACAGAAACGTATCTAAGTGATAAGGTAAAGTTTGGCTCTTTTTTATTCATACAAATATTCTATTTTAAAAGGAAAAACTTAAAGATTTTAATACCCTCGCTGGATTCATGCTCACATGTTGATCAGAGATATGGGTTGTCCACGAGAAAAAGATTTTGAATATATTTATGTAAGATTTCATAGACGCCTGTCAGTGTGAAACAATTACACTAATTTGGATGTTCTCTGTGGTGTGCTTTTAAAATTTAACGCTAAAATAAAGTAAGTGTTGTGTTTATACTGTCATACATTTGACATGTTTAGTATGTCTTGAAATATGCGGTCTTTCAAAAGAAGATAAGGTTGCATGTAATCTCGATTAAGAACGAAGAGACATTGACTCCCATGTTTCCCGTAATTTTTACCATTGTGGTCTAGACAGCTGATTAGAATTTTAATTAAGATGCAATGATTCTTCTCTTTAATTCTTACCTTTAAGAATCTCTCTCTCTCTCTCTCTCTCTCTCTCTCTCTCTCTCTCTCTCTCTCTCTTCTCCATATGTGGAATGAATGAAATAAATATCTGCATAATGGAACGTAAAGAAATGACAAATATCGCAGTAAAATGTATGGGTTATATCGACTTGGAACGAATAAATACAAAGAATTCAATGCTGCACTTTAGAGCACTTTGGAATATTGATGATCCATAACAAAACAAAAGTTGGAGAAAAGTGTTGGGAATAAACATCAAAGACTCCCGACATTTCGACCTTGAAAATAGGGTTCACACCTGAAGGACTCCAATAGAACGAACACATGTGTCAGCCCTTAAGAAAATGACATAATAATAATGTTAGATGTTTTTGTTAAATACGGAACTGTTAAATAAATTACGTAACAAGTGTCAACCCTTCGTGAGTAATGTATTCCTCAGGGGACCATACATAACATGCACACAGAAAGACACAAAAAGAGCGACAGACGTTAGATTAATGTCCATGGATATCTTTGAACGCATGTAACTTTGTTGTATGATTTATTTATTGTTCTCTTAGCTTATGTTCCCAGTTTATATATATATATATATATATATATATATATATATATATATATATATATATATATATATATATATATATATATATATATACTAATTGTATGCATTCCCAGGCTGTTTCTTTCAAATTTCTTTGGAACCCGGCACCACTAAAAGTCTATGTCGTTGATCATGCCAGCATCTTTTTAATTTTATGTACTTTTGTACTTATGTATATTTTTGTCTCTTTATATATGCGCAGAATGTAGAATCCGTTGCATTAAACCAACGAGATAGTAGTATACAAACCCTATGTACTGGATCACTTGCCCTGTCATAAAACGCTCTAGTCTTTACAAAACATAGTACTGCACAATAAGGCATTTTTTTTAACCATATGACCTTAGATCAGTTTAAATATTTAGGAAAACGCTAGGTCCCGTATGACTAACTACTGTTTCCCATTTTGTTAAATTTTTGTAACATGTTAGGTTCGATCATTCTGAATTTTGTTGGTGTCGTATGACAATCGATCAGTTTTTTCATTGTTTTGCAAGGTCATCACATTACCACCATTTCTAATTTTTTTTTTCACAAAGAGCATTGACCACAGGCTTACAATAGTATATGAAAAAGTATATGACACTAAATTTCAAAATGTTTTTAACATTATAACCAAAAATCTTCCTACATTTAATAGTTTTCAAAATCTGCACCACTTACACATTAATGCTTTTTTCAAATATTAAAAAAATAACTACGTGGCGCTCCACATGTTGATACTTATCACTCTCAATCATTTTTAATTAAAAATCATAAAACACCACAAGTTTAGGAAAAATCAACTTTTCTATATCGACATGGCAGAGAGTCTTCTGTGGCCTAGATTTTCTCAAACGTTAGAAATGATTTTTAAAAAAAAAGAAATAAAAATGAAAATTACATTGTGGTTCATTTGTTGATTTACTGTTACTTTTTTTTTTAGCAATGAGTGGGTTTTGATATATGTATATAGTTAGGTAAATAATTTCCATTAGGCACCTGTACCGCGAAGTACCCCAAGCTAGCCTAAGATTTTCACCTTTCAAACTAATTTATGGGAGGACAGTGAGATGACTGACCAATGGCTGTATTGAAATATTTATGGACGGATGAAAAAGCATCCGAGGAAGTACAAACAACGTATCAGTATATTGTTGATCTCCGTAACAAGCTGGAGGAAGTTTGCAACTTGGCTCAGAAGAATTTCTTTGACGCACGGGGACGTCAAGCCAAGTACTACGACAGGAGGGCGAAGGAACGGAAGTTTGAAGTGGGTGACAAGGTGTTATTGTTGTTACCGTTGGAGTACAACAAACTCCAAGTATCCTGGAAGGATACCGTTCATTATCACGGAAAAGAAGGGTGGACGGAACTACCGTATCAAGGTACAACATAAAGAGACGTTATACCACGGTAACCTTCTTAAACACTTTCGTGAAAGAATTACACCCACTGAGTCCGTGGTTGCTACAGTTGTGACTAATGAACCGTTGACAACGGAGGAGTGGCGAAAGTACTTCCTAGTTGTCCCTTGACGAGAGATGAGACCTATGTCGAAATCGTCCTTGACATAACGTTAGCGTAAGAAGAACGTGAAGAGGTGGAGGAGATACTCAACGACTTCTCAAGTGTCTTGACAGAAAGACCAGACATGACATAGTTTAGTTTGAATTAGCTGGATGAAACTGAAAAACTTTAAGCCGAATGAGGAGGAAACTGCTAGAACCTTTAAGAGGGACCGTAGTTTCAAATTTCATGGACGATTTGTTATTGGCGACACATACTTGGGAAGAACAGTTGATCTTACTGAGAAAGGTTCTGGAACTTCTTGGATAGACAGGCTCACTGCCCGAACTTCACACAAGATTTCGGAGACTGATTTATCTAGGACACACACTTAGTGAAGTTTCATGAACCCCAGACAGTGCTCAAATCCACCAACGTCGGAATGCCGAACGGCCATCTACAGAAACGTAAGTATGTTGCAACTTGACTAACTTGACAAGGAAGAAGGCTCCGACTAAGATTATTTGGACAGACGTTTGTGAGAGAACGTTTCAGACGTTGGAGGATAGGTTACGTCAGACACTGAAGTGAGACTACCGGACGTGACAAAGGACTTTATCTTACGTACCGATGCTTCTGACAGGTGTATTGGTGCAGTTTTACTGCAGAAGCATGATGGGAACTTATTCCCGGTTGATTATGGTAGCAGAAAGGTGGCCCCAATTGAGTGCAATTATTTGGTTGCCGAAAGAGAATGCCTAGCGATTATCTTTGGGATCTCTAACTTGCAGCGCTATCTGTCAAGAAGAAAGTTTATTCTGGAAACTGACCACCAACTGCTTGCTTATTTGGTCCAAACTAAATTGATAAATAATCATTTAATGAGATGATCATTATTTATTCAGCAATAACAAATTCAGTTGTGAACTTCAAAATTCGGAGAGCAAAATCCCAGATGTTACTCTTAAAAAGGGGCCAATGTGAAGTGTGGAACTTTGAAGAGGCATTAAACCGTACAGTTGAATGCATTGTGCATTAGGATTGTATCACATCTAAACAGTACAAATCTTTGTTAAGGGTCACTTCGACATTTCTATCTTCATCTCTTCCATGTCAGTGTTAAAACTTAAAAGGGGCCAGCTTTCCAACTCAATGAAATTTACCGGAATATCTATGTCAAATGGTCATTCTTCAATGGGATGCGTTATATAACGTAATTCAGATATTCTGACTGACGAAAAAAAAATGATTGTATTTGGAAACAGTTTAGTAACCACTGCTTATGATTGGCCAGAGTGAAATTAAGACATACATGTTGAAAGTAATGTGAATTTAAACAACCTTGGTCTAAATTCTTTAATCCGAAATTTTCTGAGAGAGAAGAGGTTTGGCTCTGAGGAAGGCTAGAAAAGAGAATAGTGCTTTCCTCGTTAAATAAGAAAGGGACCAGTTGTCTATCTTATGAGAAAAGACAGGATTTAAGTGCTATGACCGACACTTTCTAAACATAATATCATTAAGGTACGCAATTTTAATTACACGTAATATTCTATCTTTTGATTGTTTGTTTGGTGTAAATGTGTTTGAAATGACTAGGTTCCATATTATCTTTTTAATTTTACAGTTATTAGTTCATTGGTAGAAGTGATTGCATGCGATCCAAATTTTCATAAGTGTAGAATACATATTTTCGATTGACCGTCCACTTGGTAATGTATGGCCTGTCGTCGAGGAGCGAGGGCAATGATCTACCTGTCAGAATTCACGCAGTATGCAGATAGCTAGTATGTTTTGAGTAACGTAAGTAAGGAAAATTATGCACACTTAGAAAGTGGAGAGAGAGAATGGGATGGGACATCCGAAGACGGACTTTAGGACAAAAGGGAAGTGACAAGTGAAGTCCGTAAAAAGGAGAAGTGACGAGTTCAGAATAAAGGACTAGAAAGACTAAGAAAGGAGGAGTCGGTTGGAATAGAAAGACTCGAGGAAATAGGAAATGTTGGAACATGGTCGAGAGGACGGGGATGCAATCAATCGTGGACATTGCGAACTTTTAACCACTCGGTTT